>JACDJE010000005.1:145916-459703 GCA_016647715.1 Pavo muticus
TTCCATACTGTTTCAATGAAAACTTCAAGATGAAAATTATTGTATACTTTGTCTTTTTGAAACACGATTTTGACAAGTTCAACCTTCAGTTTCCCTGTGTGGATGAGCACTGCTATGCCACTGGAGTAAATGTCATTTCAATTCATTTTGCTAATGCTGTGAGATCCACGGCCAGCAGAAGAGCCTCTGCACTTGGGGTCAGAGTAGAAAACCCACATCCACCACCACTGCCATGTGGGAGTGCATTCAGGTTGGTGTTTGCTGGCTGAGGGTACCTAAGGACCACACTTGCCCTGATCAGTTGACAGAAAAGTCCTAGACTGTAAGCAATTGCACAGCACTGCTCACCTGCTCAGAGGTTTTGTAGAAGGCCACTGAGGCATTGACCAGCTTGAGCCTGTCCTCCATCTTCAGCATCAGTTGCTGCCAGTGCAGGGCCACCTTTTCAGCGCATTCTCTGATGGCATCAGCATCATAATGCCCAGCCTGCAGCAGCACTTCAGCTTTCTGCTGGACCTGCAGGGCACTCTGGTGTGTCTTCTGTAAGGAAGTGGCATGAAAGAGGGACTGTGCACAATGAGAGGAGAGAGAGGTTGTGCAGATGTGCCAGATTTATGGTAGAAAGGTGAAGTGAGGCGTGAGCATGGAGATGTGAGAGAGTGAAACATTTCTGGTTATCTCCAGTTAACAGTTCATTTCTGCAAAGCATTTTAGCTTCAGTTATTCATGTACATTTGCAATTAAAGCTTGGCATGAGGAAGCACTGGCTGAGATGATTAGCTGCACTGGGCAGCCACTGCCCCTAGGACAACAGCCTGGGCAAGGATGGGAATCGTGGTGGATCCCCTTTGGACAGCCCCAGTGCAGGCAGTGACTGCGCTGAGCTCCCACCCCACCTGTGCTCAGTGCTGACTGCATCACACACAGGCTGCAGGAGCAAAAGCAAACCCCAATATGTTGGCAAACTCTAGGCCTAATCACCCCAGTTTGATTCTTGCCAGGCAGTCTGCTGGCATGAGCAGCAGGGCTTACAGGCAGGACTGAGTGATCTGTCCCATTCCCAGCCTGCATCAGCATCTCTCAGTTAACCAAATGGTGGTTACAGCTTCCTTCATAGGCTGCTGAGGGGAAAATAGCCTCCAGCCTTTCACAGCCCCCAAGTAACTTTGTTCAGGTTTAGTCCAGTATTTGATTTTAATCTTCTGAACAGAAGCACTAAAATCTCCCAAAGTCTCCCCTGTTCTGCTTCTCAGTGGCAACTGCTGCTGACAAATTCTCATGTGATACATTTATGATCTAATCCTAAAACCTTGAAAGACACTTGAAATCATCTGGTGATACACTGGTGAATTATGCAATGTAAGGAAAGCTATTAGCAAAAAAAAAAGATTAATACTTGGCAGAAATATTTAGGGAGATGTTCAAGAACAACTGGTTAAATTTAATATCCAGCTGCTGTACTGATGTTAGAATCGTAATACTTGTTTTAAATAGACTTTAAAGGATTTTAACTGAAAATCAATTCCACATCTAGCATGCCTTTAGAGGACTGTCTGCCCTGTGTGCTTTGCTGATCACTTCCCCATATTGAGCTTTGAACAGTTTAAATATTTAATCTAGTGTTTTCTCCCTCTGAAAACTTATTTTCCCCTTACAGTGCTGTAGCCCACTTCTCCCTCTGTGATCTGCATTTCCCAGCAGACCCAAGCCCTTCCCCAACAGCAGCAAGCTGTGACAACAGAGCTGGAGGGTGTCTTGTCCCCCACTGCTGCCTGGCAGTGGCTGCTGGGATGCAGTCAGCATGGCGTGGTACCTCCCAGCTCATACAGCATTGATAGGAAACCCCTTCCTTATCCCCTTAGGAGCTGCCACAGCTGCTCCTTCCTGACTGTGAGTGGAGCTGGATCAAAGTGGGTCATTTGCTAACATCTAAACTCTACACTTACTAGCTACGTTATAATGTATATTGACTGTTTTGAAGTTTACCAGTAGACATAAGGAGTCTTTATGTTTTGGTTGCCTCTTAAAATCTCCACTATGGGAATATTATTTTCATAGCTTAAAGTTTGGTTTAGTTTTGATTTAGCTTTTAAAACCACAGAAAGGGATTTGCCAACCAATTCTTTGCTTTGTAGCAATTAACAGAAAGATGGGAAAGCATACACACTGTGCTAGGCAGGAATAGGAGGAAGAATTGTGCCCTCTCACATGTACCTAGAAAGAGCACACCCTGCAAATGTATAGCGTATTCATACTAGCAAAAGTATATGAAGTGCTGACCCAAAGTGTGAGCACTATAGGCATGGTGGTGATGGGTGGACAGTTGGACTAGATGACCTTAGAGGTCTTTTCCAACCTTAATGATTCTACGATTCTGCGATTCACTGCAGTCCCTTGCTGAGGGGAGTTAATAATTTTCCACTACATTCTCATCCAAAGCAAAGCAGCTCAGAGAAGGTGCTGTTCCTCCTGCCATGTTCCTACTCCAGGAGTGAGACAACAGGTTTTCAAGGGCCAGCTTGGAGATGCACTACTCCAGGGCAAGCAGGGTCATAAGCTCAGTTCAGCACTGCCTAAGAACTGCCCTTCCTACCTCATGCTTAAAGGATGGGGGAGTTTGAATGAACATCAAAAACAGAACAGTTGAATCAAACATCTACCAATGAGAGCATTACTCAGTATCAAAGATACTCATAAATGAAAGATCGGAAATGATCAGCAAATCTTGGACATGGAAAGAGAATGACTCCATGAACTTCTCCTGCCTTCAGATCACTTTGTGAATTTTAATGCTATTACTTTTTACCAAAGAAATTATCAGATGTGTGAGTGTCATTTTCAGGAATGGAGAGGCTGATATCTGACAGCAGAGAAAACAGCTGCAGATGATAAATAATTTGTTTCACTTTTAACCTCTTGTTGCATTATGATTTTAATGCAAAGTAAATTTTCTGAAGTTTTTATCCCTCCCCTACCTCAAGCAAGCCATGACTGATGCCCAAGAGATAACCTTTTGCATGCTGTTCACCTGGGAAGAAGAAACCAAATTAATTTGCTCATGTTACCTCTATGGCCAGCTGAAATTGCTCGTGCTCTCGCTGGAGCTGCTCAGCCTCAGAGAGGGAGCTTGCATTGACGAGGCTTGCATTCAGCATTGATTCACCATTCCGGATCCAGCCAAGCACCTGCAAAGAAAGGATGTGCTTATGGAACGGGTGCTTCAGTACAAAGATTTCTGTTGTCACTCATCAGACAATGCCTCAGACCAACTAGGAAAAAGCTATTTTGTCCAATGTTGTCTCAGGCTGAATCAGTCAGCAGAAATAAATCCCAGGATAAGGACTTAATGACAGAAAATGTTGTAGGGAAAGTTCTCACTGCAGAAGTTATTAATAAGGAATGAAAACTTTGAAAGTATTTACACGTGGATATTCAGATGGCGAAGAACTCTCATTTCCAAGATGTGATCATAAAAAATGACTACTCCTCTATGAAAACACTTCATAGCAAAACCATAAAGCATAATCAAGGAGGTTTAAAATTAAACCTAAAGATCTTTAAGGTCCCTTCCAACCCTAGGATATGATTCTACTGTATGATTCTATGATATTTTCTAATTTCTACCCAGATTTATGGACTTTTCAGAGTCATGCTGCAACTCTCTTACGCTCCACTTGTTTGTATTTCTTTCATGCAAAAGTCAGAGCTCAGGGAGTGAGGTGAAGATGCAGTTGGTTTCATCTAACACACACTTAAGATGCAGTTGGAGTTTCTACCTGCATTCACAGCTAGGAAGAAACTCCATGTTTTGCATTTTATATTTAGTCAAAGGGCTTTACTTCAGAGACGTTCACATTATCTGTAGACATGAAATGCGTGCTGTTTTGACTAAAGAATCAAATTCCAAATGTATGTAATTAACTATCAAGCTTGTATTTATTCATTTATTTAAACAGCAACATTTTCTGCTATTTTAAGATGTGCTTTTGAAAAATTAGTACCCAGAGTGCACATGCAAGTTCATTGCTGTGTTGGCTCAAAGCCTATTTTCTACCTGTGTGGGTGTCAAATTATTCCAATGAAGCCAGCAAGTTGTTGGATTCAGTTCACAGACGCACAAGAAATCCTGACTGCCCATACACTGCCCTAAATTTAGCTTGTGATTTACAAAGCTCCAAAATCGACTTTGCTGCAATATTCTACATAGTAATTTCCCTTTTGTGCCATCATTTTCACCAACTGATCCACTAAATTGTCTGTAAGAAATAGGGATTTTCTGCTGTTTTGCTTTTTATTCCTACATCATGCATCACCCTACTTATAGCCATTCAGTTCCCTGTGGGGCAGGAAAATGAGTTTTCCCTAGGAGAAATAAAGGGGAACCATCAACACGTGTAGCTGACCCTGATTTGTAGGAAATTACATCTGCTCACTACAACAGTGTGGAGGATTTCATTTGTCAGCTTTCTCTCTTTCATCAGCAGGTATTATTGTTCCTGTGGGAAACGCAACAAAGACTTAAAGGAAAAGAAAACGGGTTATCATATGGCAGTCTTTCTTGGCTGGCAGTTTGTATAATCCATCAGACAAGAAGGCTACATTATTGCCTACTTCATGGCACCAAAAGCTGAAGTTAAAAAGGATAGGTATCTCTGGGAAAGACTTGAGGTGAGTATGTAATAAAGCAATGCATCATTTCACATTTGATATATTGTGATATATGGTGGCTTGGGCCACTTAAGCTGTAGAAAACACCAAGTCTGCACGCTAAAAAAGCAGTAAATTAATTGATTTTATTTTTCCCCCAGAGAATACAAACAGGGTATGCCAGGGCCCCCTGGGCAGCAGCTTCCATTTGGGCTGACGTTTTCACAACCTGCTGAAAATTTCAGCCACGTTCAAAACTCTACTCCAGTTTCCAGGAACTTTGTGACGTATTAAATAGGGAAAAAGCCATTTTTTCAGCATCCCTCAAATGACTGACTGCTGTCATCCTATGGGCACACCCACCTGGAAGCAAATCTAATGCCAAAAGAATAACGGTGGGTGGATAAAAGGTGAATAAAGATCTCCAAATACACTTGTAAAGAACAACCTGGAAAATAAGTGTAGTGTGATACTGTGACAGTATCTGGGATTATATTATGTGATGTTCAACACTTATAAAAAAAAGGTAAAAAAAAACACAAAGATGAAAAGTGGGGGGTTTTGGAAGCCAAACAGCTGCAAGCACAGCACAAGACAGCTTGTTCTTGAAACTGATCTCCACAACTCTATTGTACTATTACTTCTGTGTGAGCCATCCAAGCTCTGTAGTTTCTGTCAGAAGTGAGTGGGATCCAAGTGACGGGAAATCAGTCTTAGGAAGGATCTTTCTGAATAACAGAGAGTTTATGAATCACTGGTCTATGCTACTTCCACTCTAAAGCAGTTCACAGAACATCTCACTCTGAATCGTTCTTCTTTTACAGCCCCAGACTTCAACTCACTGTCCAGGCATTCAAACCTTGGGTGCATATGATTTAAAGCAGAAACCCTTCTAAATGAAACTTAAACAGATAGAGACAGTTAAAAGACTTTGTATTTCCACGAGTCATTATATCAAAATGCAAACACATGTACACTTAGCAGCCTTGACCAATTTTCCTATGTCAGCAGAATGTAAGCACGGCTACAGTAGGTGTCTGGTGGCAACCAAATCTCAGATGATTTGCAAGAGTGAGTGCAATTTGGTAATGAGATCACCCATCATCTCAGATGCAATAAAATGAAAGTGAAGGAAATCTGGACCAGAGTGGAGATGAATTGCAAGCCAAAATCAATATATTTCCCAATTTCACTAAATGGTTGGGAATATAACTCATCTCCAGGAAACCAAATAGATAGAGCACAGATATATTTTACCTTGGCTCTTTTCAAAGGAAACTGTAGCTGTGGTAATTTATAGGTTAATAAACAAAGGAGTCTTTATTACTCAGCTGAACAAATACAATGATTCTTCACAATTGGCTTGCTGAAAGGTCGCACAGTAATAAAAGTTCTGATGGTCCCAAGCTATGTTAAGAAAATACTAATTCAAGGCAGCTGTTTGTACTCTCACAGCATTAGATATTTCAATCCTAAAACCATTTCCTTTGGTTAGATTTTGGTTTGCAGAATAGGAAAGCCCAGAAGACTCTTGATAGTGAGGCAAGTAACATGAGGTACCTGCAGAGTGCTGCACTGCACTGCACAGCTCTGTGAGCACTGCAAGGCTGACTGACCTCTGCATCATCCTGGTCAGTGGGGTCGGTGGGACCCGGTCAGCTACGTGTATTGTTCCTCTCTATCTTCTGTCTTCAGTTAAAATGGCTCGACTTAGTCATAAATCTACTGCACAGAACTCTAAGCTTAGCTACTGAAGTGGTGTCCAAGAAACTTTGGGAACCCTTGGAAAAAAGTGATATGCTGACATTAATGCGGTGATGATGAATATCAAAGAGAGAAGATACAGAAGAAAGCTGCACTCTGTAGAGCTGCAGAGCTTTATGAGGAGAGTCCCTAGAATTATCAGAAACAAAAATCAACCACATTTTCAAAATCAAAATTCTGAAGAGTTCTGTGCAAGTTCCATTTATGGTTGCAAAATATTAAATCAAAGTGAACTCTGAAAGCAAATGTGCGCATCGAGGTTGGTGCTGCCAGCTTCTAGCTTGGAAGCTGTCTAGGAGCAAAGGATGTTTTGCCAGCAATGTTAAAAACAATCCAGATAAAATGTCATTCAAAAATTCATTTCTGAAGAAGGAATAATTGTGATCACAGTTAGGGAGCACTCAGTATATTCATCATTTTTTTCCCCCATTTCTACTGGTAAAATGGAAACCCGAATACACCAGGTGTCTGGAAAAATCTTCCTGTTCTTCCAAATGATACCAAGATCATATTACAATCCAGACATAAGCACTACACTGAAGCATAAAGTCACCTCTGGAGCAGGAAGTGTAGTGTAATACTGAAATATGAGGCACCCAAATAAAATACTGAGGGAAAACACAGGAGGCAGAACATGACTACCATCGCTAGAATGAAATCTGGAAGAAAGGGAATGTCACAGCACTAAGATAGTTAAGCAAATCCTAGCACAGAGACCACAGATTGAAGCTTTTATCTCACCCAGATGATGTTGAAGATTCCTTTAGGCCAACACATGTGTAGCAACAAACAAAAAGGTGAAACTACTGTAATTCTTTGCTCAGATGTCACTGCTCAGTTATCCTCTGCTCTGGGCCAATTCTCCACAAAACTTTAGCCTGGATCCCAGGTCAAATCATTTATTTCCAGAACACAGTCTGAGGCGTACTCCAGTAGAGAAGCTAAGGGGTCTGCTCTGTACAGAATTCCCATAACTGTTCATGAAGCCATGATGTGGAACAGAGCACTTCTTCATTTGTAAAGGATCATGCTGTAATTTATCAGCAAATCAAGTACTGCTAAGGAAAGAGGGATTAAGATCATACACCTAAAGCCTTGTGACTTGGCAGATAACACGGTTTACCATGTACTGTGATGGCTGAAAACCTATTTAGGAACCCAAGGCACAGTTAAAAACTCTCACCTGCTTGACCTCAGCCTGTAGGTGCCGGAGCTGTAGGCACTGCTCTAACCTCTTGTGAGTTTGGTCAGCATTAAGCTCCAGCTCATGCTGTTTCTCATGAAGGAATTCCAGCAGCTCTTGAACCTGTGTTGCAAGGTCAATGTCCTTTTCACAGATCAGCTCAATGCCTACAACAGAACAACATGCAGAGAGAGATCACTGCACTTATTTGCAATTCTAGTCATTGTACGAACTTCAAAATTATTTCCCACCTAAAACACTGATTTGCAAATCTCTCAGTAACATTTTCCTCAATGAGCTCTCTCCCAGGGAGTTTTTGGCTTTTGTATAGTTTCCCATTCTGCACCACTATGTTTTCCTACAAAGTAGTGTTTCTCTGGTGATCATTGCTCACCTCACTCATCAGCATCTGAATAATAGAACAGGATTAACCATAGCCTTGCCCAAACATCAAAGTTAATTTCAAAAGGCAGAAATAACCTCCCTTTGTCACATTAAACCAATAACTTATGCTTTACAAATACAAATTGAGAAGAGGAAAAGAGGAAGAAAATAAAAAAGTGAAATAAAGTAAATTCCAGTTGCCAGATACAATGCCATGAGTGTGTGGAACTCCATAGAGGAAACATCTTTTCCACCTAGGCACTTTAGGGGATCATTAGCAACAATTTAGTTAAAAACAACCTACAGTTCATTCAGAATTACTCCACGAAGTGACATCAATCCACTCCTCAGGTAGCAGACAGAAAAGATGGCTTAGTACCAGAATTCCTATGCCTTGCATTTTGCATGAAAAGGACGAACAATTGAATGACCTGGTCTGAATTTCATAGCTGAACCTCATTTGATCAGGAGGTGGAAACAGAGACCTCCTGATGTCCCTTCCCACCTCCTGAATTTTCCTATGGCCCTATTGGCCTTGTGTGTGTCAGTTACATGAAATGCAACACAGAGCATCACATCTTCCTTCTTTATCTCACGAGAGTGATAGCATTGTTGGGTACTTTACAAATGTAATTGTGAAAGCCTGGCCTGGAGGAGTTATGATGCCATCCTGTCTTACTGTAATCCCTGTAATTATAAACTAATAAAGACCTGACTCTTCCCTTATTGAGGTCAACTGGAATTTTGCCATTGGCCTCAATACAGGGAGGATCAGCGACCTAATATGAAAATAATCAGATTGCAGTAATGCTGAGAAAACACTACACTTTTCTCCAAAGCCATTTGATTTCATGGAATAATAGGACATTATACAAGAATTGTGCTAATTAGAAGCTGATGTACAGAAGGCTGGATATTGTTTTTAAAACTGATTTAGAAAGATGCCTTTTCTTTCCCCTTTCTCCTCCTCAGAGGCTTGTAACTTTCATTCTCTCTCACAGCGGTATCCACAGAGGACAGTACACAAAATAAATATGACCTTATGATTGACCCTATTCTCTTTTTCCTGGTTTCTGGTTTTAACAGGAAAAAAAAGAAAAAGAAAAAGAAAAAAAAAAAAAGCACAAAGGAATACAAGCATTTGGCTTATTCCCTTTCCCAGCCAAAACCAAACAGCTTCTTCATTACCAAATAAAGTGGAATGGCCCCTGGCTTCCCATTTAAGATCTGGAAATCTAATATATGCTTCCATTCTTAGGAGTGAAGTTTCTTTCAAACGCCAGACACCAAGCATTGTTACTACAATTAGCCTGCATATGGTTTTGTATCCTCAGGACATGACGGGCTTCCTGTATGCTTGACTTCACCACACCTTTCTGATATTAAATGCGCCGTTTTCCTTCATGCACACTCAGCTGGTCTGGTTTTGATTGTGCTAACTCATCAGCAGCAACCAGCAAGCTGGCTGGGATGCTATCCAAGGGCAGCCCGCGCTCCCCATGATGAATGGTCTGCCCTTTCGTGCTTGTCATGTGTCACACAGATTTATTCTGCAATGCCAGTGCATGCAGCGAGAGTACTTATTCTTCTCAAAGATTGGTTTGCAAATTGGAAACCTTTGCTTTCAGAATAATTTCATACATAAAATCTTTACATTAAGTTTTGATAGACAGGAAAGCACAGCTGACTTTTTGATAAACTGAACTTGGTTGCCATTCTTTTTTTCTAATGCCTTGGCCCGTACAGCTGATATCAGTGAAGGATAATGAATTGAAAATATTTTTTAAAAATAATTGTAAAGAGTACCCACACTGGCCAACATCCTGCAAGACACGCATTGGTTACAGCTGAGCTATTTGCAATGTCAGATACTATTCATTGTAAGGAAGAGGTATTGCTTTTTGACCTGTACAAAGCCCTTTTGGAGCTGCTCTGAACCTGCTCACAGTCTGAACTGTTACCAGCCTGGAACACAACAGTGCAGCATCCTCTTCTTGCAGTATCTATTTTCTGTGCTATAAGTGACATCACAAGCAAAATGAAACAGACTTCCATTTCACTTTGAAGCAATGCAATGCTAGGAAAAGACATGCTTGATTTAAAGTTTGACATCCAGGACACAACAAGGCTTTGAATTTTCCACATAACAGGCAGGGACTGTGTAAATTTCCCCGACATCAGTTTCTCAGCGTATTTCAGGCTTGGCTTAGAGAAGTTGCCTTAGACATAAAATGCCAGATCCGTAAATCTTGAGTGACACCTGACAGCGGTGCTTATGGTGACAACAATGCTAACAATGCAAATGCCCTTTAATAACAAAATAATTGTGTGCACTCAGTCAACAATTAAAGAATATCCCGATTTGGAAGGGACCCATACGGATCATTAAGTCCAAGAGTGTAACTACTTTTAGTACCTAGAACACGAACAACTGAGGGATGTACCATTGTTGTGAATGTGTCATCAGTGCAGTTTGGGTCAGAGTGTTAAATCCCTGCTGAATCGTGGTCCTAAACTCTAAGAAATGCCCACACTGCCTCTTCTGGAAACATCAGAACACTTTAAATGTATCAAGCTAGACACTCAACAATCATCATTCTTTTTTGAGAATTTTTGAACACATTTTTGCCCATGGATTCCCTCTGATCAGGGTATCCTTTAATATCAGTACTAGAGCTGTAATCAGCCTGGAAGAACAGCAGACAGTTCCACTGAAATAGAAAGTGCTGGGTCACTAAAAAGTCAGTCTTCTTGAGAATACTGTTACAGCATTCTCTTAAAGCAAACCTCTTTCCCAAATGACACTGATATTAGTGAGACATGAACACAATTTGAAAGTACAGTGAAATTGCAGAAGATGAGACTTGACTCCCAGATCTTACATGGTCCCTAACAAAACCAAACTGCAAATTTATTTGCAGAGTAATTATTCTTATGATGAAAACAGGCTAATCCAAAGCAGGATCACCCACACATGCTACACCAGTGGAAAGAATCACAGGACATAACTCTGTGCTGTATGGCATTTTGGAAATAGTGGATTTGCAGATATGCACTGTGCACACAGATGCCCTGAATATCTGCATAGAGTCTGACGTGGTCCACTGTAGGAGAATTGGATATGCTGCATCCAATGCACAATATTCACATGGACTTCCAGACATGAGCCTGGTAAGAATTACTGCTCCAAGTCTGTATCACACATGCAAAAAACATGGGCAAATGTCTACAATCTTTTTCTACCTGCACAAGATTTCCAAGTGAAAAAGGCATTATGCATGGAAAAACCTGGATGTAATTCTATCTGACAGACTTGCTGGCTTAAGGACCTCCAAGCCAAACTCCAGAATGATCAAAATTAAATCAGGTTCCTGCTTGATATGTTAAAAAGAATAAAGCTGAAAGAGAGTTATGGGGAAGGGAATAAACCTCAGGCAGTTAAGAGTGGATAGTTAGGTGGGATATCCCTGAAAAAAGCTTCTTTCTGCCTTTATCTTCTATGGTTGTAGTTGAATTTTGATGGTAGCAGTGGTGACACTGTACAATGGGAAGCAGCAATAGCAGTTGATTTCCCAGAACCCCTGCAAGTGTGCAGTTCTGGCAGTAAGAACAATCATCTCTCATGCACTGATCAACTGTGATATAGGACTCAGCAAGAGGGAGTAAAATCAAATGATTTTTTTATGGACTATAGCTGTCCTTTATTAAAATAAGAAACAGTAGGCTCCCAAGAGCAATCTCTCTCCCTTATTTTGCCATTCTCCCAGCATTTAGCATTCTGTGCATGGCAGATGTGACCATTACCTTTGATTAACTACAGTTACTCTGCATCCCTATGAGGCTTCCGTTTCCTTGCCTTTGGGAGCAATGGATTTTTATCGTGTAGGCTTTATAGAAAGAGATCTCAGATAATCTTATAAAAACATTCTAAAAGTCACTTCATTTAGTTGCTGATCTTTTGTCTGCAATCCAAAAGAAATTGTTTCTAACTTCTTCATAAACACAGAATTACTAATTTTTTTTCCCTGAAGAGCAGTCCCTGATGCTCCTGACTGTGCACTGTTCTGGATGGTATTCTTTTCCTCCCACAAATTACTGCTCAAGTTAGGATGCTTCCAGGATGTACCAAAAATGCATAGTAACTGATGTATTAGGACCAATTTGCTACCTTGGAAAGCAAGGAAGCTGAAGCACAGGACCAGACACAGTGTGGGCAGACCTCATACCAGCTCACACACGTGGTTCACGCAATACTTATCTAGTTCTAAACGCACTCCTGTAGCAAACCTTCGGCCTCTGCTGAGCACAGCTTGCCAATCAGGATGAATACTGCCAATTTTTTATTTTTTATTTTTTTAAAAGGTGAGCCTAGGGGTAAGATGTTCGCCAAAGAAGAAATCCATAAAAATTTTTTTACTTTGGAAGTGCATGTGAGGAGAGACAGAACGGAATTACTCTTGCTTTGCACTTTTTCCAGAAATTTAAGAAGCTTAAAACACTTCGCAAATAACTTTCACTTCTGGACTTTATGCAGCGATTAATCTGAATTATGATACTGTTTTTCCAAACACAAAATGCAAGGATACAAAAATCCTGATTCATAGGATGCCTTAGAAATAGGATCCTACTGCTGAGAAGAGTAGATGAACCAGACAGACTCCCTATCAACATGAATCAAGTCTGTCACTTAAGAGCACATGCCAAAGGCTTTTTGCATCCAAGTGGCTATCTTTAACTTTCAAGTGTACATTGAAAAGGAAAATTACAGTATGGTTTATCACACTGCCTTTTTATACACAAAATAATTCCAATTAGAGCTGGCTGGAAACAAGAATTCAATTTCATGATAAATTTCAAGGCTCTCATTTCTGGATTCTCTCCCATAGGGCTTTTGGTTAACTAGCTTCTCTCTCTCTCCATCTCCTTCTCTCCCTCCACCTCTTTCTCTTGC
The DNA here is from genome assembly GCA_016647715.1 of Pavo muticus. Classification (NCBI taxonomy): domain Eukaryota; kingdom Metazoa; phylum Chordata; class Aves; order Galliformes; family Phasianidae; genus Pavo; species Pavo muticus. The sequence goes on from JACDJE010000005.1 coordinate 158,846, forward strand.
TTGCCATTTATCTTGGAATAGATCACAAACTCCACTGGCCTGCAGTTGTATAAAACTTTCTGAATGAAACTTAAAATTCAGCTTTACTTCCATACTGAATCTCCATTTCAAAGGAACAGCGATTTCTGATGTGTAATCCTGACTCACATTAGGATCAATTTCCAAAATTATGGAGCAGTTCTGGCTGTGGAGAAAAGCTATACAACAGACTGAATTATGTTAAAAGTTGATGTGCTTTGTATGTACTGGCATATTTTTGAAATGTGCTTTTGTTATAGGTGGTGTTTTTTTCCCTTTTGTTTTGTTCCTTCTCATATAAAATAGAGAACAAATTGTTCCGCTCACCTGAAGCCTGGACCTCCATGATGTATTGGTGTAAATCTTGCCCTTGCTGGATGACTTCAAAAGTCATGTTGTTCATGGCCAACTTCCTCTCAGTGTGACGCTGCAAACGTTGCTCAGCCAGAGTAAGGTCCTCAGTATTGAAATCATTCATTTGTCTCAGCAGATCCTCATTCCAGGCATCTAACTCTGCTGTAACCTTCATGGGCACAAGATAGACACCACATTCACACAAGACCAAAGAAAAATCTCGCTTTCAAACCATGCATTAATAACTGAAGTACTTCACATTGTGACTGTGATCCAGAAACCCCTGAACCACAGCCTCAATACTCTGGATTCTGCCCATTAATGGTTACAGTCCTCATTTTGCCTAGCCGAGGATCCATGAAAAGATTATCAGTCCAACAAGAAATGTGACAAATTCTTTTTCCCTTGCACAGTCAACAGGGCACTGTAGAGGAAGACACACTGCACTCATATGGATGGTGGATAAATGCTTCTGAATAAATTCAAGTTTAAATGAAGAAACAGTAGTGACAGAATTGCAAAAATACTGTGACACCTGTGTCCCCGTAATCCCAAAATGGCCTGGACGTTTCTTGAAACATTCTGTATCACTCCACATGTTAGTACTGCAGATGGAAATATTTATCATTAAAAATATATATTCCTTTTTCTCATATAATTTAAATTATAAGCTGCTTCCAGTAAGCTCTAAAGCATGGATAACTAATACATTTGCAGAATTATTACTGATCTAATATACTGTGAGCGGTATCTACCTGTTGTTCACAGAGAACACATCATGAGAGCCAACGTTTTATTATGAAATCGATGAGTTAATACCCACAGTAGCCCTGTGTTGTGCTTTCAAGGATCTGAAGTCTTTTTAAGGGTCTTTCTGCTAGCTTGAGTGGGAATAGGCCCCATATAAATTTGTTTTGTAGATCTCAAAGATTTCACACTGGGGAATGAATATAAATAACAGACTTCTACAGACGAGCAAAGCACAGCACAGAAACATCGCTCTCAAGGGCTGGGTGAATCACCAGGAACATCACAAAGGGGACTTAGCTCTTGCCATAGTCCTATATTACCTGCCAATAACTCATGGGAACATGCAAAATATTCTGCAGCTTTCTCTGCATCCTAATTCAAACAGGCAGTCTGATGACTCTAGCAGTCCATATACTGTATTTGTGTTTCAAATTTTAAGGCACAGTTAGTCAACCAATACCAAAGTCCTACTCTATTTTTGCCTGTTCAATTAACACAATTAACCTACCCAAACAGCCCAGTCTCCTTCATACCGGAATATGCTATTGCAGACAAAAAGAAGGAATGGGCTGGTGGCAACAAACGAGGACAAGGAGAGTGGAAATAAATCATATATGCCTGAATTCTGATTCATAGGTCAACTTGTCAAAGCTAGATGGAGGAGAGCTAAACCCAGATATTTAGATTCACACTTTGGCACGTTACAATATAGTGAGAGGTTCTCTGTTTCTCATAAAAGTGCTCTTCAGTGCCCGTGTGCAGCGAGATGCTTCGTTTCCTCAGTAGCCAAGGTTCAACATTTTCCATTTGGCTTTCTTTTCCAGAAAGCATAACAACAAATGCAGTGCAGGCACTGGAAGGGAACCCAAAAGGATCATCTCTCATCCCCTCTCTCATTAGCAAGAATAGCAGAGCACAGCTTTGCATTAGAAGGGAAAATATACGCACAGGTTTTCAGTTCTTTCTTGAGAGAAGCAAAAAAGCAGATATACTGAACCAAGAACCTGGGATCTCAGCTCCAAGGTGAAAGGCAGAGTGTGAACATCCTGAGGAGTTTCTATTTTTCTTCAGCTATTTCCCATCTCCCATTCCACTCAATTACCTTTAAATAATAACTATCTCTACAGTCCCTTTGGCCCCATTCCTGACTCCAGCAGCCTCTGATTCATTTACATGCTATAGCTGGAGTCCCTGAACTGTGGGAGCTTCTTGGCAGATTCAATAGCTGTGGAGAAATAGTCAGAGTAGGTGCTGGAGAAGGGTTTTACTCAATGTATTTATGTTAGAGAAAGATACTTGACTAACTGCAATCAGAAATGAATGACAGAATCACAGAATGGCTTGGGTTGGAAGGGACCTCAAGGATCATTGAGATCCAACCCCCTGCCATGGGCAGGGTTGCCAACCAATTTTTCCTAATATACAACCCAAAGTAATGATAGTAGAAGAGATTAAAACAGTCGAAGAATATGTTACATTAGTTTGCTCTTACAGCCATGCTACAATATGGGGATTCTGATCAAAACCATCTCTCTGTTTTGTGTATGTTTATGGACATCATTTTCAGACCCAGGAAAACAAAAGTCTTTTGGAGGGCCAAACTACCAGGGAAGTTGAGGATGGACATACAAAGGAATCAACAGATGGTACCATCCACATCTTCAAGTATGCTGAGACCAAGCAGCCCAGTGCAAGTGCCTGGGTTAAATCTCTCTGCTCTGATGCCATTTCTTTTAGCAGCTTTTCCAGGTGCTGTGAAAGGGACACTGAGCAGCACTGCATTTATTCTCCTGTTAAAATTAGTGGTTTCAATTAAACAGGAAAGGACAGCACTGGCAATCAGGACACAAGCTGATACACTTCTGGGGATGCAAGGCCAGACCCAAAGGTTTCATGTCTTCTTGTCATGGCCAGGAACTGAGGCTGAGATTGCACCTGAGTGTCTCCGGACAGTCGGACAGGCCCAGCAGGGATTGCTGGTCCAATGCCAGTTCCCACAGGGCCAAGGATCACAGCCAGTGACAGCAGGCAGAAGGGAGGAAGGAGGGAAGTCAGCTCCAAGTGGGAGCTGAGGAAAGAGTGATAATTACCCCATGTGCTGGGTTAGGGGAAGAGAGGAAGGAGTCAGACACAGCAAGAGGTGGAACATCACCAAGTTCCTCAGGCGAAGCTTTTGTACAGGAAGGTTGGGTACATTGCTCTGAATAACCAAGACAAACAGATGGCTGGAAGGGAATCTAAAGTGCACAAAGGCAAAAAAGCAACAGCAGAGCTGTGATAACAACCCAGGTTTCCTGAATCCCAATCTGGTGCCCTATCCCAGAGACTGTGCTGCTTTGCAGATCTCATTAAGACATTTCCTTTCCTGTCTGTGCAGCCAGTGCCTCACAATCCCAGCAGTTTCTGTATTTCAAACTGGATCATTTGGAAATGGTCCCAGTCTGAATTTGAGTACCTAACTAGTTTGACTGGGATACAGGGAAAAAATGATTTGTTTTTCTTTAGGAAGGGGCTGTAATTATGCAGTTCAGTTAACTACACATGTATATTTTTCAAGTCTAAAAAAGGACCTTGGATGCTCTCACAGGAGGGGTCAGGCACTGACATCTATGGTGAAAATTAGTACAGTTTCATTTGATGTAGTCCCATCTCATAAATTGTGGTAAGAGCCAATTATATCAAACCAATGTCAGGAATTGTCTCAGAAATGAGGCTCCCTTGGCCTTGAACACGTTTAATTCCCTTTTGACCCAGAAGAATGGCTGATTTGAGTTTATTCTGTTCATCTATTGGATTTTTGGTGGGAAGAAATGATAGCACTTCTTCTGTTTATTCCTTTTTCTTCACAGTGTTTGTGATTCTAAACAGACCTCAGCATCCTTCACATGCCCTGGAAGAATAAGAACCCTGCTAAGAGAGAAGCTCTGAGCTCTGCTCTGCTGTGGGATGAGAGAGAAATAGTACCAAAGCAGAAGGGTCACAAGGGCAGCAACAGTGGAAGTGCACAGGCCTGTATTAGTAAAAGCAGCACACTGATCCCAGATTTAGCAGATGTATCCAAGTACTCACACTGCTCCAAGGAAATCTGCACACACACTTCTCACTGTCAACCACACTCTGGAAGGAACCACACTCCTTCCTTGCAGGTTGTAAGGTTGGTGGCCAAGAAACAGGCTCAAAGTACCAAAGGAAGGTCAAGTAACCTGAGAGTTAATGAGAGGGAAAGGCACAACAAAACTATATATTGACAGTGAGCCTAGAAAGCAAAATCCACCTTCACCTGCAATAGATGCTCCTGCTGTCATGATAACGGGAGGAGAGAAATGATGCAGATAGCAAACCTAAGCTAGCATTCAGTGAGCTACCCAATATATCCATACTAGAGCAGCAGGAACTGCACAAAAATTTCCATCAGCATGTGAGCAAATACTGGGCTTGTGCTGAGCTCCACTATCACAAGACTATAACAGATATATAGACTACATCAGCCAGGTCTGTCTTTCCTGCAGACACAGCAACCACAGTCTACAGTCTAGACCACATACTCTGGGACAGGCATCCTCCTAAGACAGCAACTTAATATACCCAAAATCCCGCTACTACAACGTTGCTGCTTTTGCTGCTTCCTGGATTTACCATGTTGCAACACCAGCAGATAACATGACTGTGGGGAGAGAGACATTTTCATCTTCCATGCTGGATAGAGAGTAAAGCTATGGAGAAGTGGGAGGCAGGTTACACAGAACAGCAGTAATGATAACAGAAGCTGCCCCGCCATCACACTCCTATGCTGCAGCGTGCTTGTGGATTAAGCCAAAGAGTCCATCCAAGCTAAAGCAGCTGCTGTGCAGGCAATTGTACCTCAGCAATGATTTCATATCTAAATCTTATATATTTCTTGATGTTGCTGCTGAAATTTTCTACAAAATGGTGGTGCTGAGCCTTTAATGCTGCTTGCTTGGCGTGAATTCAGTGTTTAACACCTAGAGTCATCCTGCTTAATGCCAACCAGAAATTTTTGTTTGCCAATTGAAGGAGGTGGAGAGGGAAATGAGGAATCAAGTATGAGAAAATAAATGTTATATGGTGAATGAATCATATAGGAGCTGATATTTTGAAGTACAGGCTGAGAAAGGGTGTATGAGGAGGAGGAAAAGAAAGTCCTACCTTTGGAGCAATTGCTATCAACACAAAGAAAGCAGGTTTGCTAGAGGGATCTGCAAAAGAGTAAAGATGCTTGGGAAGGACAAGTAAATGTAGGAAGCAGGCTGCAAGCAAGAGAAGTGATGGTGTAAGTAGGAGGAGGAGCAAAGGTGAGAAGAGTGGGTAGAGCATTGGGATGAGACAGGATGGGAAGAACAGTCACACAGGCACAGGGCAGATTTCAGAATCAAGGAAGGGGAATATCCACCTCTCTCCAAGAGCAAAAACTTTGGGAGCCATACATTTGGCATAAGGAGACAGTGAGGGTGGATGAAAGGGAAGGTAAGGGAATATAGCGAGGGGAAAAAAAAATGAAAGAAAAAAAAGGTAATTTTGACTCCTGGACCCTAAGGGAATGTCTGTGAGTGCAGAAAGAAAGAGGTTATAATGAAGTAATGGAGTAGAGGAGACCAGATCTCTAGGGCATGTACCGTAGTCTACTGCATGCCAGGAGTGACAGCATTCAGCTCTGCTTTGGAGTTCAGAGCAAGCTGGAAGAGCAGAAGACTGGCTATGACAGTATGAGTGGGTCTACGAGCAGACTAAAGCTGCAGCTTTATGGTAGAGGAGATGTAGGTAGGAAAGGGCGAATGAAGCTGTCACATCTACAAATCACGCATGCAGAAAGTTTGCTGTTCCTCCTCCTCAGGTCTTGGTTAGGGTTGATGCTGTACAGTGTGACAATACTGTCACCCATTCCTTCTGACATGTGGCAGAGATACCACACTGGCTTAGTACGGACCTGAGCTGCTGAAGAGTAAAGAGGCTGTCACAGCGATGATTCTGCTCCAGTACTTTTGGTTCCTGAATCCCCAAAATATCAAGAGAAGCAGGAAGAAAAGGTACCCAGGACAGCTTAGTGCCTTACCTTAAAATGAAGTGGTGTGCAGTTTTAAACCTACGCATATAAAACAGAAAAACATAACCTAGTGTGAGTCGTTATAAGATTCCAGTTTATGAACAGAAGGGTCTGAAAATTTTTCTTATCATTCCTTTTCTTACAAGCGTATCTCAAGATCTCTGCAGCTCTTATTTCTAATAAAGAAGTTTACTTCTGAGTGCCAGCTATAAGTCAGTGAGGGGCTATAAAGCATCTTGTACCTCCAACCAGGCAGCTAATTCACTTGAAAGGTTCTGCTAATGTTATAAATCTGGAATGGAAGGCTCAAGTGAGTTGTAAATATCAGTGAATCAAACTACTATCTGTAAGCTGGCTCCTGCTCCCTTCTAAACTCATGCTCAGGAGTGGATGTGAAAAGCCAGAAGAGCCAGCAAGTGAACTCAAGGCTGAAAAATTTAATTAGCAGGTGAAATGGAGCCAAAGAGATGGAATGGTGGAAAATTAGTTAACCAACAGGTGAAGATTCTAGCGATTGTAGTGCTTTTTGAAAGATTAAAAGCATATCAGATCAAATTTATATTGTATAGCAGGAATGTCCAGAATCCCTTCCAGGACTATGTTTGGCCCAGAAAGTACACTGCATATCACTACAGGAGACTGGCTCTGCCTAGCATCACACAGACCCATTATAGGAAATGGAACATGCAAAAGGAAGGAGCTGGGCAGCTCTGGGGAGGAAGGAGAGAAGTTTTCTTGGAGGTAATCAACAACTGTGGCCAGACAGGTATAAGCTGAGATCATTCCTGTTCTCAGTTTGAGTTTTATAGCAGCCTATAGGTGAATTTGATCATCTCTGTACAAAAGATATAAAGAAAACATATGCTGAAAGCTGCGGTCTATGCTCCGGATGGCATTCATTGTGTAGAGGTTGCAACTCACTGCATTTTACCATTCACTTCTTTTGCAGCTATCCAGCACTTCCCTAATGATTAGCAGTCATTCAAATTATGGTTAATAAGCCTTCAAACGACTATTTTTTGAAGCATGGACAAAGAATACTTTACAGATTTAGTGAGGCTATATTTCTGGGATATTACTATGCTCCATATACATGATGTGCTCAGTGCGGTGCCAGCAGTACTGCTGAAGCCTGCCAGCTATTGTCCCTCAGGTCTTACACCCTACTTCCTCGCAATGGATCAGCTACCACATTCACACTGCATGAAATCTCCTGAGTTACTTGGTTGGCTGCAAGAACTCAGCTGTGGTATACATCACACAGAAAGTCCAATCATATAATCCTAATGATCCCTTCTTGTCTTGAAATGTGCAGTGACTTGGTAAAGGAATAAAACATATCAGGCATCAAAGTTAGATACGTTTCCTAAATAAAGAATAGGTTGTCACTTTAAGGTTTTAAAACCTAAGGCAGAATAACCTCCCACAGGGATAGCAGGGCCCTCTCATATTTCTGTTATGCTGGTTTCCAGGTGTTGTCATAGGATTTCATACTTTAACCCAAGAACCTAGAGTGTAAATATCAGTCAATATAATGAGATTGAGGCAAAAAAGAAAAGGCAGCACATGCAATGTGTCTGTGGGTTCGTATCCAAATTCATATCTGCCAAGCCTGCCTTGACTCGAGTACAACACAAAAGCTGCCTGGGCGACTCAGAAGTCCTTAGAAGTCCTAACTGAACACAGCTGGTCTTCTCTATGAAAGGCAGGTGACTTCTCTTTACATAAAATACTTTTCCTGAAGACAAAATGAAACAATTGTTGGCAGATTTCACTGAAGTACAGAGAAAGCTGATGATGCTTAAGTAGATGAAGTGCGAGTTGCTTGTGAAGTACATTTAATCCTGTAGTTTGTCTGGACTCCAAACCTCTGTCAGGAAGAAAAGATTATGGAAAGGCTCATAACCCAGGGCAGCCACAAAGCAGATTGGTACGGTGCAAGTCTAGGAATGGGTGCCAAAGGAAAGGGTTATGGCATGGACTTCAATATCTGGGGAGATCATTATGAGCAGGAAAGTCTCCAAAGAACAAATGGCACTCAGACACAGTTTAAATGAAAAATATAAAGGCCAAGCACTCCATTGCCATTTGTGACTTTGAAAGATTCCCTAAGTTTGCATTATCAATTAAGAAGGAGAGAGGTTAGTAGGGAAAATGAATGCAAGAAAATATTTGGTACAAAAACTGGATGGAAAGAGACAATATTGGATGCAACTATTCTGAGACTGAGCTTTAACTTGTAGTCTTCCCTAAGCCTGCTAGGAGATGGGCTCCCAGTTGCACTCCTCCAGCTTCCATCAGAGAGAAGCAAGATTTTGCTCTCGCCAGGGTTCCCAGGGAGGTGTCCTCATCATGAGGGCTTCCCAGGAGCTCAAGAAGCTGAGAACTAAGGGTGAGAACATAGGAGCAGAGGGGAAATAGGAAACACTTTGATCAACAAGACAGAAGCAGCACAGAGAACAAAAGCATTCAGATTTGGGAGGAGGAGACAAGAAAGTAAAGCAGCTGTACCAGAATCACCTGCTTCTGGTTTGCTATCAGAACAAGATCTGCTGGCTAATTTCCAGAAACCCAGTGAAGTTTCCATTTCAAAACCCAAGGCAAGCAAGATCTTTGTTTTGAAAGCACAACCCACATAGCAAAACACTGTGTGCAACATAGACAGACAGGCTGGAAGATCCTGGGTCAAAAATCCAACTTCCTCAGCCACTCTTCTTAAAAAAGGGTGCTGATAATTAATACCCTCTGATAGCTAAGCGTGCTGAGAAGGGCCTCCACTACAATAGCACTGTGCTTTGGGCCCACTGTGCTTTGGGCCCACTGTGCTTTGGGCCCAAATGGTTTGTGTGAGTGCAGGAAGGAGAGAGATTAGCACGTTTGCAGCAGGTAAGAGAGACTTTGTTAGGGATATGTTCAATATGGCACCCACCGCACTCTGGACAGATGGAAGGGGGCTTAGCTAGACTAGGAAAGCAGAAACTCATTTGAGAATCATACTGCTACACATTATTTCACTGTTCTTAATCTATGCAGGATCTAGGCTATTATAGAAAATTAAAACCTAAATACATTTCCAGTCACAGCTCAAACTACTTGCCTTTAGTAGAAAAGGTATTTAATTTCCTGATTTAAATTTCATCATCTTTTTCCCCTACAAGCTTAGAATACTCAACCATCAGAAACACTATCTGCTTTTTAATTATGGGGATGAAAACATCTTTTTGCTTCTTAGCAAAGCATGAGGTAATTTTCTTATTGTTGATAAGTTTCTCATTGACTTGGAATCTTTATTATATGATTGAGGTAACTGACAGCAATCCACTTTCTAAGGATTGGTATTGACTCAATTTGAGCCAATTCAGCTATTTGAAATGCACAGCATAAATGTATCATTTAATACATTATTTCAGATCACCTTTTTCATTATCCACTAAACTGTTTTTGTTGTTTGAGCAATAAATGTACTAGTAAAATTTAAGATACTGACATGAATATGATATTTTTCTTCAGTTATAAATTTAATAATAGTTGTAAAATAAAAATATTTCCCCACTCAGAAGAGAGAGCTTTCTAACAAAAATCATCTGCCTGTAAACTCCCTATGAAACATGTTCTCAGATTTCCTTGTAATATTAATCCTGCAGAGGGAATTCAGATGTTCTGTTGATAAAAAATAGCAGATCTACAATGACAACTAAGTGATGATTTTCTTCAAGTCCTTTCTAGCTAATCTGATTTGAGAAGATTCCGAAGTGCATTTCCAGTTTTAAACATCTTTATATACCATCGACACTCCAAATGTGCGGATTAATTCTGAAACAAACAGAGGGATCCACACTGCATTTCTATCTCTGGCATGAGATGCAGAGTCTGTTAGGACCAGCCACATCATATCATAGAATCATAAAATCATTATGGTTGGAAAAAAACTCTAAGATCATCTTGTCCAACCATCCACCCACCCCCACCATGCCCGCTACCCATGTCCCTCATCTGATACTCCAGCTGCCCCATCAGTAAAGCAATCCATGATGGCATAGGTCTTAGCAATTGTTGGTTGAAAGACAACGTGCAAAGGAAAAGGAATTGAAAACAATGATTTTGTCTTTTTAAAAAATCTTTACATAAAGTCAGCATAATTCTTGTTGCACACCTGAAATTTGCAGTGAAACACAGACAGGCCGGTATCATATGAATCACTTATGAGTCACACAGGTTCTCCATACACACCTATATATTTCTGGGTGTCCAGAAGCACTGTTTTTCATGTTTTGCTTCACTTTTGAAAACATAGATGCTGTTTATTGCTATGTACACATATGTATTCACATATAATTCATATATTTAGGATCAAAATCTTAATTATTCACCATTTGCCACACTATTGTATCAACATATTACCATGTAAATACAGGTGCTACTAGATATTGCAGCTCTTGAGCGATGAGCGTAGCAGTCTTAGGGCAACAAATGCACACACAGCTGATCTGAAATGCACACTATGCACACATACTCACAAGGGATACAGTCTCCCACTATTAGAAAGTCTGTATACAACTATCGAGTAAAACAGTGTTGATTGATTAAACTATTCTATTTTATGTTAATAACAAGCACTGTACAACAGCTTTCACCTAACTTAGCACTCACAAGAGGAAAGCTCAGCTACTCCCTGATTTATATCTCTTGCATCCAATTATAGATCAAAACACCTAAAATTCCCTCTTCCCGGCCCTTTATTCCACTGTAATTCATCATGCCATATCTTAAAATAAACACTTACAAAGTGTAACACAGCATATGAAGGCTCCCATTAATTATCAGTATCCACCATGAGACTGCCTACAGATTTGCAAGATTTCCTTCAGGAATATCTCATCATAAAACACTTAAAGTGCCCCATGACCTACAGTGGTGTAGGTAGGAGGAACACACCCCATAAGTGCTGACCACTTCTGGTGGTATCCTGCCAGCAGAAGTTTACACAGATCCCCTTTTCCTTGCTCTTCTTTTCCCAGGTCTTGCAGCCAGCTCTTACCTCAATGGTATACTGCTCAAAAATCCGGAGCTGAAGAAAGATATCTAACTTAATCTTCCTCTCATGGAAGAGCTCTTCCATCTGTACCTGGGCCTCGTCCAGCTGCTGAAGTACAGATTCGATGTGGCTGATGGAGCTGTTGTGTGGGGTCTTATTGTTGGAAACAGCAGAGTCCCTGTGACAAGGCAGAGAGCATGGTTAAAGCTGAGTTTCAAGGCAGGCAAAAGAGCAAGAAGTACATACCTGTAATCCCGTGTGCTGCTGGGAAGCAAGCCCAGGCACAAAGGGCTGAGGGAAGGGAAGGTGTATGCAACACTCCTCTCTTCTACTCTTGAAACTGTGTGGCTCCTGAGCTCTGCATAAAGCTTGAACAAGGGGATTGTCCTTTCTTGTGCTGGGATCTGACACACTTGTGAAAGGTTGGAGGGGCAGAGAGGGGGAGAATCGCACATCCACCTCAACAGCTCTCTTAAGGAGCCCAGCTGGCAATCCCATTCAGTCGTAGAGAGAGTGACCTGCTCCAGCCTACACTCACGCTGCCCAGAGGAACCAAGCTGAGCTGCCACTGAGCCCCCTGAGCCCTTAAGTGTTAGATTTGTGCATTTGCTTCAGTTAGTTTAATTGAATCAGAAATACCAGCATCTTAGACTGAGGAGATAGGGATGCCTTGATTTCCTCTGGGTTACTTCATGTTGCAATAGACTCAGAATACAGAGCAAAAACTCCATGGTACAGTGGTGTCCTTCAGTTGTATTTCCACTAAGGTAAGGAAAATGAGCGTGCCTGTGAGAGGTCAGACAGTGCTCCAAGTACACTCCCCATAAATAGGGAAGAGAAGGGAGCAAGTCCTTTAACCGGTGGGCTGGGTACCTAGGGGCAGTTTGCTGTACCTGATATGTACCCTTGAATGCACCACTGAAGGTCCCCCAGCACTAACAAGTACCAGAAAGTAAAGTCTGAAGCCAGACTTGGCTTTGATACTTCAGCAAAACCAAGATTTAGATGCAGTCAATTTATCTGTCCAAACTGCTCAAAGTCATGTGATGGCACCAGCATATTTAAACCAAACCACCTGAAAGCCCCATGAGATTCCCTACCAGTGCACAGGTCTTTCCAATAGTGTAATAGGATGGAGTGGATAAGGCAGCAGGCCTTACCATCACCACTTATCTTCAGTCTATAGTTCTGCCATAGTGATGAATGTGGGACAACTACAATTCCACTAGCACATACTGGACTAACAGTGCATCAAACTGTACAGGGAGCAATATTGGAGGCCAAGCCAAAGGTCAGGTGATGCTGCCAGGTAACCATGTTGTCCAATGGAGCCCAAATGCAGCTGGGGCTGCTAAGTAAAAGTACCCATGAAGTCTGCCCATTGTCAAACAGTGCTGGTGTTCCTAATTTTTTAAGTTTCTATTTCCCCTTTCTGGGTTGGATTTTCCTTCCATAAACACCTAGCAAAATGAGTAATTGTCTCCAGAAATTGCACAAAATTAATGTGCTTTGCTCTTTGCTCCTTACCATCATGTAGGGTCAGATCAAAACAACACTCAATCAACTTAAACTTAATTGAACATTGTCAGCAAGAGTAATTGAGAAAAAGAACAAGCATTTGCCTGAACATCTGAAGCCTAAGAATACAATTAAAAATGCAGAATGCTAATAACTGCTTAGTTATTTGCTCTTTCTACATGCTTCTGCTCTTCTTCCTCAAATGCTTTCTACTTGATACAATGAAGTTCAGATGCTCCAGTATTATTCTGAAGCATGAACTTCCAACTCCTCTTGCCTATAAGGGAATATTACACCAATATTACTCTCAGCTCTTACAGTCTCTGCCCCACTCTGTCAGTCTTGTGTTTTCACCTCCTTGGTGATCACAGAGTCTCCTTCTGCCTCCACCTTTGAGCTGTACATAGAAAGGATGGGTGAAGATAACAAGGAGAGATTTTAAAACTACAGCTTAATGGGAGGCCACATTCAATCGTGTTCTGCTTACTCCAGTCAGCACCTGTCTTCTATAAAAGGACAAGAAATAAGCCTTCATTCAAATGCAGAACTATTACTATTCATATAATATCTAAATGACTCAATGAATTATTCAAGGCTGGCAGATATTAGATCTCACATGGGATCTAAACACACCCTTGGTTTTATAAATTCTTTTTCCTCAAGTATTTCACTCCTCAAACCAAACCACACTTGCATTTCAGTGGCTGATGCAATACAAAAAAATGAGACGTAATAATCTGGTATTTTTCCATAATCTCCTCAGATAAGGTCTTGAGATCCCTATAAAGTCCAGTTTGAGAAAGATTTCCTTCTGGAAAAAGAAATTTCTGAGATTGGATGCTTCCATCACAAGATTTATTGTTCTGACTGATGATAAGAAATCCTGGGAAAGAATTTATGAAAGATACTCCGTATTCTTCAAAAGGATATAAATTAGGGTTCAAAATGCAGGGAAGTTATTGAAAAAATACAAAATAAACTTTGGGCAACATACAATCAAGGTTTGTTCATTGCTGTTGAGTTTGTTCACAAGAAACGCTGTGCTCCTGAAATAACTGAGCACTTTAACTGGGAGAAAGCTCAGTGAAATGTACCCTTTATCAAAACCCCATATGCTGAGCTACCGTAAGAAAAACAAGATCCGTAACTCTTCCCTACCTTATTGTTACCCCTAAGGTTCCTGTTCATTCCCTTCTCACTGGGGCAAGTTGCTGTTCCGACTTTTGCGGATGTGCAGAACTATTGCCCTCAGCAGCACTTTTGGAAATGCAGTTCAGATCTTCTTTGTGTTGACTTCTGATAATGGTGCTCATCTCAGAACAATAATAAAGAGTGAGAAAAGTGGTTTCACATTATCTACAGTGTTACACTGCTGATAGGTGTTGTTTCCTGATTCAGTCATTGAAGGCCCTGAAGATCCCCTGCAAAGAGCAATCCCAGGTATTGCATTTAACTGTACTGGGCAGTTGAGCCTTTCCTGTGCTATCTGAAGGACACACAGAGTGCTATTACACCAATGGTCTTCTCTAAACCAATATCTGTGCTCTCAGAGATAAGGACAAGAAATGGAAACTTCTTCAAGGTCCCATTAGTTTTATTCATTTTAACCTGTGCTGTGACATGCTTGATATGAGCGCTGTATTTCATTTTCTTCATTGTTGTAGCATTGCAATCTCCTTGCATGACCTTGCAGCCACTACAGCAGCCTTTCTCCAACAAATGCTGTTCATACTGATGTTCTGCTGACTTCCCAAACATCACCCTGACCACCGCACAACTCCACATTCTGCTTTCCCGTTGACTCAGGTGCAGGCAAAAACCTTTAGGCCAATCTGACAGGCAGCACCAGGACTCCCTCAATACAGGCACTTTCTGCAATCCCAAAACTCCACCTGATGGGCTTTATACAGGGTCCTTTTCATGGTCTTCTCCACATGTGTCCATGCTGGAATGTTATACCAACAGGGAGGAGCAACAAGGGAATTTTTTCGTTCAATATTTCACCACCATTGCTATGAACTCTTAGAGGTTCCTTAAACTTTGCAAGAAAGCCATGCATACCTTTGGTTAACCTGGTATGGGCAGCTATATGTATGTTCTCTTTAGCCCTCTTTAGCATACTAAGTACAGCATGTTTCCTTTCTACTATTTCATCAGCAAAGATGCATGGATGGATGAAGCCTAGCTCGTTCTTCCCCTGATCCTTTCTTTCCAGCTCTGGTCTCAAGAAGCAAAATCACTCTTTTCTCTCGTTCTGCTCTGTGACATTCAGCAAGATGAGGCATTTACACAGTCTGTTTCTTCTTGTGGAGACTATGGAGGAAAGCTCAGCCTGTGGTTGTAGTAGAAGACCCAACGGCTCCTGCAAGGCTCCTAAGGGTGGAGCTCCACCAGCTCATTTCATTACCCAGGTTGCAATAGGCACCTCTGGCTTCTCCTGTCATGGCTCTGCACTTTTCATGTTAGATCCAAAGGCATCAGACTGGGGAAGCCAAGACATGAGATTGACAGCCATGGGTCAAATGCATAAGACTCGTTGCATTTGGTGCAGGACATACGTTCTGTATGTACACAGAGTACAGACATTATGTAGAGGTAGATGAGGGCAATCTATGACAATGTAAAAATCTTAAGAACAAAAGATTTCATGGTTTGGGGCTCAGTAATGTCACTAGAGGCAGGAATATTCCTCTGCTACTAATGAACTTAAAGCCATAGAAAATCGCTGTGAATGAGAACAAGTGAGAGAGCCCTCAGAAGTACAAGTTAGGGGTTGGCTTCCTATGCTCCCTGCAAACATGAGTTCTACTACAGATACAGACTGAGAAAGCAAAAAGCTCCAACTTCCCAGAACCAGTCACTTCATGTACTTCAAATCAGGTAAAACAGGCTGTTTTAATTCGTAATGCAAGCAGAGCTGGCAGAAAGGACCCTCCCTGACAGTATGAACAAACCCCACATGGACAAAGATAAATAGAAGGGTACTGCATGCAAAATGAGAGAGTGAATACTGTTAGACATGCACGTGTTTTATTAAGAGGAATACACTTCTCTTATACCAGGACTAACCGTATAAATCACAAGGCCCCAGCTCACAACCATTTAACAATCTTCCATAAATACTCACTAAAAATATTCACCTGAAACACATTTGTTTCAATTCACTTTGCTGTGCCTATAAATAATCCCCCTGTCAAGCAGCAGCCCACGCTGATGCACAGACTACTCTAATCAGTCCACACAAATCACTCAGTGCAATTTCAATACATTACTCAAAGAAATTGAAAAATAATAAATAAGCAAGAAATGAATAAACTCTCCCTATTAATCCTAAACCTACATTTCCCCATTTATGCACACCTAAACCACAGCATACAGCAGATTTCTTGCCACCTGTCCTCCAGGTGGGTGCTTACCTGAGCTGCTGGATTAGATCTTCCCCTTCCTTAATAACATTGAGGGTAGCATCCAAGGTGGCTGTTTGCTGCTGCTGAAACTGCTTGATAAGCTCCTGAACCGCATCCACAGAGTCAGCACAGACATCCTCTAAGAGCTCCTTCTGCAGATCTTCCATCCATGTCCACAGCTGGGAAGGAGGGGAGGGAAATATAAATCAGAGAGGGATTGAGATTTAACCCTCTAATTCCAGATCAGAAAGCATTAACTAGGGCTGCATATTTCACAAGGAAACTGATCAGAAGTTTTCTAAGGTAAAAAGATTAATAGATTCTATTTGGTGCAAACCCATTTTAAGCAATGAAGTAAAATAAATATAATATCAGGGTTTTTTTTCCCCCCGAAATGAATACGTGACTCAGTCCTGTGTGTGACAACTAATCTAATGTTATTCTTCTTATTAACTCTTTACACAAGTGATAAATTACAGCGTCCTACAGCTGTGATAGCCTAACCCTTTCAGGAGCTGTGTGCCATCAGCTCCTATTAATTTCACATTCAGTTGAAGCCTGTTGCAGGACCAAGACCTAAAATATTTATTATGTCTGCATGGTACTGACTGAAGTATAGCTGTACTTGCTCAGTTACGCCTTCCCAGGCACAAGGTTATGTATTCTGTTTTATTTTGTTCTCTCTTCTCTTCCCCTCCAAATGTAGCTCAGACTCTGCTCTTTGAGTTTTGGAAAGCCAAGGCATAGGAGACAGCAATTTCACCCACACAGATCCGTTCATTCTAAACAGCCTTGACTACCAATTTCAAAACAACAACAAAAAATCATTTGAGTAAGTGCTTAGCTGAGAATTTCCCGCCAGCTGTTCATCAGAGATGGGGGCAGTGGCAGGCAAGCCCCAGCCTCCCGTTGGCTGTGAAGCCTCAAAGCGAGTGGAGGTTTCCCCTTTAAGCTTGCTCTGAAAATGAGTGTAAAATTGCACCAACTGAGCAGGCAATCTGCCAGCAAATCCTAATGACTCCACCAGAGTGACTATTTTCTGTGCCATGCCTGTCCCATTAACCCACATTCTGCTGGTACATTCTGCAAGGTAGTGGGGAAGCAAGGGAGCAGGACCCAGCATCAGTGCCCTGGGAAATGTCAAGGGACGCGGTGCTGCCGAGCCGAGGAGCAGCAAAGCAATTTGCCTTGAAGGGAGTGAGAGATACACATGGAGCAGACGACAGACGTTGTGTGGGGGTGGCAAAGGAGCTGGTAAAAATGTCTCTGTTCGGAATGAGATGCACTGAATCCCCATCCTACGGGATTTCTTCTGAGACTGTGAATTCTGTATGTCCACATAAAATGGGAGGAAGAGAGAGATGCTCTGAGCCCCAGCTGGTCAGGCTTCTCCCAACAAGGGCCAAACCTAAGGCTATCACCCCAATCTAAAGCAAAATAATCAACATCAGAACCTGTCCCAGCACTGCTGGTGGTATCAGAAAATAGTGAGTCTGGTTCCCCATGCTCTGTCTTCACTTCTGCTCACAACTCCATGCTGGACAGCCTCACACCACTTCCAGAAACATGTTTCAAAATATATACTAAATTAGTTTGAAAGCTTTTCAGTTAGCTTTTCAGCTTTGAGTATTCTGGGTGAACCCTTCTGGTTATAGTCATATAATCATAATCGCTACACTACTGCTGGCCTAAAATGGAATGTCTTTGCTCAGTTTATTTACATATTTTCACTTTCTCAGAGGAAAGGCATGATATAAAAAGGCAAATATTAATAGAAGAAGCAAATACAACTAGCTAGTCAGGCTTGTGTAATAGGTGAAAGAGTGAAAGCACATTGAAAGAACCAAAAGGAGAGCTTTTCCATTTGTGAGTTCCAGGTGCTGAGCTCTGGGAAGCCTCCAGAAAGGAAAATGCATTAAAACCTTTATCTCCGAGTCACATTCAGAATCATCCCAGCTCCGAGCTGATCTCTGCTTTCACTCAAACAGCAGGAACAGCTGGACTATAACAGGCGAGGAGCAGGTTTGGGGGAATATTAATTTTCTCTGCTTATCAGATCTTCAAGTAATAGAGCACTCTGTACATACAGAAGTGAAAAATGGCCATGTGCATAAATCATTCTGTTTCGAAAAGCCACTCGTTTTTTTAATTTCTTGCTGCTCTTCATTATTTTTTTAATTTTTTTTTCACTTAAGATAACAAAAGAAAGCTCAGAGAATTTCCGCTACGCAACTGAAAGGGAAATCAAGAACTTGCTCCACTCTGGGCAAAGTGCAGATCTCTTGAAATGACCAAGGTAGAAGCAGCAGAGAAGAACTTTTCCAGCCCCCCACTAGGACTTCAGAGGAAAACCCTTTTTTGAAAGTGTCTCCAGCACCTCCAGCACCAGCCAAAAGGATCTGGACTTTGAAGATCCTACGTCACGTTTTGAGTATGCTTCTGCCTCAAAACAGTTTTGGAACACTTAATAACTGCACTGTACTCACCTGGAACTGAAACACTTGTGAATGTTTGAGAGTACTGGAATATTAAAACTCATATTAACTTCAGATGTTCCCATAAATGACCTCAGATTGTAAGGATTTGCATAATAAAAGCTATCAGAATCTAGGTCATCCTTGACTCAGAGGCCTTTAATCCTTTAGACTCCACCAATCCCTGGGAAATCCTAACACAAAGAATCAGCCAATATTAATAAGATTAGGAAGATCTTCCAGGAACAATTTACAATAGGAACCTGATTCAAAAACATCCCAGGTTATGTGCTACAACTGACAGCACCTGAAATAAATTACCACCAAACCCATTTGTGAATTCCACAGAAAGAGAAGACGAACTCCACGGTACCGCAGCACCAAAGTCAGAAGAATTGTTAATCATGAACCAGAAATCACATCCTGGCTTGTTCCTGTTGGTCACGGCTCAGAAAATCAGTCCCTTTTAGTGCTTGCTGTTTAATTCCAATGCAACTATTCCAATTATTTTTTAATCCTCACCATTAAAACCCCAAGTTATCAGACACCTTCTCTTAAACAGCTTAGACTGAAGGTAGAGCTAAAATTTTTGTTGAAAAATGATACATGACACAGGACAACTTCTATGTCATACTTGCAAAATTTGACTTTTCCTCACTTCCTCTTTCCTCTTTCATTCTTTGCATGAGCAGAGTTTGTGAGCACCTGCCCATTCCCATACCTGTTCCAACCTACTACTATTCACTCGATCCTGTAAAGGATGTGTGTGTAGGTGCATGCAAACATTTCAAATACCAACACACCATTTCCACACTCTGCTGTATTGACTTTTACTAAGCTTGACAGTGATGCACATGTCCAGAACAGATAATTTCTGAATTGCATTGCTTAACACATCCAAGACATAGAATCTTGCAAAACAATGAAGAAAAACTCAAAAATACATATTTTCCAAATTGATCTGTGCTTTGGTACAGCTAATTGGATTCAGAAATACTAATGTACACCTGAATTAAGTTCAGCAGAGAGATCCAGCCACAGATTTGACTCATACAAAATAAGTTAGTCTACAAACTTTATAGTTGTAAACTACACTAAGGTAAATATCTAGCCCTAAAATGATCATGCTGAGGAGGCTCCAGAATGGAGGCTTTATTTACCTGGTAACCATGGCTTTAAACAAGAAAAACAGTTTCTCATATTACTAGACCACTGGAAGAGTGAAAGCCCCCTCTTTTGGGGAAGCTTTGGGGGAAGCATCTGGCACTTCTCTTATGCATTGTAGCAACTTCTTTGTCTTCCTTGGCATGAATCATGGGCAGTTTCCCTCCACCCAAAAGACAATAAAGCTCTTTATTCTCAGCCATTTCGTCTGATGCAATACCCTTCATTTTACTCAAGTACTTAATGAGACCACTTACTGGAGGTTTGAAGGACATCTGTGCCTGTTACCTAGAAATTAATGCTTCTGATTTAGAGCAAGAGACCACTTAAAATTAAAAAAAAAAATAAAAAAATCTGAAACCTAAAGAGATTGCTGAAAAAATCTTGCCTGCATGTTTGGAATAACTATTAAGCACCTAGTGTTTGTATGCTGCTATTTGCAAATGCCACTGATGAGTTTAAATCCCCTCCCAAAACAATTTACAAACACTGCGTAACAAGCTAAAAGCAAAGAAACAGTCAATACAACCCACGAGAAGTACCAGTGTGCAACATTTTTGCTACTTCTTCCAAACAAGGGTGTTAATGGAAACAAGCGGCTCTGCAGGGTACATGCTTTACTCCTTTGCACCATCAGAGGAGTGCCATGTGTTGCAGAGCATGCCACAAAAGGATGTTCAAGCCAACTCAGTAAAGTGAATGTCCATCATGGGAACCATGGCTAGAGAAGAACTGGGAAGAATTCTGTGAAATATTGGACTCCCTTTCCCCATCTGATTTACGCTGCTGCCACTCCATGAGTCCTCATGAGCGTGCACAGATCCAAGCCACACTGAGAAAAATAAAACTCAGTTCTTCCAGAGAGAGATGTCCATCACTGCTATTTTGCTCTCCTTTTAAGTGAGGCTTCTATAAAGCCATTCTGAGCAGTGACATCCGGACTCACCTTCCCTGGTGGTTTTCAAGAAAAGGGTAGATATAGCACTGAGGGACATGGTTTAGTGGGTATGGTGGGGATGAGTTGATGGTTGGACTAGATGATCTTAGTGGTCTTTTTTCACCTTAATGATTCTATGAACTTTTTTTACCTTGATTTCTCCCCACCAACATGGTGGAGATAATAAAACTTTTCAACGTAACTGATTCTCAGCAGTTGATAATTACTCACACTTAGCATCCAGGGCTGCTGAAGCTGAAGGAAGTGATAGTTGATATAAATTGAGAGTGTATTTCAACAGCATTTTCTTAAGTCACAAAGGCACATGCAAGGTCTGATGGGAATGTCAATGGAAACAAGTAAAACAACACATGTAATGATGAGCTGTAATGTGACCACATGCCACCAGTGAGGTGTCACATGATGGCAGCACACCTAATAGAATGTGACAAGAAGGGATATGACCAGACGCTACATATGAAATGCTGCAGTATGTGACTTCCATAGTAAGATGCAGCTGATGAGACACCCTGCTGCAAGACATAATGTCAGATATCACCAAGCTGGTTGGGAAGAAGCAATGAGTAGAAAGAAAGGGAACGTTCTGTGAAGAAAAAAAATCTGATCTTTTCCTAACCTCTTTTTGGCTTTTTCCCCTCATCCTCGCCAATTTCTTGACATTCATCCTTGGCTGGGCTGCATCTGGTACTTATGTATGCTAGCACTTTTTAATTAGTAACCTTGCCTATGGCAAAAGGATTTGCAATGCCTAAACATCTGATCCTTTTTCCAAGTCCTGCATGGACCAGATTGATATAGCACAAAATAATCTCCTCTCAAGGGAAACACAATTTGGGTAGCTATGCTTGTATCAGGGAGTGTGTAGATCTTCAGCCCAAGGTCATGTAAATGTAGTTCACGGCCTATTTGCTCTAGGAGAGGAGTCGGCTTATTACAGAAGAATCAGTTGTACATGTTCTATGCTTCTACAACCATCATGAATTGCAAAATCACGTTCACCTTCTAGTATAATTCTAATATGTTGTAATTATGAATCTGGATGTAATTAGCTGCAGTAATTGTACTAAGCAAATCAAATTTTGCACATCATCACACTGATACATGCTTGGAGAACTTCTTCCTACATTGAAAGATTTATTCAGATTTACACCCATGTAATACAGTATAATTTGGTGCAGGAGGAGCTTGCCATAGCTGCAAACTATGCTCTGCAAATTCAGCAAAATACTTAAACAAATACATGTACCATTAGGTTTTCCTCTAAATTTATCTCAAATGGGAGTTGCACTACATCTTCCCTTTGTGCTTTTTATCACTGTATGACTTGCAATCTTAGCCCTGATTGGAGCCCTTTGTGCAACTTCTTGCTCTACGCTCTAGGAACCTCAGAAATAAATCACTTGTGACAATTCTGAATCATTCCACAACTTGCTAAGGATTAAACAAACTGCGTGACCTTTTTCTAACCAAACAGTCCTACTGAATCCATCAGCCTGAAACACTACATCGACATTAACCATTTAAAACTAGTTTTATAGACTCCATTGCACACGTACACTTAAGGGGCAACAGAACATGTTTTTTGAGTGATGAGTGAATTACAGGAGTGTCCCTGTAAAGCTTCGATGAAGAATACTCAACACACAAATTGTCACAGGCACTGGCTGCCCACTCTGTTGCCTTTGTATACAACAGCAAAAGCTGGAAGCCCACATGATGGAACTGGGAGAAGCCCGCCTTCTGCAATATAAGGCAATCAGGAAAATAGGCTATATAAGTCTAATAAAAAAAATCTTAATGAGATTGTGCATCTGCTATTTAACGCCTGTATAAAATGCCCTTCTATTTGCTGCATGAATCACTGCTACCTGGAGAGTGAGGCATACAGGTTGAAGCCACAGAAAGCACATGCAAGGAATAGCATATGCTCTAAAGCAGATATATGATTCATGTGAAGCAATCAGTTAAAATATTGGTGACTCGCCTGAAAAATATGGATGTCAACATGCAACTGAAGTGCAGACTGTCTTGGTGGATAACAGATTGGCCCTGAGCCAGCAGTGTGTCCCTGTGGCCAAGACCAATGGTATCCAGGGGTGCATTAAGAAGAGTACAGCCAGCAGGTTGAGGGAGGTGATCCTTCCCCTCTGCTCTGCCCTGGTGAGGTGACATCTGGAGTCCAGTTCTGGGCTCCTCAGTTCAAGAAAGACAGGGAACCTCCTAGAGGGAGTTTAGCAGAGGGGCACAAAGATGACTGGGGGCCTGGAGCATCTCCCTTAGGAGGAAAGGCTGAGAGACCTGGGGCTGTTCAGCCTGGAGAAGAGAATGCTGATGGGGAATCTCGTAAATGCTTATAAATATCCAAAGGGTCAAGCAGATGGGGCCAGGCTCTTTTCAGTGGTGTCCAGTGACACAACAAAGGGCAATGGGTACAAACTGGAACATAGGAAGTTCTATACTAACATGGGGAAAAACTTCTTTACTGTAAGGATGACAGAGCATTGGAACAGGCTGCCCAGAGAGGATGCGGAGTCTCCCCTGAAGATATTCAAGACCTGCCTGGATGCTTTCCTGTGTAATCTACTGTAGAGAACCTGCTTTAGCAGGGGGTTGGACTGGATGCTCTCCAGAGGTCTCTTCCAACTTCTCTTCCGTGTGTCTGCTCAAGCTCTGCTGCAGGTTGGGCTTCCTAGATCTGGTCTATGTGGCTGCATTTGCAAGCATTTAATTCTCATTACCTTGACTGTACCTCACAACTTTTCTTTTCTAAAGAAAGAAGATCACAGATGGCAGATTTTTATTCAATAGTGGTTTGGCCGTGCTCCAAACTCCTCTGCTTGAGAGCGCGATGTGCTGCCAGGGATACCACAGCTCTCTCCATTCTTAGCTTCATAATCCTGCACAAAGAAACCTGGCTTCTAGACAACAAATGGACAGGAAAGAGGAGCACCCTGCACCACCCCAGCTATCCTGGTTCTTTGAACTCAGAGCTCTGCTAGCATTACAGACAAGATTTAACCCTGCAGAGAAACCACCCAGGAAGCAATGACTGGTGAGTGCATTTTGGTCCAAGTCACAGACTGTGCTCTGGAGCTGGGAGAGGAATTTGCTCCTACTTCTTCCTTCATGGCAATTGACTAGTAATAACCCAGAGTCAACTTTTATACTTCACACAAAAATATTTTTTTATTATACTAGCAGAGCCCTCTCTATAGCCCCAGTTATCAGAATCATAATGGCAGGCTGGCAACTACAGGAACACATCTATCTTCTCTGAGGGATCTCCCTTCCAGGCCAAGGACAACACACATACATAGATGTTACCAGGATGTGACCAAACTTCACTGATTCACCTTCCAGCTCCTAAGAGGTATAAATTTAAGGTTTGATGTTTCTCAGCCCTGCAGTGAGAGAAGGAACATATTTTCACAGTCTGCTTTTGTATGCTGCTTTAGAAACCTCAGCTAGGATTTCCATCCAATTGAAGGAACAAAATGTGCAGCTTTTCAACAAGACATATTCTTCATTCTAACTATGAAAAATGCTGGGGTGTGAGATGCCCAGTCTATGTATATCATATATGCAGAGAGCTAGTTTGGGGCATTTTAGCATTTCATGCTTTCATTGTTTCAAAATCTGGCCCTAAAATGAGAAAAGCACCAAAATCACTGACCAGGATGGCAGTTCAGGAATGAAGTACACAAGGCAAATACTTTGTAGGAGCCATGCTCACAGAATGAGACCTTTTCAGAACTTCCAGAAGTTGCCAGCAAGTGGAACTGCTACACTGATTATCCTCTTCATCACAGGTCTGTATTATCTGATGGGCAGTTGCTCTGAAATGTCAGTATTAGCACTTAAAGTCAAACGACCAATTATTAAGTTCAGTAACATTAACTGTGAATCCTGGGTCAATTTACAATGAATGTCAGGATTATACAATGTACTCCAGATCCACTGTCACATTTGCTCCATGATTAACTTTGATTCATTCTGTCAACTCTTCTGACTAGAGTCAGTAGCTGCCCAGTGAGCTTCCTGCTTCCTGACACGACACAAGAGCCAAGCCCAGTCAAAATTAGTGACCTGCACTAAAATAATCTCCTAATCATGATATTCAACCGAAGCAGAGAGAATTTAATTTCACAGCCCTTGGTTATCAAGTAAAATCAGGTTCACAGTGCTTGCAGTAGCTCCCATAACTCACTTGAGGAGCCCCACTGACATCTGTGGGGTTACCAAGGTGACCTGCTGAACACAAATAATGCAGGTCTATATAGGAAGCTGCTGGACAGTTTTTTGTCCAGGCATTTCTTCTCAGTTTCTCATGGCCTTATCGGACAAGCTGTTTGGAGTGAAACTTTCCACACCAGGTATCTGCTTTAGGCTGAAATTGATGAATTTTGAGGTCAAAGATCCAGAATGAGAGGAAGGCATAAGAAGGAGTAATTTTGCCTGTGTTGAACAGGAGTCTTGTTTCTGCTTGCATGAGATGCTCCAGGCACTCCAGACTTTTACCAAGGATTTGAAATGTTGCAGGGTTGCGCTTGATGTCAAGAACAAGTATTATGTCATCCCTGTGAAAATTTGCCCAAATTTGGTCACTTAAAAGATCCTTGCCAAATTCCAGTTGGAACATGTTCAGTAAGAACCTGCTAAGAGTTTGGCAGTTCAGCTTTTTCAACATGAAATATTTCCTGATTGTGCTTATCTCCCCACAGTGGGTGAGCCAGGTAGTGCTGGCAGGCTCCACCTGGAACAGCAAGCATTGAGCTCCTCTCGTACTTCTCCTCTGACCTACCAAGGGTCAGTATACACAGGAGCTTGAGCCTGCCTCTCCTTCCTTTCCTGCTGTTAGCTGCTCTCTTGCAGGACTCAAGGTACAAAGGTGGGAACATGAAACCCACTGAAAAATGAGAATTTTAGAGATAGTAAGATGTGTTTTTCATACTCTGAAGAGCTACGAGTGTTTTACAGGACTGCTTTGTAGTTCAGGTGAGACCCATGTTCTGTAAATTGATCTAAATCAAAATGTTGACAATGTCCTTTCGTGTCTACATGTTTATACTTGGAATGGTAATGTATCCCTCAGAACCATAGGTATAAAACTGTGAGACCAATGTAAAATATTAAGATTCAGACAAAGAATTACAAGATGTTATTATTTGCATTGTGATTCAGGGTGTGGTCTTATCACATCTGCACATTTTTCTCCAGGAGACTCAAAAACTATTCTCTGGAACATCAAGTATCCTGCCACTAATTGATTCAGATCTGAAATAAGAACCTGAATTCAATCACCCTTAATCCTGAGAGATGTGACTCAGGTACAAGTCTGTTGAATGCATTTATCCCACTGACAATAATTTATAACTTTACCATGCCATACTGATAATTGGATTTGATTCCCAAGGTAGCAAGTTTCTGCTCACACTGTCAGGAATGCCTTGGCCCAAAAAAGAAAGAAAATATCGACTATAAACTAAGAGAGCATAATGAGTGCTGCAGGACAGCAGGACACAACATCTCTTACAGAAATGACAATATGAAATCTACATCACTCATAAGTTATGATACTAACAGTCACTAAAAGGACAGCTCTAAATCTGTGTTACTAAAATGTTTTTGCCGTATCAGAAAGTCCTCATTTCAGCCTACTGCATGTATTCATGTAGTAAGGCCAATTAAAAAAAAACAACAATCAAAACCATCCTGAATTATTGGTATGCTTAATTGATAGTAATTTTCATATTCCTTCAGCTGAATGTCACTGCTTAGCATGAGCAGTCCTCTCTCTTATGATGCTTTGACATGAAATGAGCAGTGATTCAAGTCTGTTGGGGGTACAGAAACATCCCCACAATTCTAATTTTAATTGCTCATGGGATGTCTGGATTTAAATTTAATTCAGTGCTATGTATTGCCCTGAAGAAATTATAGCAAGGAATATTTCAGAAAGAAACGTCCATTTGGTAAGGGAGCTTTTCAGAAATGGGAAAAGCTGAAAGTTTCTCAGATGCTTGGAATGCTGGCTGTCACATCTGGAGGTGCAGAGGTGGGCAGAGCACAGGGGAAAGTGTGAGAAGTTCACAGCCCATGCACTCAGCCACATCTGGGAACTACTGCGTCACAAGTGTAATTCATCTGTGCTGGGAAGACTTGTTTGCTGCAGGAAGATATTTAGAATATTTCCATAAAGACCATGTCAGTAAGACTGATTTTTTCTACTTAACTCTCCCTTTCACCAGTTCTGTCTCAGTAGATTAATATATCAAGAAGTAATGAGAATTTGGGAAACGTAGATGAAAAATACAGCTAGTCTGTAGTTTCTTGCATTTTTGCCAAAAAACACTAAACCAACTGTTTATTCATTTCCAAGGACATAAGAGAAACAGTTGCAAAACGCTTAAGGAATGGTTTGCTTTAAGAATTATAAATGTTGAAATGAATAATGGTGGTTATTTCTAAGTAATTAATAAAGCCTTGTTGAATAATACCAAATGTCAGGTGTTAAACATGCTAGCATGGCAACTAAACTGCCTTCTCCTTGCCTCAGGACACTCCCAGGTGAAGGGTTTAGATGGACAGAGTTCAGTGCAGTATCAGGCCCAGTGCTGCAGGTCAGAGGGCAAGGTTAATCAGGGAGGTATGTGTTGGCACTCCAACTGGAATGCCTCCTGGCAAAACAGCAGCGATGGATCTCAGATGTTCCTCTATTTTACTGCTGCAGCAAAAGGATTTCTTGCCTTGACATCTGCTAGAATTTAAATCTGACTCCAAACTATTTCTTTAACTCAACTACAAACTGCCATTGACTCAAAGGGAATTTCGCTTGATGAATTCTACTTTTAAAACTCGAGTCTAATGCTATCTAAAATATTACCTAATACAGTGGATTTATTTTTATGCAGTTTCAAAAAACGAGCACGGATGGTGCAGATCTGGCCTGTACAAGTAAATAAAGCAAGAACCTGCACCCTGCCCAGCCCAGCCCTGCAGGCTGGGAGTTTTCACCATGGCTGAGCGCATCTCCTAGCCAGAGCCCAGGGAGAAATAAGTGAACTCAACTGGTGTGAAGCAGGAAAAGAATATAATACTATCAGAGGCAGGGTGGAAAAGGAAGGATGTTTGTATTTCTTCATTTTTGAGGAATTCTACTATCTGTTATGCATGTTGAAGAATGACAATGACTTTGGTTAAATTGTCATTTTACAATGTACATGAAGGTCCAAGCAAGGCCAAGTAATGAGTCATTTCTACAACAGACAATCTATTGCAAAAGAGATAAGCTCAGATCCAAATATGCTCTAAGACACTCTTGTAACAGTCTGCCCTTTTCGCCAGGTCTCCCCAGCAGCCTTCAGTGACCTCACTTTGTCTGTGGGGATCCCCACAGCTGGCAGACAATACTAAAACCATAGCAATCTCCTCACTTATAATTTTTGGCTGAGGTATTGGACTGTGTGACTCTCACCAGTGCTCTCGAGATGCAGAAACGCATCACTGAAGGAGGCAGGTAGTGACACACAATGAAAAGTGGTGAATATGCCAAAAGCCAGAGTGTTTGGCCTCCCCATGAGTGGAAGTAACACAGGGGTGAAGATGCGAACACTTCCTTTCTCTTGCAGAGCTACTGTGCATCCTCTGACACTGGAGGAGCTGCTGGAAAGTGCAATAACTTTTGCAGCCTCATTGCACCCAACTCAACAGCTGTCATCTGGCTAGGTGAATGTAGAGCTCTGGGTCCAGCCTGACTTTGCTCATGTCCCACTTTTATGCCACAGCTTGCCCATCTGACTCTCTGTAGTGAAAGACCTTAGGCACCCAGAGGAATCTGTTCACTCCAGAACTCCCTAAATGACTGCAGATACTTACTGGGCTTTCCAAAGAGGCATTACAATGTCCATCTTTCCCATGGGTGAACGACAATGAGGCAGAGATTTAGGGCTCACTCTCAGTACCTAGTAAACTGTGCAGATGCTGTTACAAAAGACTGGATTTTTTACCAGTTTAAAAAATGTTGGCATTTTGGTACATGTGCATTTTTATATACCAGAATGGGGCTCACTGAAATGAGGTGAGTGCAACTGGCTAGTTCCATTCTGATCGAAGAACAGCAGAGGTGA
Organism: Pavo muticus; assembly: GCA_016647715.1. Classification (NCBI taxonomy): domain Eukaryota; kingdom Metazoa; phylum Chordata; class Aves; order Galliformes; family Phasianidae; genus Pavo; species Pavo muticus. The sequence goes on from JACDJE010000005.1 coordinate 187,712, forward strand.
GCATACTGCACCGCAATCCAAAACCATATAGAGAAGCTCTAGTTCCTAAACCCACATCAGGCAACTCAGTACCAGTAATCATCAGAAGAAATTTAAATGATAGAAAACATTACATTAATAGCTTCCTGGAGTCATGTCTATTTTAGTGTTACTAGTCACCAGCTGCATAGGTGAAGCAAGGTTAATCACAGTAGGAAACTGTTATGAAATAATTTGACCGAGGAAATAACTAATTATGTTTCCCCTGTGGCAAACCAGTGTAGCTGCAAGTGTGTGAACTATCTGGGAAACAATAGTACTATTCACAAGCTTAAAGTAACTAGGTTTTTTTTTTTTTTTGGTACGTAACAGAAGCAGAACAATCATTTTAAGATGCTATGAAAATGTAAACCTTCATGTATCAATAGCTATAATAGGCATAGTGCTGCTTTCTCCCTCTCCACCAATCTATCACCACCAAACCATCGTGTTTATACAATATTTTTGTTCTTAAGGATCACGGAACACTTAAATGGTATGAGTTTGCTGAGCAGAGGTGCTGAATGTGTTAATGATAAACACTCTTCTCGACAAGAACAAGGAAAAGAAGCAGATTTTAGAAGCACTCCCAAATATACCCATTCTAGTGACACTGGCCATGCTAATGACATTGGTCATTAGTAGGGTATATTTGGGAGTGCTTCTAAAACTGGTCATTAGAATGACAGAAGACATTGACATTAATGACATTGGTCATTAGAATGGGTATATATGGACTGGACACTTTTAAGATATTATTCAAAACACACACAGGAAACACATGTGCATACACCCTCTATTTAAGGGTGCTCCCCAACACACTGAAGCTGGCTACATGCAACTCATTTGTAACTTGTAAATCAACAAACAAAGGGTAAAGCTTTCAGATTCTGAGAGCATCTTTCTGATTTAACGTACTGCTGCAAACAGATGCTACAGGGCATGAAAACAACCATTCTAACTAATTCCATCTCAGCAGAAAGCCTGTCTTTAAAAGTCACTCATCACTGAATGGCCTTTGGTCTGCAGAAAAATGTGAAGTATGCTTTAATTACATCCCCAGTGGCCTCCCATCTGACAGCCTGTCCACTGTATCTCCGGTGAGACGGCCTTATCTCTGGGTATTTTTCAATTACAGTAAACTGCATTTATTCGGGTCCTCACTAATTCGCTGCATTAATATGTGGTAGTTTGCTCTTTACTCGTAATTTTGAAAAGTGAAATCTGTCTCATTAAAAAATATAAGACTTCCAGTAACACTTAATAATAATGGCTACATTAATTAACATTAAATTTAAAAGGAATCTCTCTGAGGATACGTATCACACTGCAAGCATGTGTGCAGTGTGAACATCAACTGATGTTCCTATAAGCAGATTTTTGCTTTGTAACAATACATTCTAGTTGTGAATTAAGCGCCATTTGATTTGTTTGTTATTCTGTCCCTTTATTTTAGTGTAATATACTGTTCATCTTTTTTGACTCACATCTTGTTTCCTGTTTAAAACAGCTAATCATATGCATCAAGCAAACCACTGGAAGCCTGGCATGATGTTTTCTGTCACCTGGGTTTTTAGTTTGTGCCCAGAGTCAGCCTCCTGAAGCACAGTGCAAAACACAGAAAAATTCCCTCATGCACATCTTACCTCTTTGGTGTGGGTATGGAAGGAGACTGACATGTCCAAGAGAAGCTTCCTCTGTTCCACCCTCCGGACAAAGTCCTGAATCCGTACTTCCAGATGCCGGGCTGCTTTATAGATCTCTTCAGGGTCACATTCCCCAGTCTGAGCCAACTGCTCTGCAGCCTCTAAAAGCTTGTCTGCATTGGTGTACGTATTCTACCAGCAAACAAAGCAAGAAACAGAGTATGAGTAATACAACTGTGGCAAGTAAACCCCTTACTTTCAAAGGCACGAGAGCAAGTGATTACTAGAGCTTTAAAACAGTAGGAATAATTCCTACTGGCGTTGACATCTGTGGAAGGAGAGTGTATAAAGCCACGGAGACTAATCCTTGAGTAGGCATGAAATAATTTCTTGTTTGAAACACACCAGTCCAGCCCAGTCCTTCCAGGCACAGCAGCAGGACTGTGCACTCGTTTATTTCCAAGTCCCCTGGAATTTCTCAAAGATAATGTAATGAAGCAAGGGGGTCTCACCACCCCAGAAGCCAACAGTGCCTCACGTGACAGTTGGCTAAAAGCTCCAGGCAAAGGTTTCCCAACAGCTATCACATTACAGCATAAAATCATCTTAGCCAGAGATACCTCAGTCTCAAAAAGCATTTCCCTCTCAGCGGCTTTCATGGGATAATTTGCAAGACTTCCTTCAAGTTTCTTCTACGTTTTTCCACTTGTCTGTTGTTCTGCATCACATTCTTAAATGGAGTAAGTCTCTTTGATTATGTTGCAGCTACACATGTGCAATGCTCAGATTGCTTTGTGGGACATCATTTCCAGTCTGCCAGAGCCATGTACCTGCCCTCTATTACATAAGAATTTGAACACTTCACCATTCTCAATTGGTCTACCTCATAGCCACTGCCTTTGCAATACGAGACCTCTCACCCCTAATTTACAGAGTGAAATGAAGAATGCAGAAGCCACATGGTGTACCCAAGACATGCTAGACTGGAGGAAGAGGTGAATTCTATTGCATCAAACATAGCTCAGCTTTAAAGGTACCTGATAAACCTTTTCCTCCCTCTTTCATCTTTGCTGAAAACACCACTGAATACACCCAAGCATCTCATAAGTAACAGAAGAAACATAACAAGAGTGCAGATCATCTTCTCCATAGCCAGGTATTAAACATAGCCAATTCTTGCTGTCATCAAAAAGCTTTCTTCACTCAAATTGAGGCCAATAGCTCTGTGGTGGTTAATACTTAATAAGGAGAGACAAAGATATCAGCTTAAGGGAGTTTCCAGTACTGGGTGGGATCTTCAGCAGTGCTCAGCCTTGCTCTCCGACTGCTCCCACTGGGAATTTTAATCTCCTTTTCAATAGAAGCAGAATTTTAGCACTTTCCTTTTTGAAATCCTACTGAGAATTCTCCTCAATTTAAAAATGCATTAAATTGAAATTTATACTTAAAATAAATTTCAGAACTGTGGACACACACGTACTTCTGAGCATTAAAGGAACACTGTCAAACATAAAAGCCATAAATCCTGTTGTTCTTACTAGGATAACACCTTGCTGCAGTCAATAGCTGTTACTTGAGAAAATATTGAATACAAAAATGGAATGCTGGCCTCCAAGTGTTTAATGGGGAAAAATATTTCCAGTTATAAAAAGCAGAAAGAAAACAGCTCATTCACTGTTCATTTTCCCAGTTTCTGAGGGCTGACTATAAATACATGGTATTTGCATTTCTCCTTTTGGACTGTGAAGAACATATTCTAGACAGCTTTGTTACCAACAGTAAATTTTTATTCCCTCGCTTTTAGGTCACTGCTATAATAGCTAGGTTGTTAACAGTGGCAACACTTTATGTTTTAATAACCATTTTTGGAAACCTCTTTAGCTGAGAATTTGTAAAAAAATTTCCATTTACTATAATTTGAGTTAGGGTCCAGTTTCACTTAACAGCATCCTTTCTGAATGATCCTCCTCCAGTAATATTTGGAGCAAATGCCAAAGCTTGCACTATTTGTCAAAGTCTGCTCTACTTTTGGCTTTTTCACACATTACCACTGCAACAGCTTAAACGCCAGTTCAGTTCCTTAGTTCTGTATAACATTTAGTTTTCTTTTACACAAATTCACTCTCTTATGGCACAGATTTGAGAGACAAACATCTCTGTGGAAGCGCCGTACCAATCGATGATACCAGGGGCTCCTTTCCAACTCAGAATATTCTATGATTCTATGACAACCTTTCTGTATTTATCTAGCACCCACTGCACTTACTTTAAACTGAGCTGAAAACTACTGAGACTTTACTGACTCCAGTGTGTGAGTTGAAGTGTGGTGAGTTCACTAATATAATGATCAGATATAAGCATCCTGGATGGTGAAAAGGGTGGAGGCAGAGCCATAGATTTTTGGGAAAAATGAAGACAGTGCAGATTAGCCTCGAGGCTCTGGCCACGATACACAGACACTAAATGATGCAGTGGTCCTGCAGTAGTTCCTTTGTATTACACAGCGTTCTCCAAAGGCAAAGGGCATTTTCTACCAGGAAGCCAGCTGGATGTGGATGGAGATACATACTGTGTTCCCCTGGGGAACTGCTAGGCATTGTTTACATATGGCAATGCATCTGCAAAGCATTCATACCTAATTTTGGCCAAAATTGCTACAGCCAGGAACACTCCTGTTGTGGACAAGAAGTCTGAACACAGCACATTTGGAGTTTGGTGGAATCTTAGCCCACCTTTCCAGTGTTTGTCCACTGAGTTCCCAGCTAAGTCTCTGGGTTTTAAAAACAGGTGCAGTTAACTATAGAAAAAGCACTAATTACTTCATCCCTGCCCTTCCAGAAGGAAGGCTTGGTGCTGAGTGATTTCCAGCTCAGTGCTGTAGATTCAAGAGGTTTAGATACACTTCATGTAAACAACCACAGCTGGGAGTTAACCACAGTCGCCTTGACCTCCTGAGCTTGATGTACTCATGAAAGGACTGTCATCTACTGTCAGATGAGATATAAAGATGGAACATGCCGAATAAGCTAGAGGTTAGTTATTTTGGTAAAAGTGTGCTCTGTTTTTGTTTGTTCTGCTCATTTGCTTCAAGTGCACATAAATCATATCAGAAGTTGTTATGCATATCAAATATTTTAACTTACGTCTATTTCTCTATAAGAGCTGTATTAAAACTACATTAAACTTAAGAGCTTCATCCTAGTTGGTAGGATAATTCTGCACTGCTTGCCTGCTTCATGCTTTCACATTTTCATCCTGAGCTCCCTGTGTTGTTAGACCTTCAAGTTTCAGAATGGAAACAGCTATAGTATGTGATTTTGGAATTCATTTTAGGTAGAACCAGAAGGCTTTAATCTCTCTTCTGTTTCTTGCAAATAAAAACCACAACTGTGGGAAAGAAACAGACTAATAAAACCCCATCACAATCCTGTCCACAAGTCAGAGGTGCTTGTCAGCCTCCAGCTCATTTACTTAAGGAAAAGCAGACAAAAAATGCTGAAGGGCTCAAAACAAAGTTCTGGAGACGTTGTTCCTCTGTTTGGTGCATATAGGAGAGCAAGCTGCACTCCTACCCACAGAAACCACAGCATGATTCACACCCACAAAATGATCATTATGGACTTGATTCTGCATTTCTTGTATATCCTCATAAACTATTGTTATTCTTAATTATTAAGTTCAGTCACTGCTATCAGATTCTCTGCTCAGGCCACTTTGTTAAAACTTGCTCCAGTTTTCTGTTTAGGTTAAAGGATGTCAGAGACAGGCTTTTGTTGGGGAATTAGATCTTCAGTAATCTGATATTTTAAAGCTAAACCGAGTGACCACTGTGAAGCATTCCTTTGATAAATAAATCTGGGTTTAGAGAAGCATCCATCTTCGTCAAAATCCCTCCTCCCTCAAGAGGGCAAAGGCTAAGTGCATATGGTGATCTAATGTAAGATGTGATTTTATTCAGTTTGAGCTTCACGTAATCAAATAAAGACCTCTGTTCTTCCTTGTCTTCTATTGCTCTAATTCAAAACAGACTTACCAGGAACCACAGTTACAGAAATTAAAGGCAGAATATCTCTCTGAGGTCGTTTGGCCACTTGCTTTATTGGTACAGGGCTGTTTCCTACTGTACACTAGAATGGATACTGTAGACTTTTTTTCAAAACTACTCAGATTAATGAGGTTTCCATCACCAATTTTAGCAGACTGGTCTTGCCTTAAACATGACAACTGATCTCAATCTTCTTTTATTATAACTCTACCCCCATTCTCCTTGCACTGTCCTTCCTGAACTCTGAGTTCTTTAAGTAGAGCATGTCATATTTTCTTTGGATAAACACTTCAGACCATCTCTACCTTTAAATAAGCGAATATCAATTACGTGTTTTTAAACAGTTTACCAAACGAGTGCCTCAGTTGAGTTTATGAATGCAAGCATGTACAAGTTTGTGTCCAGATATCAACATCTTTACAATGTCAACAAAATTACTTCTATTCACAGAACTGCAGCCTAATTGCCAACATACTCAAGGAATGAGACTGCCTAGAAAGCCACCTACACTTCAGCACAGCACAGAAAACCCCCACCTCCATCCTTGCAGCTGCTGCAAAATCCTTCTGCATCTTCTATCACGCTGTGGGATCAAGGAGATTTGACACTACTTTAAATGATTTTTCTTCAAATGTTTTCAGGCTGAGCACCTGTACCTGCTGATCCATTGTTACTTTCCACACTGATATTAGAAGCTTAGCTCCTATCAGGAACAATTACAGATCTGGGAAAAGTGAAGTTTGCTTCCATTTTAGATGGCTAGGAGGCCAGATCTAATACCCACTGATGCTAGTTACTAATCTACTCCTCAAGTAGTTCTGTTCTTTCAAGAGATTATCTAAGCATAAGGGGTTTTTCGGCATGAATGAGAAAGAACCTGTTCCCAGGAAGCAACGAGATAAATATCACATGCCATCCTCACTAACTATTATCAAGAACCAGGTATTTTTCCTTGTATTATTATATTTTATTTATGATTTTCCCTGAGGGTACACATACAGATTGAGATGAATTTACTACTTGAATTCAAAATAATGATATTGACACATTAAATCAAATGCTGAAACATAGATAGAAGGTCTAAAAACTACCTTACACCTTTAAACAAATAAATAAGATTACAATTAGCAGTTGGAAATATATCAGCCACAAGATTTCTTCTTAGTCCTATTTCATATTAAGGGCTTACGTTAGATTAAAAAAAATTGTTGCTTATGGTATATTTTAATCACATTAACTATTCATCCTAATCAGGCGTGCAGTCACACATCAAGTATAGAAAGTTATTACCACAATCATACTAATGCATTCCAATGTGATCTCAACTATTACTCAATGAAATGCAAGTGAAGCACATAGCAAAATAGTGTTTTAAATGCCACTGAATATCACACATCATATCCAGCCTTACTAAGTATGCAAAGCCAGCGGTTATAACTCTCTTTGGCACTTTATATAAAAAGGTTGTTTACTTGATATGAAAGCTCTTTTTGTGCTGATAGGGGCAGGAATAGGAAATACAATAGGTAGGTAGGAAAACACCAATAAATATCGTTAGGAATATTTTTCTCTTTTCCTGCCAATCTACTGATCTGCTGGGAGAACCGGATCTGAACTGCATATTAAAGTGAGATGATGAAATACTCCCCTTGCTGTTTCAATATTTTATGGATAGAAGGATGCACAAGAACGAGGGAAGATATCTGACACTGACGATTATTGGCCAGGTTTTGCCTTAGCATTTGATCCTTGGTAATATCCAGAGAAAAAGATCGATCCCTTGTCTTTGAGAACATTTCTGCACAGGCTCAGGTATGTGGGAGTGAGGAACTGCAAGGGCAGCAGAACAACGAAGGCAACATAGCAAACATGGCACTGAAAACTAGTTCTGGGGTCAGACATGAAACAAAATTGGTTTTAAGACCAAAACCCAACAATATCTGATATTATTCAGCATTATGCAGCACCATGAGTACCACGGGTACCAGGAGAACAGTATTATTACTACGAAATGACTTAATTGAGTAATTAGGGAAGCATATGAATGAGAGCTGCTGAAGTGATCATAAAGTAACAAGGCTTTGAAGCAGGCTCAGCAGAGGTGAGAAAAGCATTTTCTTCTGCAGAGATGAGAAGAAAGCTGAAGAAGACAAACCGTCACCAGCAAAATGCAGTGTTTTGAAAGCTATTCTGCTGATAAACATCATCAGTAAGCCCAAATGGTCCATAGAAAAGCCCCATTACTTCTATGTGATAGCAGCAAAAAAGGAAAAGAGAGTGGAGAAAAGACACATGTGGCACTCAGAGGTGAGCAGCAAGCTGGGAGGGTACAGGATTGTTTTCCATCCCAGCAGCTCAGCTCATGCTTTTTCTGAGCCCTGAAGACACGATTGCAATCACGACAGCTTAATCAAGTCCTGCCAGTCTTCTGAGTTGAAATAACTTCAGGCATTCTGGGTTTAATATCGTGCTCACAATTTGGAAATTTCAAAGAAACAGCGGCGACAGTATTAAATGGTTTTAGACTGTCAGCAGCACTGGGAAAAGTCAGTACCAAATACAACTGGCAGCACTGCTGTCATGAAAACAGAGGCAGAATGAAGCTTTGAGGGGACATGAATTCAGTAAACTGCCTGGCTTTGTTTCCAGCACCTTAGTTTTTATGAAACCTGCTTTAAATAAGACACCAAGGCATTTCCTCCCCCAGAGGCACTGTCTCAGCTGTGCCTCTCTTTCCACTGATGTAGAGATCGGTTGTAACATCTTTCCTGAAGCACACCTTGGGCAAGGTGGGGTTGTTTATAGAACACGATAATGTTTAACATGAGAAAATATAGCAAAACTTTGTCTTGAAATCTCCAGAGCTTTCAGCTTACGAGTTCCTAAAGAGCCAAATGTGGAGACCAGGCAGGCTGGACACAGCACAGTCTTGTACAAGCATCACCTAACAATCCTATTTTTTTGTTTTACTTCTATGTGTTAGTAAGTGACAAACATATTACTACATGCAGCACAGGCTGCTGTGAAAAGGCACAAGACTTCATCACAGGACCTGAAGCTTTGCAAAAAACTCTATTTTTCCATAAGTCAAAGGCTACCTCTGAAAAGCAAACTGATGTTTCCGAAGAACATAGACAGGAAAAACATGCAGAAGGATGTGCCACAGCCTTTCTGCAGGGTCACTGCACTGCTGCTGCCTCAGGAGGGATGCAGAGACCTAATTAAAGTTTTGCTGCTGCTCCTTTGTAACACAGGTTATCTCCTGACAGGCTGTGCTGCATCAGTGGGAGAGGAGTGGGAGATTCTCTGAGGGAGGGCACTGCACCCTGTGGTGCTGCTGAGCTGGTGCTACATGCCAGTACTGCCTGCATGCTCCCTAGACCCAGAAAGAAGCAGGGAGTCCATTGGTGCTCCCCTGGGTCCTTTCTGATTGCCCAGGCAAATCTGGGTCGTAGCAAAGATTCATTTAAAAATTGGTCTTTTGACCCATAGGAAACCTCACACTTTGGTACGCTGCCTGCTGGAGACAGAACATGATGAGAAGAAAATGTCAGCACCTCTGTTTCGTCGACAATTTGGACATTTCCATTTGGCATAAGGGGAAGGTTCCCTGCGAGCAGGACTGGTAACACAGCACCTGCCCATCACTCAGATAACCTCAGTCCCCCTTCCCGGCTCTCTGGGCCTCGGCTGATTTGATGGCAAATGCCCCTCTACTATCTACAAGAACAAGGCAGCCTCCCCAGATTCAATTACCACTGAAGGAACTTTTAACATCATCTTTGTGTTCCGGCTCAGCATCCTTAAGGAGTGGGTCAGAGAGATGCTCCCTCTGGATTCAGAATCTCATGTCAACATTAATTCAGCTTTCCCTCATGGTTTACACATTTGAATTTGTTTCAAGTGAGTAGAAACCGTTCTCTGAATCTTAGCAGATTTATAAACCTATTTTTCACCACTCTCATTTCCATGACGCAGATTGTCCATACAGCTTACCCATCAAGCTACTTCTTCAGAGGTGCTATGAGAGCAAAATGGACCAAGGGCTTTGTCTTCCCTAAAACTTTCAAAGATGAAAATCTTTTCTAACAGCTAGTGAGATGTACTGCTTGTTTGTAATGAGAGAAAATAAAAGCATTTCACTCTCTTGGAAGAAATAAACTTTCTTTTTTCCACTTAAACATTCATACATTCATACACTTTAGAATAGTTTCAGACAGGGACTAACATCTTTCATGCTGATCAGAAGGAATTCATAGGGGGTGCATTTCAAAAATGTGTTCTATTGAATGAAATTCAATTCAGGTTATCTATAATCAGAACAGAGATTTAGAAATACAGCATTTTTGATTTCTGACTCTTATTTGCAGGCCACACATGATTCGAACTAAATATATTTTAATAATGACTTACAGTGAGAGATTTGGTACAGAGCTGTATCCCCACCAGAAATCTCCATGCTATAAAACTGTATTGATTTCTGGTATGTAGCAGATCTCCAGGAACGCTGCAGCCATGTGAGATATTGCCTCTGTAGTCAACATCTGCCAATTTATTTCTACTATTAAAAATTCGGCCAAATCCTGAAATCTTTCTAGCATATTCTTTATTTAATGTTGCCAAACCATTCCCTCTCCCCATCCAATCCCCCTTCCTCTAAAAATCAAGCCCCCAGATGACGAGATGCGCCATGAAACAAGACAAAAACAAAGAACAGAGAATTGTCTTTTGATCTTTGTCTGCTCTTCTGGAGCCCCAGCGTTGTGCCAGAGCCCAAGGAACAGGACTTGGGCACCCACTCCCACCCTGGATGCCAAGCAGGGCCAAGCAGCAGCTTCCCCTCCCCTCACCATTCCCAGTCCCGCATAATCTCCTTATTTCATGTCCATGTTCAAGCACACAAATCGGATTCTGCTCTGTGCTCTGATATGCCATCTCTTGTCCCACATTTACATGCTGCTGTAAGAAAACTAAATTTGCAATGGTTAAATGACCCAGTGACCCAGATACCAGCTGCAGAGGGGAGTGCACACTCTGCTGAGCTGACTGACACTTCTACACTGGCATGGCCACACAGCCCAGGCTGTGCTGGGGGATTCCTCCTCTACTGCTGGCAGGAGAGGAGGCATCACAGATTGTTCGAGTGAGAAGGGACCCTTAAAGGCCACCTGGTCCAACCCCGCTGCAATGAACAGGGACACCTACAGCTCCATCAGTGCTCAGAGCCCCGTCCAGCCTGACCGTGAATGTCTCCAGGGATGGGGCATCCACCACCTGTTCCTGTGCTTCACTAAAATTGTAAGAAATGAAACTGTACAAGACCTCTCTCCCCCCACAGCATTTATTTCTAAGTCAATATGGTGAGCACAGCACTCCACTTTGGTGTGTGGGCATCGACAAACCCAAATTCTGGTCCTGGCCATGGGAAAAACAACCACCAAAAAGCTCTCAGGTTGACACATGTAACACGATGGCTGCACTTTCAGTTCCCTGGTAGGAATGAGTCACAAACACCCTTTTATACCGTGCAGAGCTAATGTCACACTGGGGGAGGCAAAAGCAGGCTCTGTTCTCTCTTCTCTGCTTAGCTCCAAATGGCACTCATGTCACGAGGAGTTACCTATGCTGCCTGGAAAAAACAACCTTGATGCACTGAACAAAACACTCTAATAAGGAGGGCTGCTTGCTAATAGAGCGTGCACTCATTGTTCTGCAGCACACACTGGTTTCTATTGTGTCAGCTGCATGCTAATGCAGGCAACCATGCCAGGCAGACACGTGCACACATCCACAGACAGATCAGGAACACCTCCCATCTCCTTTCCTCCGGCTTTTCACAAATTCTGCAATTTCTCTTTCCCAACTAAGCTGCATTTGAAATGCAGTGACATGACTAGTTTGATTCTGCTTGCTTTTCTCATGTCAATCTCAAAGTTTCCCTCACTCCCTCAGCAAAGGCTGAGGCATGAGAGGAACCTGGGCTTTTGCATGTGTCTGTGCTCTGAAGCAGACCCTAAGCAAAGATGCCTGAATATCTCAAACCATATGTCATTTTCATAGTGACACAAGCCAGACCTTTCTTGGGGCTTGGCTATGCAAAGCCAGACCTTGCAGGTTGCACTTATGGAGGGAAATATTACTGACTCAATTACACGCACTGAACAATCAAGTGAATTATTTTATACACATTAGGATTTTTGCCCCTGTTCACACACGTTATTCTAAAGGCCTCCATAAACCCACTGATGTCACCTTACTCATATACAGGAGAAACTGAGATTTGAACTTTATTGCAGGGCAACAAATTTCAAAAATAGGTTTTTATGCAACAAAATGTTGGTAAAATACTGAGATAAAACATTTGGAACGGTCCCATAATGCAAGTTTAGACAACTTGAATGCTTTATATCATACAAAGGCCTGGGTTGAAAATGCTTATCTAGTTTCAACTCCCCTGCTACGTGCAGGGTTGCCAACCACTAGACCAGGCTGCCCAGAGCCACATCCAGCCTGGCCTTGAATGCCTCCAGGGATGGAGCATCCACAACCTCCTTGGGCAACCTGTTCCAGTGCTTCACCACCCTCTGTGTGAAAAACTTCCTCCTAATATCTAACCTAAGCCTCCCCTGTCTCAGTTTAAAACCATTTCCCCCTGTCCTATCACTATCCATCCTCGTAAGCAGCCGTTCCCCCTCCTGTTTGTCCCTCCCTTCAAGTATTGGAAGGCCACAATGAGGTCTCCCAGGAGTCTTCTCTTCTCCAAGCTAAACAAACCCAGTTCCCTCAACCTTTCCTCATAGGAGAGGTGCTCCAGCCCTCTGATATGAGGAATAAGAGGATGTTAAGGATTTAATAAGTACGCTAGGTGGTACGAGCCCATTAGTACTGCCAAGTTCTTTTGTAAGCATGGCTCTGAAGGATTTGTGACTTTGGGGAGTTGTACAACAAGCTCCTTTCAGCAAGAAAAGCACAGTAGGAGACAACCCAGCTGATGCTTGTTGACAAATTAACAGGCTGCCCAGGGAGGTGGTGGAGTCACCATTTCAAGAAACATGTAGATGTGGTGCATAGTGACATGGTGTAGGGGCAGTTTCTCTGAAACTTGCAATGTGACATTGCTCTATATCTTGCGATCCATCAGTCCTGGTTAGTCTCTTTCCAGAATACTTGCACAGTGATAATGAACACCTACCACCTGGCCTTAATAATTACCTTGCTTTGTTACTGAATTCAAATCTCTTTGATATTGACTTAACCTAAATGAAATTTCCTGTACCAAATACCTACAAAGCATCATGCTTGAGGTGAGCTGCAGCTGCTGTGGCTAATGCTGTGCTGTTCTCCCTAAGACACAACTGGCTGGCCCACAGGGTGTCACCTTGAATCCCCACCACTATTAATGGCTACAAGAAAAGGATCCAAGAGTACTAGTCCACCTCCATTATAAACGAGACTTGGACACTGCTGCAATTAATCTTCCTGAATCAATAGGTAGAGTTTGATAGCCCAACTGGGCTGCCAATAAGAAGAGCACATGGAAAAATTGTCAGAGGGGATCCAGAGCCTTCAGGTGGCACTGGCTTTCACCAGCATACACAGTTCAGTCAGATCAGCAGTGGTTCATTAAGTCTGTGCTTCAGAGAAATTTCCAGCAGCAGACAGCTTTTGTTTCAACTGTACGCTTATTCAGATGAGACATCAGTAAAACACTGAATGTATCTTTAGTTTTTATGTTGTATAATGCATCAGTGCTCATTTTTTCCATTGTTACCTAACAAACAAATTCCAGAGTTCTTCAGGAAATGTTGGCTTTCTTTTCTGATTCCAAATGAGAAGGATTCAAATCCTCAGAACTCCCCACACAACTGAAATTTAATTTTCTAGAACTTCTAGAACTAAAAAAGACATGTTTCTTAAATAGCTTCATTGTTCTGCCAGTCTGCCATGGGAACAGCAGCTTGCCTTTATAGGCAAATGAAAGGAACGTATTTTAAAGACACAAGAATAAACCTACCCAAATAAATCAGCCATAGGAAGTTAGCTGCTGGCAACTGTCAAAAACGGATTGCTACCAGTCCTTGAGATTTTGCAGGCAGTTTAAAGAAAATATCCACTTGTCAGGTGATTTTGGAGGAGAAGAAATAAGAAAGGAAATCATCTGTAGCTTGAGGAGCAATGCACTGCGATGCAAATTAGAGCCAAGCCATACTAAGCATAGCTCTCAAGCGATTGCCAGGAAGATCTCTGTGCCACTACAGGGTTCTCTAAAAACAGTTCCCCCTTATTAATAGACTGCAAAGTGCCAGTGGCCACCCATTCAATTGCACTATCCTAGTCCTGAGTCACCAGGACCCGCTAAGCTTCATGCAGAAAGTTACTCTATTGCTTCCATGGTGAACTATCTGGCCCTCTAATTATGCTGGTAGAAGTTTTGAGATCCACACGTCTCCACCCAGATAACCCCCCAGACAACCCATACCGAAACCCAGGCCAGCCACAAGACACCACAGGTTCTGGAGCCCAGCACTGCTGCTCCAAGGCACATACTGAGGTGTCATCTGCTGCCAGCGGGCATTTTTTCCTCTTTGTACTGAAATGAATACATTTGCATAAATGGAGCAAACAGGAAACTGCGCGCTATAGCTCCAGAACTTGCTAATGACTGTGCAAAGGATGAAGAAGATATATACGGGGCTGACTTTTAGTTGCCTGTCTCAGTGTTTTGCTTCTTAGCATAACATTTGGCACTATCAAAACCATAGTTGCAATGCTAACTTTAAACACAGTTCTTACCAAATTTGTCTGCTTTCTCCCTGTCTCAGCCTAATATTTGATCCTACATTTTATTTTGGTCACCCAACATGGAGGGAGAAACCCAGTATGCCTGGTGAGGTATTACACCTAACAGCCAGGTAGGTCACAAAATTAAAAAGAAAACAAGTGATAATAATAAAAAAAACATAAATAATAAAAAAACACTCTGGGACAATGCTTCCTAAGTGCTCATTATCAGCTGGGCTCCTAATTTATGCCTAGCTGGTTTACATTAGTACTGGACTTCATGCCAAACTTTAGAACAATGACATCCAACAGAGCTAGAATTTGTAAGGGAAAGCACTAGATTTTTATCCTGAAGGCCAAACAAGTAGCTGTTTGCAATTCAGGGTTGGCCTGACTATTCCATTACCTCACTTGGTTTTAAAGCAGTTCAAGAAAAACTATGTTCAGCTGTGAGATCACAGAATATCGTTTTTTTTTTTTTTTTTTTTACCTGCAATGAATATTCTTACTGAATCCACTGGATATTTCACAGGACAAATATAACCATACTTTTTCAACGTGCTTATACTAAAGGGTCTTTTTATCTCCAAGAGCTTTTAGAAAACTCTGAACTGACAGCATCTTATGAACAGTTCAGTGGAGGAAGGGGAGACTCTACAGAGCACATATTGCTTCTCAGATGAAGAATATTCCTCATTTTCCTTGGAGGTGATCAAGGCTGGGCTGGACGGGGCTCTCAGCAACCCTGCGCAAGGCATGGGGACTGGAGCTCGATGATCTTTAAGGTCCTTTCTACCCAAGCCATTCTATGATTCTATGATTTTGATTTCCAGTAGAGGATACAGACCATTGGCTTTCAGTGTATCCTCTGACATCCTTCCCTTATAGGAAATACATTTACCTCCCCAAGAATAGAAGAGCTGATTCTTAAAGGAACTATACGTATTTATGTGAGATCATGTTTGATGGTTCAAAACCAGTGTTCAGGTGTTTAATTATCATCCAAAGATTCTCTTGGAGGAAGACAGGCACAGCTACACAAGAACAGGTATGTACCTAAACTGAAGCTGTTTTAGCAGTGAGGCCAGGGCCAAGAGCTGCCTCTGGTTACACAGATAAGCTCCATGCACTTTGATGCTCAGCCCAGCCTTCAGTCTACTTTCTCACAGTGTTTCGTAATGAGGGACAGCTCCATACATTTCAAACTGGGGCTATTCAGAACAAGTGCTTTGTCACACACACAGTTGCAGAATTTACCATGTAAACATCAGTGCCTTTGGTTTGCTGTGAAAAATAAACTAACTACTGCATGCAACATGCACACAGGTACTAAATACAAAGCTCCACTAGTGGAGCTGAAGGCTTTTATGACGCACAGCGAGTGCCATCTGCAGGCTGCAGCACGTAGTGGTGGGCCTCCTCCTGCAGGATGCATGATGAACTGCACTACTGAAAAACTGATAAATGCAGACGGACTACAGAAACCTTTGCTGAGAAGCGTTCAAATCCCAAAGCATTCAGATCGGAAGTGGAGCATAGGAGTAACTGGAGCTGTTTCCCCATTGGCTTTCCACATTCTCTGCCTGCAAAAATGCAGCGATGCTCTCAGTCAGCAGAGATGAGGCCAGTGTAACCTCTGGTTGCTGGGAATGCCAGGAGGGAGAACGGTCTGCGGCCTCTCTTTTGCATACAGAGAAGAGGAGAAGGGTTTCTAACACGCACAGCTCAACTCAATAGTGCTGAGTGTTGAGGGATTTGGGGGTGCACTCTGTTAACATAATTTTTCCACTGGAAAGCACACTGGGTAAAAGCAATGAATAAGGGAAAGCTAGAGAGGCTAAAATGAAATTATGTTTGGATTTACAACCATAATTGGACAAACTATGTCCATCTGATTTGCACAAAGCAATCCTAGACAAGCTGTAATTGCAGGAAGGGCAGTGTTTCTTTGGTTGCTATATTGATACCCTACTCATCAGCAATCAGTTTCCTTGTACAGGAGGCAAAGTGCCCACACATCTGGTGTGGTCAGAGTACAGCCTGAGAATGGCATCAACACTGGCAAAGAAGCACTCACAGGTATATATATATACAAGACACAAACCTCCCTCCCAGCAGCTCCAGCTTTCTAATCCAAATTCAAACCTTCCCCATCTGTGCCTTCCATGTGGAACAAACAGAGTAAAGAAATTGCCAGAGTGTTGCCTAAGCAGCAGTACTGACAGAAAGGGACCCCACATTATATTTCCTATTGCCCACAGTGAACTGCTCTAAAATCACTGACATTTTCCAAGCGCGGCTCTGTGCAGGAAGGTGATCTATTTGGGCCATGCCTGATTGGATCATTACATCCAGATTTATAAATCTGTGAAGATTCTAATCAGACAGAGAGGGAATAGTTTCCACCTCTCCATCTAGTGCCTTGGCAGGTCAGTCAATCAGCGCATTTCTCAGCACAGCAATCCCAGATACACTTCTCCTCTTTGCATGTAGCATTCAAAAACATGAACTTTTTGCCCGCGGTTGCAAATACCACGAAAACTCATGAAAATTGCTTCTAGTGTGACCTTTGCAAATGCTTTCCTCAAACAGCAGGAGATAAGAGCAAATATATCGGAGCCAAAAGAAGGTAGATGTTGGAGGATAAATTTGTACTGTATGGCAGACTGGTTTTTTTGTCAGAGAACTGCCAGAAGCAAGAACACTTGTACTGTCAGTCTCACCAGGTATGTCAGCATTACACTCTTTTAAAAACCACCTGTTTTCATTATCACTAGCAGACAGTAATTAACATCCAGATGAGGGGAATGGGCAAACTCTTCAGTCTTTTGTTCGAGGATCTTAGCACCTGTGCTTTGTTACTTGGCTCTATCAGGAATAAATGGTGCCAGCTATCCACCCTAGCTAAGGCAAAGGTATTTGCTGTCTGAAGGAAAAAGTAAAATTATACGGAAGTTAAAATGACCAAATTGCAGAGAAGCTCTAAAGAGTTAAGCATTAGGAGGAAGGGAATTGGGAAGAGCAAAAACTGGTCACAGATTTGGGAGGAGATTTATTCCCCAACCACAAGATCGACCTCCCTAGCAGCTTCTGCTGGAGAACCCCAGGTGTGATAAATTTATGACCTTCCCTCTTACCCTTGCTATTATTCTTTTGAAAGCAAAGAGTATTATATTTTCAAGTCCTTGACCTGGGATAAAGCCTGACATTCCTTTCACTTCCCCCCTGCTCGTGTCCCCATGTCCATTTGCCAGCATCGCATTCCAGTGTCACACTGCAGACAGGCTTCATAAATTAGCAACGGCATTCCGGCGGTGAGAATGCATGGGAGGAAGGGCCCAGGAACTATTTCAATCAAAGCTGGGGAAAGCTAGCCGAGCTTGACTTCTGTCAGTTATTTTTAATTAGCAAGTATCATAAATTTCATACTCAGAGCACAGAACTGCTTACAGCGGTCCAAGCAGAGCAACAAGATGCTTTGTAAAAGTGAGATGATCACAGAAGTGAAGAGATCAAATTCAGAGGAACCTGAAAGGGATTCTACACTCATGCAATTTTTCTCTCTCTCCATCCTCCTCTGGAACACCCTCCTCCATTGGAACCCATGGACTCACATCCAGTGAACTGCATTTGTATGTCCTTTACTCCACTCAGAATTTGGCTATACAAAGTGAATGGAAATATATCTAAAGTTATTAATGGGCAAACTGTCTGAAATATTTTAGGAGCAGGATTAACAGGAGGGATCAGAAAACTTCCAGGTGGAGGAATTCCTTTCTGGCTTACTCTAGTACCTACACACAGACGGATCTCTAAATAACATCAACCAGTGGAGCGAGCCTTTATTCAGCTGTTTCTGATGTGCTCTCATCATCAAAACCACTTATTCTTCTGTCGTTCCTCACCTGTTCTTCATTTGTTTCCTACATCTCCAGCAAGGTACTACTCCAGGAGGAGGAAAAAAGGAAAAAAAAAAGAGCAAACTAATCCAGTAATGTGAGACAGAGCTGGAGCTGCGATGCTAATACATCATAGAGGAGGGAGATTCAGAGAACATTAATACCACAAAGGACATTAGATCACCTAGTTTCAGTTCCTGCATATTACTAGACTTTTATTTTCATTCAGTTACCCTTAGCATTGGATCTAATAATGGGTATCTAACTTACATCCTCTGGAAAGGCATCTAATGTTGATTTCAGGCTGAAACTTCCCACTAACCCACATTTTTGGATGACTCCTTTAAGACTGTGGTTTGCAACCTCCAGATGAATGCACATTTTAATAAATTTGAAAAAAGCAACTCTAGAAATTCAAACCTACTGTCAGGAGGCTGAAAGCCACGGGAGGCCCCAGAACATTTTAGAGATCTGTCAATCTAGAACTGCTGCTTTCAGACTGTATGATTTGTCAATGGTATGCAAAGATGTCTCATTGCAGCTGAAAGGTGTGCCAGCCAAGGAATATGAGTATTCCATTTATAGTTGAACATCTAATTAAAAGAAGGATGTTGGCAAACTGAATGGATTCAAAGAAATGGTTAACAAAGGAGTGTTTAATAAGAACATATTAGCAGATTTAAATATGCTTAACTTGGCTAAGGGGCACTTAAGGGAGGTATGCTAACATTCAACAGATATTTCAGAGCCGTTATTTCATCTCCTTCCTTGGCATTTACCTCCTTTAGGGAGATAAACAAGACATGGGGGATATACACCGTGGTTTTATATATATGTATGTATATATAAATTGAATATAGGGAGAGGAAAAATAATAATAATCTTGCCAGTAGCAGCTGTCAGGCAGTGAAATAGCTTCCCTTGGAGTGCAGTGAAAGAGCTATGTCCCTGCTGCTGGAACATCTAAAACTAAACTAGGCCAACACATGGGAAAGTTACTGCAGAAAAACAAAACTAAAGTCTAATAAATTTTTGTCTTATGCCATAGTGAACTATGTAAGCAAAAACCTGCCTGAGCGCATCAGGAAGGCAAAGCATTTATCCTACATAAAGCAGAGCTTATCAATCAGAATTTTATCTGAAATACCCAATACAGAGGTACCTCCACTGGAGACCAATTTCTCATAGATGTTGCTTCAGCCTAAGACAAAAAGTGTAACATGATCTGACAGGGAAAGCTGAGAATGGATACCTTGGCTGGTCACAAGCCAAGGAAAAAAAAAAACGAAAGAGGAAAAAAGGAAAAAACAAGAAGAAGAAGAAAAAGAAGCCAATCAGTCCCTGGAAGAGCTTTTCAGGTACCCCTTTTCATTTCATTCTGTAAGTAAAGACTGGATGTATGTTTAAACATCAGCTATGAGCATGTTTCAAGAAGGAGTTATGGGCTTTTGGGAAGGAATTTTGCCTCCATGCCAAAATATAATAATAACTGTAACATAATAATTCTGTACTACTAATAATAACTACCTGTAATGATTGCCCTTCTAATTCTGGAGCAAATAAAAAAACCTCCTACACTACATACTGTTCTTGCACAGACCCGCTGTGGTGATTTTCCAGTGCTAGCTCCTGCTGCTACCAACCATGCTCTCACAGTGTGCATGCAAACCTTCAGAGCTGTGACACCGGATCCTGGTCAGCTCCAGATGTTTGAAGACAGCAGCATGAATTTACAAAGCTCCCAAAATACCAATAGTTGTTTTTTTTTTCCCAGTGTATTTCAGACTCTTACCTGTGCTACCTCTTCAAAGTCATCGTGTCTTTTCTGCAGCGCGCGTGCTCTGTGCAGAGACTTCCCCACTCCTGTGTGTTTACTCAGAAAAGCTTCTCCGTGATTTTCAATCCAGTCCAGTACCTGCCAAAAGAGAAGAACATCCAATTACCTGTCTTGTCTCGGCAGCACAGAGCAACCCTTGCGGTGAGGACGAGGCAGGTGCAGAGACACTGCCTTATGTTTGCTGGGGTTAAGCACACGGAGATCTGTCAGTGTCCCTTATGACCAAATAGAAGATAAATTTTCATAGATGTTGCTGGTAAATTAGGATTATTGGATCCTTGCTATTCAATTTGTTTTGAAGTGTAGTTTAGCTATTGGAGCCTGACAGGCATTAAATATTTACTTTCCCATAAATGAATTTTGGGAATGAATGGGAGTCAGAAATCTGGAATGTTCTACACTGACCATCCTCCTCTTACAAGCTCCTTGTATAACTTGAAAAACAGTGGTGGCTGATTTCATACAAATAGCAGAATCCAACAGGAGGCACCTCAAATGAGTCCAAAAGCATGATGGTGGGATCAATTGAAATTGATTTTGATTTGGGGAGAAAATATCGGAGGAACCAGAAAGAAAAGGTTAAGAATCCTTCACTGCAGGCCATAAAACATAGACAGAATGCACCTTTCAAACTTTACCAGGTTTTCGGCTCCAAATGTAACTGAGCCCTATAGAAAAGTGTCAAATCTGATACACTGAGAGTTAAAGAAGATTTTCTTCTAAAAATAGATCAACCGTATGAGTGCCATCCATTTGGAGCTCCTTCTCACAATGACACTGGCACAATTCCGCTATTATAGCCATCAACATTCAGATTAAATCTGCTCAGGGTCTGCTACAAGCTGCAGCACCTCAAAGATTGAGCTTGGTGCTATCATCTTGGGGAATTACAGAATGTGATCTCCACCCTTTCTCTCTACCCTCCTCAATACACGGAGAATAATAGTACTAGAAGGAGCTGAAAGAGCTTTTCTGCAATATGTTCTTGACCAGAAATGTGTATGTTACTTGTAATAACAGTAATTATTGGAGGTTAGCCTTCTAGCATTTGTGTCGCTAAGAGTCTGCAAATAATTCCATTAACATCTTCTTTCCTCTTAATTTATCTATTAAAAAGGAACCAGATCAAAACTCAATTTTGAAAAAAAAATCTTCTAATGAGGGCTCGTTTTCTAAATATGACTTTAAAAA
Source organism: Pavo muticus (assembly GCA_016647715.1). NCBI lineage: Eukaryota > Metazoa > Chordata > Aves > Galliformes > Phasianidae > Pavo > Pavo muticus. The sequence goes on from JACDJE010000005.1 coordinate 209,129, forward strand.
TTGCAAATGGCTTTAATTTAAATGATGCTTGATATGAAGCTAGTTTGCAGAATGTATGCTTTCCATCCATTAATATTTGATAGCCACTCACTGTAATTCTACAGCAAATTATTCTAAAAACTTCTTAATGTTCATAGCATTTAAATACTGATCACACAACAGTTAAATGTTCATCCCAACCAATGTCACATCGTGTTGTTTTAGTCACTGTGAGATGACTGTTGACATAGATTGCTGCTTTTATTTTACAAAGAGATGTTCCAGTACATACTGCAATTCAAAACAAGAAATACAACATGTGATGCTCACTTCAAACAAAGATGAAAACAAAAGCAATGAATCTATACCAGAGTTCTGCTCCAAATATGGGTGCTCTATCTCAACAAAAACAAACAATCAGAAGTGCTAGCACATTAATCCACAGAGAATACATCTCTGTTCCAGCTCTCATCCAGGAACACGCTGTCTCATGTTGCATTTGGGCAGTTATCTCTTGCTGCCTGATACAGAAGGGCACCATCTGGTGATGCACCAAATCCGAAGGCTGCCCTCTGAAGGCCTCTGTGCAAGTATCGATTAGGTTTGCAAATCGTTTAGCTTATGAGATTAGATACAAGATACCCCTTTGAGGTGATAAAATCATACATCCACTTCATAAATCAGCGCTAGGTGAGGAGACGAGATAAAAATCTATGAATTGTCTACTAATGACACTGCCTGTAACAAGCTATTTGATCACCTCCTTCCTACGCTATTCCTCTAAGTGCCCTGTTTCAGATTTCCCAGCCTCTACCTGCTCTTAAAAAAATTCCAGTTCAAACTGCTCCATAAACTCCACCTCTGCCACAATTCCCACAAGAAAGCAAACCATTCGTAAAGAATAACTCAACAGCATTTTCCATGGCTCTGAAACCCACAGTAGCATATTTGATCACCCTAGTCTTCAGTGCATGATAGCCCTAACAAATCAAGTTTCAGCATTAAAGCATTTGCCATCTATTAAGCTCACAATAATTTGCAAACATGGGGAAATATTACATCTATGCTTCCAGCACGTGAGGCAAGAAAGTTTGCATTAAATTAAGAGCTGAGATACAGAAAACAGGCAAGCAACAGCAAGAACATAAATCAGGTACAAGAATAAGACAGGTACATCAGCCCTTACTTCCCAGTAAAAACAATGAGAAATGTTGAGCAATTAGACTACAGCAAAATGTAGGAACAACTCTGAAAGGTCATAATTAAACCTGAAATCATCAGAAACAGCAAACATCTACTTGTCAGTGGATTCGGAGACATTCTTCCTAGCCCCAGAGAAAGGAAATGCTTTTAGAAGTAGAATAACTGTGCAATAATTCAAGGTGAACGTTAGCAATTTAACTGAAAGCAAGGACTATGTAGCTTACTCAACTGCCAAAAATTAACATCTTGAGATACAGTTAGCCATTGAAGTTACAGTGGTTTAGTTCAAATAATTTAGTTGCTCCTTAAAAACAGCTTGAAGAAGCAGTTAAAAATCAGTTGAGTGTTTGCCAAATTACATCTTCAAATTTCACAACTGTCCTTTATTTCTAAGCTATTTCATTCTTAAAACATCTAGAAAATTGTGAATTTGCTGGAATTAAAGTACTGTGCTCCAGATAGGTCCATCATCAGAGGTGTTTCTTGAATTTTGCAACTTCAGCGTATATCAACTTTTTATCAACTTTCTTCCCAGCATACATTTCCTGCTGTACTTCAACTACTCTGAAAGCTGCTTAGAGCAGAGGTCAGGCCCTCCTTCCTTCCCTCCTTGTAGCTTCTAGCAGAGCAAAGCCACATCCTGCATGACTGCAGGACACACAGGTTGAGCACTGCCAGGACACACTTCCCATGCAGGAGAGCATTTTCCAATCCAGGCTGCAGTCCATTTAGATAATACTGAATGAAAACACGCTAGTTACAAGTCCAAGACACAACTGCAAGCAGGCTGCCAGAACCACTTAGGAAACTTTATAACTCACAGATATTTTCTTACAGGATTGGAGGACAATACAATACTTCAGCTCCCACCATGGCAGATTCCCATCCCACACTTTACTGACCCGATTGCTCTTGGTGAGTGGACTGGGGTAGTTTCTGCTTTTTGCTGTTACTCCAAGCAGTCCTGAATTGCCCATGGGAATAAACAAGTTGCTGTGTTTCCTCTGTTGTGCCAAGAAAATAAGCAGCAAACCCAGGCCACCAAGAAAATTAAAGAAAACCTAGCACAATTACAGCAGGCTGACTGTGCTAGCTGGAGGAAGAATAGCTGTGTCTATTTATGAACAATCTGTATAACTGCAAAAAGAACAAGAGTGGCAATTCAGATAGGTTTCATCTGGGCACAGCACTGGAAGCCCACACTTATAAGAGGAATTCTTCCAGAGTCTCTCCATACTCCATTTTGCTGATGATCAAACTCTTGCCTATAGGAGTTCTAAGACCCATGGCACACCTAGACTGGCAAAGTAAATTCTACTCAGGTGAGATCATGGAAAAATTACTGGAGAGTCCACTTGCAGGGGACGATGGTAGTTTCCATGGGACAAGGTAGGAAAAAATGAGAAGAAAGAAGGAAGGATGATTTTAAAGAAAAAGTGTTGAAGAAGCAATCAGGCAATAATTAAGCAAAGTTCTAGGATGATAACTGCTCTTCCTCTAGGCTAATTTGTATGATGGGAATATGGTGAGACGATTGCATTAGTGCAGTTAAGGTCAATTCTTTTAATAGCTTAAAAGGCTAATTTGATTTTTAAATAAAAAAGGAGATGGGCATTATTTTTAAAGGGCAGACTGTTCAATGCAGCTCTTTGAAAATGCAACCTCTTCCCGTAGGTATCTTTCTTAATCAGTAATTGTGAAAACTAAGAAGCATCTCATAACTTAATTTGGCTTTAATTTAAAAACTCCCTGGAATCCAGTCTCTTTTCTCAGGTGACAGGTGATAGGACTTATGGTTCAAAGTTGCACCAGGAGGGATTTATACAGGATATTGGGAAGATTTTCTTCATGGAGAGGGTGATCATGATTATGCAAGGATGTGGACATGGCACTATAGGATATGGTTTAGTGATAGGACTCAGTAGATCACGTTTATGGTTGGACTTGATGATCCTGAAGGTATTTTCCAACACAGATGATTCTATAACTCCTTCCCAGCAAGACGTGATGCTCTGCTCATATTTTGCATCAAAACAACATGTAAGGAGTAATAAATTCACTATTTTAAGGAACAATATTGGTTATTGAAGTTAGCTAAAAACCTGTGTTTCTACATTCTTGTAAATTGTGTTTCTTTTAGCAACAATAAATGAAAATGAAATGAGAAAGACTTGGAGAAGAACACAGAGATTTGCTCAAATATACCTGCCCTGCTCCTACAGGAAGGAAGTGAGCAACTTCAGCTGGTGATTAAATCCACACTGAATAAGATGCAGTGTGTTGTAGTAGCAGTGATGGGGCACCTCAAATTCTGCATTTGACCCAGGCCCCTTTTGAACAGTTTAATTGCTTCTGAGTGAGGTGACCCACTGAAGAAGTGGCTTGGCTGAGAGAATGATTAATCTTCATTACTTTAAGTCCCACTTTTGTTGCCATAGTGAGTCAAATTGGGCTACCACAAAAACCAAAAATAAATGATACCATTATCCACTTAAGAATTAAGAGTCAGATTTTGATCTCACCTAAAATGGTACCAATTTGGTGTAACTCAGAGTGTTAGACTAAATCTTTCGTACCTCTAGCAAGTTTGCAATAAATTCCAGAGCAATTTCAATGAAGTATACCCAATTTATCCCACCCTATTTCACATAGGTGCATAAGTATTGCCTAACTTTAAACACTTATGCCTTAAACATGTCAGTGAAAGGAAGCCAAACAGTATCAAGTTACCTCACTTTATTGCTTGCTCTTGAGTTACTGTGGGCTAGAGTTCTGGTGTGATACCAGGAAACCATATAGCACTTCAAAACCCATGTTTTTGTAGTATCTCCACCATTTCCACTCAAGAATCCAACCTCATCTTTTTCCTTTTCTGTCGCTGCTATTATGAACATACTGTATAGCATACTATATAGCACTGCATATGCATATGTATAGAGCGTATGACTCAAAGCATGTGTGTTCTCAGGATACTCACTATCTACTCCCTTCTTGGGAGGTAAAAGGAAAGGGCCTCCAAGTGATAAAACATTCACTTGCTGGGGAGACCACTGCATTTCTGAGTGGAGGCAGTAGCCACTGTGTGACTGCCGACTTCCATCCACTGCAATCATGTCTGTTCACAGATAACATCGTTCAACAAAGGCCAGCATGGGCAGCCCAAGCCCTGGCCTCCTACCAGGCCCTCCAGGAGAATTTTGTGGCAGTAAGAGCACCAGCAAAGAAAGAGCAAACACTGAGAATCAGAAGAAAATTAGAAAACTGAAAAAGTCTCCCCAACCCACAACAACTCATGGAGACTTAATATATTCTAATCCTCTTTAATGACTAAAATACACTCCAAGTCTGATTTCAATTAAAACACAGTTTCTCTGTTGTATTCTAAATCATAGCTGAAAATAGATTTCTTTTCCCTCCTATCCCTGGCTCTGTCACAGCAGGGTAATGTCAAGCAAAGGTCTAGCTGAGAAAATACACCAAAATACAAAGGAACTTATCCTCTGGCTTTTCCTGCTATTATTAATGGTTCATAATAGAACCCAAAACAAAAGTCAGCCATTCTCATTTGTGGTTTTTACACCCTAATTAAAAGAGAGATCTTTTTTTTTTTCACTTCTTTCTTCATTATAATTTAACATTGGTGATACAATATTTTTAAAAAAGTTATTTTTAAGAAACGGTATAAAGTTCAATCATATCTTATCTTTAAACCAGAATAATCATCTTTGGCTCCCACAACATAACTTTTAACTTCAGAGGTATCTGTATCTGACCCTAAGATGCAGATCTTACTCCCACCATAATCCCCAGCAAAATTTCAGATGTCTTGGGTGAACAAGACCCCCTGTTTGTAAGAGGTGTTAAGCAGGGTCTAATTACATGTCTAGCAGAACTGGAACCTCCAGACACACACTGGAATACCACGTTCTATGTCCCATTTATAAATAAATTTAGTTCATATGACAGCCTGTTACAGATTCCATAAGCTAATGTGGATGAGTGCACTCTTAATGTACAGATATAGCTCTGTTAATGTAGTTTTGTTGCAGTGGGGGGGAGCTGTACCTTACTCTCTCCACACTTTTTGGCTAATCATGTTGAATTACGTGAGAGCTCCCATAAATAAGCAAAAAGCAGCAAGGATTTCATATCAAAAGTAGACTGGAATTCAAGTGATTTGGTTCAATGCCCAGCACTGCAGTTCAGCAAATGACTCTACTTCCCTGCCTCCGTCCTCATTTGTAAGATGACATTAACCACACTTGCAGTCAAAACAAGCAAGGCTGACAGAGAAAGCGTTTGGAGTGAAAGCTGCCTTTATTTTAAGTTTCTGCAGCCTCTAGCAATATGTGGCTCTAAATCTGGTTGGGATTCTAGGGATCTATTCCAATACTTGAGCATACTAAAATATCACAGATAGTAAACAACATAATGGCTGCCGTACACAAGTAAGCAGACAGTCAATTTAAAACCAGAGCTTTAAAATAAGCTGAAAATTGCTCCAAATTCACTGTGGCGTAAATGCCTAAATGCTAAGCATGCATCTAGAAAACCTGAAAGACCATAGCTTGACCTGTTTATATGTCTGTAACTAATTCATCTTTACAGACTAACCTGGCCAGCTAACCAGCTTATTCTGTATTTAATTCAGCTCAGACGGTCATACGCTTTATATCTGTCAGATTGACTTGAGACCTAATTGGTTCATTCCACCATTGCACAAACCAAGCAATCTGAGGTTTGGGAGTTTTGTTTATTTTTTAAAGAGAAGGTGTAATTGAGTTGACAGAACTACACTGATTTATATGCACTTAGGACAGGACAATAAATACGAATTTTGATACTTTCCCAGTCTTTTCCCAAGGAAAGTCTCAAAATGCTGCAGTAAACAACCTTCCCTGCAGTCACAGCATGGCTTAGGTTGGAAGGGACATTAAAGATCATTTCATTCCAGCCCCCTGCCATGGACAGGGTTGCCAACCACCAGATCATGCTGCCCAGTCACCCAGAGGTTTGTCACCTCCGTTTTACCTTTCCTTTTCACCACAGCTCTGTGTGGTAAATATGTACTCCCTCATGCCTGGGTTGCTTTCAAAAACCAGAAAACACGTGCAGCTGCTAAGTATGATTTTTTTAATCACTGCCTGCTTTTCCCCTTTAACTGTAGTTATTCCAAATACCACCACATAATTAAAGAGGTCTTTTCAAACAGAAAAGCCACGCAGTCCCTTTTACCCTTGGAGGGAAAAGCAACCTTACAGACCTATCAGTACTCCTCTGCTGCACAGAGCAACTAAATTAAGAAGGAGAATTAAATGCAGAGCCAATTACAACATTTACAAAAATTTACTCTATTCCCTTGTTTCCATTCGGCCAAAAAAAAAGAAGTCCCCATGAAATCAGATTGTAGGTGTTTTTATGAGCTTCCTGGACTTTATGTGGAAGGTTCACCTCTGCACAATTTCTCATTTTAAAAACAAAAATCTAACCCCTGTGGTTAAAAAAAATATATATACTAGTTTTCCAAAAACAAGACATCCATGTTCTGCTCTTTATAGTGGTGGCAGCCTTGCACAGCACAGCTGATACTACTGAATGCACCTGAGTAAATTATACAACTACTGAATGTGGGATCGCAAATGCAAAAGATAGAGAAAGGTGCCAGAAAGTTCTCAATATGCAATAGCACACAGATAAATTCTTCTCCAGGCTCCTCACTGCTTCCAGAACCCAAAGGCACCCTATGTTCACAAGCCCATCAGGAAACAGCACTGTAGGAGCTGGTCAGACAAGGCAGTCCCTGCATCACGATCCCTTGTTCCCCAACCACTTCTGCACTGGAAGATTCTAGGAGAAAAGTAACTCTCCATGGCTACCCTCTTCTTAGCAGCTCCTAATGTAAAAGCATGCAAAAGGAGTTCATTGTGAAAGGGTTTGAAAGTTAATAGGGTAAGCGAAGATATCCTAAATATGTTTCATGGTGCAATGGCTTGAGCACCAACAAGACTACTCTTAACTTTTCTAACAGTCTAGTTACTTGCTGCTTCATGTCCTGGCTTGCAATGGTGTTGTTTTTCTACTTCTATCCCTCCCTCACCCCCAAAGAGCCTTTATATTAGCACAGAAACGTACAACAGTCATAAATATTCTCACCTGCTCCCATGGACAACCATGGCTGCTCACTTCAGGAGGTGAGCAGGGTCCCCACACAGCTGCTCCAGCTTCAGTCCTTATATTTCACAGGCTTAAATTGCAAAAATAACTGTCACTGCTTTCTAGAGATGGACATTATGTTTTTGTACAGTTCACCCAAAGCCTTGATTGATGAGTATTTGGAGAAGTGAGAATGCAGTGTGTTCTGGGGGTTGGAACTAAATGGTCTTGGAGGTCCCTTTCAATCCAAGCCATTCTATGATATGATTCGTGTGATCTATGCAGAGGAGCCTGATCCTAGCCGTAATAATTAAGGAGATGCAGTGTTTATCACGTGTCTCTTGGGAACTGCACATTCAATTCAGGGCTCTGGCAGAGCTGGCTGGGTGTAAGCTGGGCATTCTGAGAGGGGTACTTGCCCACTTCCTCTGGTCACAAATTGAGGTCACGCAGCCTTCACTAAATGCAGTCACCTACACTGCAGGCACTCCAAAAGGGAGTGGAAATACACATGCTTCTCTTACCCCGAGGAAGGTCTTTGTTCAACTTAACATAGCTTTCCTTTGGTAAAGTTCCCATTCATCAAATGCATCCCACTTATCTTTCATTTTCTTGATTAAATGTTTTACTTGATAAAATTTGGCAACTGCCTCTCTAAAAACATTCCAAGTAAGAGAACAATAGACAGACAAATGAAGAGCTAATGTTTCTTCCTTGATGCCTGGCTTGTTGCTAATGTTCCCAGAACATTTTTTTAAGAAAATCAAAAAAGAAAGAAAAAAAATCATCAGGTTAAAAAAAAAAAATACCCGTTGTATTCTTTAAATGCTGAACTTCTTTTAGAGCTAGTTTTCAAAGCTGTGTGTGGGTGGAGAGGCTATAAATAACGACATATGTGCATGTTCCTTCTGTGCAAGACACAGAAAATGTGCTCTGCACCAGCACAGAACGATGCTGCTGTGCTCTGCGTGAGGCTTCTCAAGGCTGGTGCAATGATGATGTGGGTGTTGCTCTTTGTGAGTCTTTTCTCCAGCACTAGGAAAACATACCTGGCACTTTGCTGTAGCACGATGAATCTGCAATACAACTAATCAGATGCCAGTCTCCTACCAAGGGTAATGTACAGAAATACTTTCTTAGCCCAGAGAGAAGGTTTCGGTTGTTGCTGTCTCTAGCACTCGTTGGAACACCAACTCTTCTCCTAAATCTTCTCTCAATGGCTAATGTACTTTCCCCAGGCATCCATATTTTACTCCGCATTTATCCTCTCAGACCAATTTCACAGGGCATGACAACCAGGTCAGGCAGATCTAGGCCAAGCTACAGCCTAAAGTCTGGTCTTTTTGCTTAGATACAGTCAGAGCTTTGTGAAAGAACAACCCCAGATAGGCAGAGCCAGGCACTCCCCAGAGGAGAGGGGTCTAGAGGAAGCTCAGTCACAAGAGGGGATAGGAGATTTCACCAAGAGATTTTTCAATACAGAAATTCCTATTAGAGCAGCTCTGCTGCTGGTCTCTACAGCTCATAAGTGCCAACAGACAAAACAGCATCCTGATAACAGAAGCCTTTCACATTTTGAGTTCATAGTGCTTAGATGATGTTGTGACCAGGTGCACCAGGGACTTCTTCAAATCCTCAATTATTTAACATCTTGTGGTACCTCTGCATCTGACCCCTCTGACATCAAACCCACAGAAAATCAGCATTTGCAGCCCTGATAGTAAGTTGAGACACCTGCAGGACCCAGCTGATTTGGATTTTTGATAGGAAGGTCTGATTTATACCTCCTGATGTTGACAGAAGTCATTAATGACGACTATCATTACAGCTAATTGCTCAGTTTGCCTCACTGTGGGGGAAAGTATCCAATTCTGAAGAGAAATGTTTGCAATTGAAAGAGTAGTGCTTTGTGTCTTGTGAAGTATCCTTACATATACTTGCTTCATTGATTGTTTTTCTTGGTGAGGCTGTCTGAAATGTAAGAGGTCCCCAAGAAGTACAGCAAGTACATAGGAGGGACCAAAGGAGTGTTGTGAATTCTTCAGAAAAGTACACTGACCTTAATGTTGTAAACAGAGCACAGTTGGTTTTAACTCTGCCAGTGACAGCTGTGCCTACAGGCTTCAAAAGAGGAAACAAAACAGAACTAATAGAGAATGGATAAAGACTCAAAAATCAGGACTGCTATCCACGCTTCCATCCCTGCTCTTTTTATGGCCCCTTTCATTGCCTCTGTTCCCTTGTTTGTGAAACAGAGAAAGAAATCCACTGATGTAAAATACTTCGTCAGACTGAGATAATGACACAATTACTGCTACCGCTAACAATTCAGTGGGAGCCTCTAAAAGCTCAGGAGAACAAAACAAACCCTAAATGCATTTTCTCATGTTTTTCAGCTCCAGCTGTAACCAGAGCATAAATGTCAGTGTAGGCATAAGTGTAACAGTATAATGGCAAGCAGGTAGGCATCTACCTTGGGTAACAGCTCATCTACACAACAGAATAGAAGCAAACTACATGGCTGGCTTCTAATTTCAGTGCTCTGGGTCACCATTTGAAACCACTATCACTGTTCTACACAGAAATTACTCTACTAATTTAGACGTGAACTAAGAGAGCACTACCTACATCTCGATAGCATCAACCCAACTAAACTGCTCCTAGTTTAAATAAGATGTCTAAAGGCAATTAACAATTAGAAAGGACTGATAAAGCAAGGATGAGCTTTACAACAGAGTAGTCTTTAATGCAAGCACTGCGCTCCAGGCCCAATAGTGACACTCCTCACTGCACTGAGCGTCTGTTTCACCATGGGGAAAAATGCTGATTGACCAGAATACTGAATGAAGCACTGCTTTAGGTTACTGTTGGGAACAAATGATTTAATCACCTTCATTTAACAAGGCTTATAATCACAGCACACAGCAAGACAGTTTTAGTAAGGGAGCAAACTTCAGCAGGGGCAAAGGGATCTCAGCATCTAGTAATAGAAAAGTTCAACAGGTGGTACAGCACTGCAGAACCCTCAAATACCCCTGATAGGGTCAGAGCTCCTTGAGCCCCCTGAGCATCATGCCAGCCCCCGGGGGGCTCTGGCCTAATTTGAGACTACAGGCCAAATACGAAAGTGCAAACCCATGGGGGAGAAGGAAATGTCAGAGGACAAGGATGAAAGAGAGTGCCCTGTAGTGCCCAAGAGTGGCTGTTCTTCATCCTGGCAGTTCTCAGCTATCAGGGGCACAAAAGACAGAGCAGAACTAAAACAAAAAGCCCAGGCTGGTTGCACGGCTGTGTAACCTACCCATAACCATATGGCTGATTCCTTCTGCAGGTCAAGCAGAAATGGATCTCCCAAGGGTTTTGAAGGGTGAAGGGCCAGTGACCTTACAGATGGATCAAAGAAGGCCATGGATAAGACAATGAGGAGCTGTTTGTGGAGAGGCAAACAAATGCATGCTGGGTCCTCAGTCTCCTGACAGACTGGTTGAGGTGATATAAAAATAAACTAGGATATTCATGCCATCAGGACTGTACTTAGGAAAAGTCCTTTCATCAGGGAGCAACCTTGAGCTGCTCAGGAGAGAAGAGAAGCCACATAAAGGACTCCAGGAATGAGACTTGTAGGCAGTGTGAGGGACAGTGACATTCTTTGACAGCACCTTTTCACAATGAAAAATTCCCTTTCCCCACAACTGAAGTTTTCTGTGAAAAATCTTATTTTTTCTTACATTTTTTTCCTCCTAGCTTTATGGCTCCCAGAGTATGGCATCTGATAAACTGACCTTCCCACTATTCTGGATTCCTGGCAACTCACACGCTTTGAAAAACCTGAGGCACCAAGCAAGCACAAGCAATACCCCAAATACAGTTTTGATTTTTTTAGAGTTACTTTTTTGCTGTAGGGAAAAGGAAAAAAAAAGGTTTGTTTTGTGATTTGTTTTCTTCTAAGTTTTCATCCTGATTTGGGAAGGAAACTATCTCAAGGTCAAAATGTTTGTGTGTGACTACAGCCAAAAATAAAAGTAATTTTCTCCATCCCATCCAAAAACTCCAAAGGCAGGAAAGAAGAAACAACTAAAGAACTATCAGACCAAAGGGAGGAGAAATATAAAAGACCCACGGACAGGACTGAAATGTGTTTGTTTTACATGATTCCACATTTGAAGGACATTTTTCTTAAAAGGGAATCATAGCGTAACATAAAAGAATGCTTACAGTTGTAATAGTATGCAGGAGTTTGGGTCAACAGCTCCATCTAAAAGTGCCTGGGGGTCACCCCAGCCTAGGCAATGGCTTCCAGAACTGCAATCCAAAGATTACAACTTTGAAAAACAAACAAGAGGTTTTGTTTTAAGAGTTCTCTGTGAGGAATATGAAACAAAAGAAGTTGCTTAAAAGCCTCCTGTGAGCTAAAACATTGTGTTCTGTCTTAAATAGTACACAACCTGTCTTCCAAGGACAGAAATACCAGAATCTTTCAGTCACGTTAGTAAGGTAGGGAAGCTGCTGAAACAAAGAACAGCAACACTGTCAAGGATTGTTCAGTCTGGACAAGAGGAGGATTAGGAGAGACTTTATTGTTCTTTACAGTGCCCTGAAAGGAGGTGGTGGTGAGGTGGAGGTCTCCCAGGTAGCAGTGATAGGATGAAAGGTGATAGCTTTAAGTTGTTCCAGGAGAGGTTCAGGTTGGATATCAGGAAAAATCTCAGAAAGAGTGGTGATGCACTGGCACAGACTGCCCAGGGAGGCGGTGGAGTCACCATCCCTAGAGGTATTCAAGAAAAGGGTGGATGTGGCACTGAGGGAAACAGTGTAGAGTAGTCACAGGCATGGCTGATGGCTGGACTAGATGAACTTAAGTAGTCTTTCCAACCTATGATCATTAATTCTATGAAACAGAGAGGCTAACAGGGCAAAGAGTTCTTGAGCACAGCTGCATGGGCGAGAGTAAGGGGAAGCAGTTTGTGCCATGGGTAAGGTAGAGCTGCTGGAAGGAGCGGGATGGAGGTAGCAGGAATGACTAAGCTGGAGAGGAGCAGCTAGTAGAAACAGGTCCTGGTGCCAGATCCGCTCAGCCTACATCGGGCCTTGCTACCCAGTAATTCTTCATAATCTCAAATGATGAGCACAGTTCATTGCCAAAGGCAGAAAGTAACTAGCTGGCTGAACAGCTGCTCCATGCAGGAAAACACAGTTAAGGTTATGCTTTAGGAACGCCTATCATTACTCTCTTTCTTGTCTGGCTGTTTTTTTTTTTTTTACTCACAAATGAAAATACTTTTTGTTGGCCATCAGTCAAAAGCAATATGAAAGAGGATTGATCACTCTGAGTGACAGGCTGGATCATGAAAGAGGTGGGAGACCACGTAAGGAGGTAACCGGGAGGGAAGATCACAGGAAACAAATGGAGTAGAAAAGAATGCCTATTTTAGACTCCTAAACCAATGCCTAAAATAGCATATTTATTTCTTAGCATAACAGACCCTTATTTCATTCTTATTTCATTTTTACCTAGTCCAAATAAATCCTGTAAGAGTGTCTCATAAGGGGTAAACCTGGAGTAGCAATGACTTTGAAGATTTAGAAAAGGGATTTGTGAATCAGACATCCTGACATGAGGAGCTCTAGCCATGAAGCTTTCAGTGACCTTTGGCAAGTCGCTTAACGTCAACCTTTGAGAAGACCCATAATCCTGAGATGAAAGAAACCACAATAAGCAAGAAGTACTACTGTTATTGTTACTTCTTAAAGATGCAGGGGAAAAAGCCTCTTGCGTTCCAGCTTACATTTATTCAGAGACCTTATTTTTCTGTGTCCTTAGTGACAATATCCAGAGACTTTATTTTTCTCAGCGTCCTTAGTGACAATTTCTCATTCTAGAAAAAAAAACGAACATATTTCTGGAGAAAATTCTCTTTCCCTTTTTTCACCACTGCAACCCTACTATTTTTGTAGCCTAATCAGTAACAGACAAGTCTGTTTTTTTCTCCTCTTTTGCTATGAGAATGAAAGCCAACAATGCCTTTCAATAACAATAAACTGAACATTGTATTTTCAGGGATACTGACATGCAAACAATCCTAAGATAGAAATAAACAAAGAGGATAAGCTATATAAGGAGGATAAGCTATATAAGGAGGACAATTCTGCTTAAGAATAAAACTAGCAAATTTTAGCACTGGGACTGGCTTCTCAAGTTTGCTGCAGAGTGACTCCTGGATCAGAAAGGCAGTGAGATGCCTAGAATGTTGGCAGGAGGTGCTTAGAACCATACAGGATTGGGCTCTTGCATCCTAATCCATATCACCCAACATCAGGCAGTACACTGAAGGACGGTCTGAGCATCCTACTTTCTCATTATTTTTCCTGACAGTGACAGTAAGAGAGGGAATTATCCAACATACAATTCAGATCCTAGATAGACTGAGTCATTCTCTGAAGATGCCAGTGTCTCTCCACTACTATAAAAGGAGACTGTGCATTAGGCTCCTGACTTGTATAATTCAGTTTCAATCTTGAAGACAGGCAGGATAAATCCTGACAACAGATAGTTGCCTCTACCTCCAAAGAATCAACTGTATCATTCTATCAGCTTTTCCTCTTCTGCATACAACAAAGGACATCCTCTTCATTCCTTTTGAGGCAGATTCAAAGCCTGCAGGAATCAGTAGGATTTCCAAGAGTTTTTAGAAGTCCTTCCCAGAGGTTCCTAAACTCTGAGTAAGAATCCAAACATTTCCACTTGAGAAAGCAGCAAAACAGACCCATCCATAATGATCAGGTCTTGAAGGAGAGACAGTACCCCAAACAAGAAAAACACCTTTTGGAGCACAAAGGTGTTGTTTTTTTTTTCAGTTCCTCTTCTCACTTCGGTAGGTTCAGAGATCAAGCTAGCTGGTTCAGATTTCTTCAGATCCCATTTCCCAAGACAGCTGTGGAGATCATCAAAGCGTTCCTGCGCTGCTCTTACATCAATGCTAAGTAAACTTCAGTTAGTAACCGAAGCTGGCCCCTGAAGTTTGATATCCCTAGCACTGCTGCTTTGCGTGGAAATTAAAAAGTGATCATTATTATTTTTTAATCAGTGACTCTTTAAAAGCATAAAGAACAATTGTCTGCTTGGCTTAATAACTATACAGAGGAGGAAAGATAAAAGGTTGATTCCAGATAATTTCAAGTTACACTTTAAATCAAATTATGCAGAGGATACAGTACTGTTAATCAATAAGCCTTAAGGAATTTCCTGAATAAATATCATTAAATGAAAATATAATAATTTAAACCTATAGTTCTTTGTGAAGACTTTTGGCACAAGAAGTACAAGATAATAATGATCTATATTTAAAAAGGATTGTCAGAAGTTCAGAACAGAGCTCTCTCTCTTATGTGAGTTTGAAGTATTTAAAGTGATTAACTTCTTAGGCTGGTAGCCTGAGACATCTCCGAGGTGTTCTTACACCAGACACTGATCAGTGGTTAAAGCGGGTAAGTCTGACTACCAGGGCAGAAACACAAACCCTTATGTTATTTAAATGGCTGTGTCATTATTAATTCATTTTGTACTATCTGCAGGATACTAATCAGCACAAACTTAATACCATTTTACTTTCAAATCACTGTCAGTGTTGGTTGCCTGTCAATCCTCTACAGAAGATGACTGGGGCCACAAATCCCATTTCTGCTTAGACTTGAGCTCCCAGTGACTGAAAAGGTGCCAATTTCTTTGGCAGGAATAAAAGAACAAAATGAAAATTGCTCTAAAGAAGCAGTTACCAAGATGTTTTATTGCATGGTCCGTGACAAAGAGGAGATGGAAACAAACAAAAATCCTTTCACTTCAGTCTTACTGTCCTTTACTGTATCAATAATAAACCAGGCTAGCACTGAGTGAGAGGCTGTTAGGGACAGAATGTGGGTTTGTAAGCATGTGCACATCTTACTAAGTTAGCTCTTTGGAGACATGTAGGCAGAAGCTTTACTGTCAACTATCAGAACTCTACGGCAAAATCTTCATATCAGATAATTATCCAGGTGTGGGCACTGACCTCAACTGTTGTTGGAATGACAGGGTTATTTAGCATAAAAACGGAGGTATTTGTTCCCTCAGTCATGGATAAATGACTGTTTTCTCTCCTGTTACTTCCCCATTGAGATAAGGTTGCCAAGTAGTCTTACCACTATTGGCTCCTGAGTTTTCCTTTCTCATTAATATTTTGAGACAACACAACCACAGTTAAAACCTCTACTCACTATCAAGTACCTTTTCAACCATAAGAGTGGTAATGGTAAGGGCCCAAGTACCTTCCACGCTCTGAGAAAGTACACCAGTAATACTTCAACAATTCAAACATAGGAGTAACAAATATTAAGTGCATTTCATTACCTGATAAATTTACCAAGGGCACCATAAAAATTGCCTGGAATGCTTTGAATTTTAATGTTTTAATTACTTATCTGTCAGTGGTAGCTATTTGTGGGCTAAATCCACTCATATGGCGCACAGATCATGTATATTTCTACAGAGTCCTGTGGCTGAAATCACATGGCTGAAAATATAATCTTGACTTGATTATTATGTTCTTTCTTCTTTGTTATTTTTTGCAAATAAATCTCTTGTTTTACAAGACCCAGTGAAGGCACTTATTGTAAACAAAACATGAAAGGAGATATATAGACTGATTTCTTCTGCCTTTGAAAGAAACTATGACTAGATGGAAAACTACAGAATTTTGGAGAACTCTTCATTCCCTTTTGAAGTAATCAAAACAACCAAGTGTATTCGTGCATGTGTGGGAGATGTACAGAGCTAATCCTCTACAATCTTGTGTGAAAGCTAAATGAATCATGAACTGCCTCAAATATCCTAGCATTCTTCTGCAAATGGACTACATAGATCACATGGATCACACGAATTGTTCACCATTCTGATAGCGTATGGAGGCAGATAGATGTTGGCAGGACATTTTTCTCCATACAAGTGATGTCAGGATCAGAGCACGATCTGGTTTCTCAGCCAGTAAAAGCCAGACACGTTACAAGTTAAAGTGCTTGGTTTTGAAGAGAGACAGCCTTTCCTCTGCAGTACTTTGCAGTCTCCCACAGCAATGGCAGCTGGTAAATGTAATGATATCAGTGTGGCCACATGGCCTTTTTATCCATCACCAGAGGCAGAGAACCACACAAGGAAACAAAAACTATGTTCATTAATGGCTCTGGGCATGAAGCCAACAGGACACAGATCCACAAATTTAGAGAAAACCAGGTGAACTTGACACTGGTCTAGCATGACCTTTTTTAATAACAAAAAGGATTTGAGCCATCGCTACAGCTGTCATGGCAGAAGTCCTAGCTTTCTCAGTAAGTAGTCACCCACTTGCCAGTCGGGGTTTACTAGTGACTGACATCTTGTGGCTTGCTACTGGTGTTCAGCAGGCACAAGCAGGCTGTTCCATTTTTCCAGCCCAGCCAACTCTAGGCATTGTAAAAAGCCAAAAAACTTCATCAGCACAGCCAGGACCTCAACATCCACCTGTTTTCCAGCTCCTCCTTTACAGGCAGCAATCACAACCAAAGCAAAGAAAGGAGGCAGCATCAGCAGTGGCCCTGGGAGAACTGTGTGAATCTGTAGAGAAAAAAGCTGGTTGTGTCAGGCTGAGTGTTGGTGTGCATGCATGCACAGACAGATGCAAAGACTGAGAATTTATTTACATGAGAAGGAATGAAGCCTGCAGAATGAGAGCTGCAGTTTGACTATTCTGCCACCAAAGTGCTTTAAAATTCCAAGTTTAAGGTATGCACAGATCATTTCAATAATGCATCTGATGGGTCTCCATTTTCCTTCTGCTTTAATAGGTATGCTTCAGGCTTTACAGCATCATTTGGGTGAGTTTATGAAGTGACAGAATTCAGACAAAATTCTTGCCCATATTAAACTAAGGGGATAAGAGAAGGCAATGGGGTGAAGAACAATGTTATAAACTTACTTCAGCTATTTCTAAGGCTGCTCGGTAACATCTGCTGTTCATGAGGGCAAAGGGAACATATTAAAAAAATGGAGAGATCAAGATGGGGAAAATCAGGATGTAACGGGGGAGGGAGGCAAAATTGGAGATGGTGTGAGAATAATTCCAATTTTCAACAGGAATTGAAATGGTGTAAGTATGGTAAGTATCCTGCAATTAGAACACCAGAGAGTGACAAAAAGGAAAAGCTGCCATAAATGGGCCAAAAAATACGTAACAATTACAGAATAACAGTATGGATGTCAAAGGGACTTTTTCCCTCCCTAGCAGTGCACAATCTCAGTGCCTCCTCCCACTGCTGTGCTCAAGAGATCAAAGAGCACAGCTCATCTCTATCTGAAATGATAGAGAACTTCTAAAAAGCAACTGAAGCAATGAAGACACTTGGCAGTCTCACATTTTTTATAATGATCCCAAATACTTTTGGTGTTAAAAGAGTTGCTAGTCAATTAATACCTGCATGGAGCCTCTTAACTGCTCACAAATTATCTCCTCTCTCTGTTGTGTGAATGGTGCTCTGTTTACCATGAATGCTGAAATGAACTTTCACCCCATTTATTTACTTTTCTTCTTTAAGATGCTATATATTTACAACTCACTGTTCTTAGCATACCATTATTTGCCTTCACTCACTTGTGTAAATTGATGTCATTGTATTAAAATATAGATTTAATAGCAAATAATCTTAAAAAATGTCTGATGGTGTTAGGTAGTGATTAATGACATTTTATACCATAACATTTCTTATATTTGTATCACACCTTGGTAATCCACTGTGTTTATTTAAACTTTTTCTTTTTTTTTTTTCCTCCTACAGCACAACCTGTTTTGGCTATGAAATGGCTGTAAGGATGCCTGACTTTCTATCTCAGAATACAAATAACTTTTCTCTTTTAATTCATAGCTTTCAGTGCCTTGTCCAATTCAAACTTAAACAAAATTAGACTACTTCCTTGTCAGTAGGAAAGTATCCCAGATCACTGCCATGATCTGCCAGTAATGCACATAGAGAGTACTCCGGTCTTGCGAATGGCATAGAAGACATTGAAGATGAAGCGGTGGAGTCACCATCCCTGGATGTGTTCAAGAACCATGGAGATGTGACACTGAAGGACATGGGTTGGAGTTGGTCTAGATGATCTTAGTGCTCCTTTCCAACCTTATTGATGCCATGATCCTAAGAGAACGAATTGCATTTAACACAGCTTAACCCTTAAATTCAGCCCAAAAGAAACACCCTTGATCTACATAAAGCTTTCATCCAGCTAGCCAGTTTTGCATGATCTCCCTATGAAAACCTGGTAAAGTTGCAGTGTGATAGCATGCTTAATTCTGAGCTGAGTGGACAGGGAAGAGGATCATCTTTCTTAGAGAAACTGCACTGTATTAATTACTGGTCTAGAAGACAGCAAACTCTAACAAACTCAGGACTCTCCTGTCAGGATTTGTTCTCTCACATCCTTTTTCTTGAACCCAGAAGCAGCTAGACATCTTTAGGTTACTAAATTTTGACAAGGCAGCAAATGATTATGGATAAGTGTTACTTATGGCTAGTGACCACTTGCTAATCGACAGCTTCACCTGCAAGCTGGTGGGTATTTTAAAAAGTAAGCATAATAGAAATTGCACACAGGAGGTGATTACTGAAAAACAAAGAAAGGCCAACATACTCAGATATCTTCCTCCTCCTCGTGGGATCTCCACTTCATATTTCTGTTCAGCTAATAATTTCATTTATGAGTTACAAAGCATTTATCTTGAATGGTACAGCTGTTTGGTGAATAGAATGATTCATCTCTTCCTCTCTACTTTCTAAGCAGGATGAAGAGATGTAAGTGTGTGTTGGGACAGAAACATGTCTGTCATCAAGTTGTTGCTTCCCAGATAACTACACATTAAGAGAAAAATTTGGAAAGACTGCTGCCAACAGAACAGACACAGAGAGCAATGCTCTCTAAAGTGACTGTACTTCACCGACGCTTACTACTTGCTTCTCTCCTTTCAAAAAAAGTTGCATTACACACAGAATACATTATTCCTTTTGAAACCAGTGACAAAGACTCATTGCCCTGCATAAGTGGGAATTTAAAGTCCCAAGTGGGTTTCTTGAGTGAACTGCATAAGCATTTCTAGTCATTTCAAAAGATGTAAGAGAAAGTTTGGATGGAATGATTGAACAAAGTATAAATCACCCTACGAGATGAAGAACACCTAAGCTAATAAGAATTCCTATCAACATTATATATTACAACTGGAAAATATGTAAAGATATCGGAATTTATAATACCTTGTTCTTAGAGATTTTAACCCTAAAATCGTATTAAAAAAAATACTTGAAAGATCATATAGTTTGTAGAGAGTATTCTAGTTGAATTCCAGTCATGTGCTCTACTTAATATATGGCTTATGAATTTCATTACTATGAAGCATTTGCTGATACATAATGAAAGTGAAGTTGCTTAAATTAAGCATCTGTTACATAAAATCTCAGTCTAAATTATATATAGGGCATGAATATTTGTGTGGTTTTATAGGGAAAGACTGAGCAGGTGGAAGTTTTGCAAGCTTCAAGTCTACCAAATAAATGGTCACACACATTTGCAAGGGATATCTGCAGCCACAGATCTGCCTGTTCTGGTGCACTTCAGCCATGGCCACAAACGTACGTGTTGCATACAAGTCACCTGTCTCTCCTCCTTGCTGGTTCTTGTCTATTCTGCATGCGACAGCTCTCTTGCTCTGTCTCTCCCTTGTGTTTCACTGGGAGGAAGGCAAAGACATAAGGAACCCCAGGGACATTAGAATGCTCCATAAACACAATTAGAGCGTTCAGCCTCTTCATTTAAAGCAAGTACCATATTGCTACCAACATCTGTTTCAGGCTGTACAGGGGCCCATAAACAAACTACACCCTTCTGAAACAGCAGAGTCCTGTAGCATCTGTTGACTGTGTTTGCATATTTAGCAGCTACAACAATGGCATCTCGTACGTACTGTCAGTTACGCTGCTGTGTGTATTCAGATGGGTTCCTTTGGAAGACAAATGTTATTTACCTGCAGCCTGAGTTCTTAGAGATGAGCCTGTATGGTTTGAGCTGTTTCTGTGCTGTGGGCTCTGTACATTCAGGTGGTGTAGTTCATTTGGGCCCACTAGCTAATAGCACAGGTACCTGCCCTGCATAAATGGTAATAATGCAAAGATCACCCAAACTCCACCACTGTAAGATCTGTATCAGTATTCCTTCCACACAGGAAGATGAAACACACTGCAGTTCAATTGCTTTTTACACTTGAAATCCTCCTTTTTCTATTAAACACTGTTTTCTAAGGAACAGTAAAGCACCTGCAGCCAACTGCTCACTTGTGAAAAATTAACCACTGAAAATAGTGTCACATTCCTGTAGGGAACAGACTGATCAATAATCAGCTGACTGACTGATGGCTTCCAATGTGAGAGGTGCATCAGTATTTTAGCACAGACAGAGCAACGTGTATAATCCGGCTAGTGGCAATACCCTCCAGATAAGTCACCAAACTACCTTTACAGCTGCAAAGAAAGGATCATTCTTTATCTCCTTTGGTAACAGCATTACCTGCTGAACATCCTGCTGGAAAACACAGAGCTGCAGCCTTTGGTGCAGCCGGACCTTTCGGTGCTGCCAGATGCTCTCTAGGCGCCGCTGGTGATGCAGAACCTCATGTACCACGTCCAGTACCTGGTGCACAGCCTTAGAGTAGTTTGCAGTAGCAGTGAGGGATTCCGAATTCCCAGGACTCAAGGGACGCTGTAGGACATCCAGCAAGGCTTTTCCATCCTGGCTCACCTGAGTGAAGAAACAAGTCTCCTTCACTGAGCTGATACTTCAACATTCAAGAGCTGAGAAAGAACAACCTAGCTGATTCTTTTACCCCTGTGTCTCTTCCTTATTTTAGTCAAAAAAGAAGAAAGCCCTCATTACATCTCTATTTGACTTGTACTTGCACATGCAGCGCTGCCTTCGCTTCCTCATGGGCCTGCTGTGTCACTCAGCAGCAGCACGGGTACCGCTCTGCTGGGACTGTGCAGACACAGCTATCCCAAGATGATGTTACGTTCTGACACACGGGCACTGAGAATTCCTTACATGCACCAGCTGATGACAGGTGGCATTTGCAATAGGGGCCTATATACATGAGGAGGTGGCATTTTAAGAAAACCACAGATGGCAAAGTCATTCATATTCTGTATGATAAGGGAGAGTCCTTTCATAGTAGGATTATTAAGTAGGAATATACCTTCTGAGGTGTGACATTCTGATTCTGTATCTCATTCAGTGGCAGTGAAAAATAAATGAGGATAGGATGGTGACTCTTCTGTTTCCCAGGAGTGCTCAGAGGCATCTGTAGCCTCCAGTTTCAATGGGCTACAAAGCCTGAAGGCAAATGGAACGTCCTCTGCACATGTGCAACCTTTTTTTGTGCATACTGAAAAATATTTGCAGATGCAAAGGCATTTGGGCATTAAAGAAATAGAACGCTAGACTTTTTAAATGCCAGATTATACTTAAAAAACCAACCAAACAAAAACCCTACCCTAACAAAAACACTCTCAACAAGTGTATACTTGCATAGGTTCTCTAAAAAACATTACCTTGAAATGTTTTTGAGCTATGGATTGCAAACTTGAAATATTTTGTTCAACAGAAACATTTAATAAAGACACTACTGGAATCCCTCTCTTTTCTCAGCCCACTCTCCTCCTTTCCCTCAGAAACAAACTGCAGAGAAATAATGAGGTTTCCTGGAAACATGTTTTTATTTCTATGCAATCACAGCCACCAATCTTGCTAGAGAATGGTTTGAAGAATGCTTTCCATCCAGCTTGAATATTGGTCGTTAGCAAAGTTCAAACATGTCTCAAGGATTTTCAAACATGTCTCATGGATTTTCAAGTCTCATTTATCTCCGTATTATGAGTTGCTCATTCAAATGTAGCAAATGCCCACAAATCGCAAACCTGAGTCTTTTGCCACATCCCAGGCTGTTAGAGCAGTAGATGTGTGGTGCAATTGCAGAGAAATGAAGAGAGCCTCTGAGAATTATACTGGCAGAACCGGGAGTCAATTCTCATCACGTTAGGTGACTATTAGGTGGGCTTAGGCGGATCCTTGGAGATTTTTTTTTAAATATTCAGGGTAATTTGGAATTAGATCAGGAAATAAATGGAGAGCCTGCAGGGAGAGGCTTTCCATTCTCAGATTTGGATGCTGCCAAGCAGCAGCTGGAACAATCTGCACAGGCTGAAGCCTGCTGGGGTCACAGAGAGAGCAGTCACAGCCACAGCAGTGCACAGTGGGAATATGGGGGAGATTTTAGCAGGGAACACTGAGGCACAGGTGTTTCCTTGGCAACCTGGTGGAGGTGGCAATGGCTGCTAGGCAGGAAGCAGCAGCATCTAGGCAGGGAAGGAGGCACGGCAGGCTGCATCCTATTTTATCTGCAAGAAGATAATTAGCAACAATCCAGTCACTGGGAATAGGAAACCAAGGTTGTGCACACACGTGTGAGCAGCTTATTAGACCAGAAACTCACTCTTTCCACTGACTAACTTCACTGTGTGAATTCACTACAGGCCTGACCCCACCATTTGGGTTTCCAGTTGGTATGAGTCTATCCTATCAAGTATTTGTTCCTGTTGTCTGTCTGAAGAGCCTCAGAGATTACCAGTTAAGATTTTTCCCTGACAGGCAACCTCGCAGTCATTGTCTGCACAGCCAGAGATAAATGCCAGATATCAAGTGCCCAAGTTGTTCTGCTAATAATTATTAACCTATAGGAGAGGCAATTAGAAACATTCTCCTGCTTTGTAGCTTACAAGCTTGTCCTGTCACACTGAAGGTAATCTACAGTAAACATAAGTCAAGCAGCATGGCGATAGACAACGAGTGATGCTCAATATTTCCAAAGATTTCATACATATTCCAGGACTTCATATTTTCTACATTTTATAGAAAGGAAGGGAACAGCTTCACAAATGAGGAACTCTCTCTGCTCTTCTAGCCATTCTTACTCCCCTTTTTATTGCAAAAAAAAAATCACAACATCTTTTTCATATGAAAATTCTGGATTTTTCAAGAACTGTGCAAGGTCACAAGCATAAAGAACCCAGTTTAGTCGCATTTACACCTCACAACACTTTTTTTAAGAGGTATAACAAAAGCCTTAAATGGACCTGCACCCAGCATGACTTGCGGCCCCCGTAATCTCTAAGTGACAGTGTTGTATCTGTCAAAGGAAATTTGACCATTTTTTCCCCCCACTTATTTTGAATAATACAAAAATGCTGCTGTTCAGCCACAAGAGATACTGATGGAGCAATATAAACACACCCTGGCTTGAGACATCTATGGAACCTCCTTCTGTGTCAGAGGAAGCTCCCAAATGCATATTCCTGATGTGTGCCTCTTCCCTTAAGCACAGTTCTGCCCAAAGTAAAAGCAAGAGCATCACTTCATTTTCAGAAGGAAGGCCTGTTCTCCCTTGGTGTTAGCAGCAAGTAGAAGGAATTGCTTGGCTGTGGGTTGCGTATCAAGCCCACTGATCTCTGCCTTCAATATTTCTGAGCTTCACTCATAGTCAGTAATGGAAGGAGGCAAATAATTATGGCTACAACCACAGTAAAAAGGAAAACAAAGAGTTTCCCTAAGATTCTTTGGGCATCTCTTCTTACATTCCTGCAGAACATCTAAAATGTTTCCTTATACTCCATAACAGGACAGAAAAGGCCTGTATATCCAGATTTAAATGTTTATTCCAATGAACGTCCATTCTATTATACAAATATCTTACCATTACAGAAATAGAAACAGGTTTTCAATGACTCTGCAGGAAAAGAAAGTGAAAGCTACAATTTTCATCCCACCACAAAGAGATCCTATGAAAGAAACGTTAATTTCTATAGGCAAGAGACATAGTCTAGATTTGAGAAATGAGCACGTGGATAGGAGGCAGGGCTCCAAAGTCTAATCCAAGCTTTTCAGCTCTCTACGTAACCATGGGCAAAGGAATGAACATTTCGGAAATAACAGACTGTAACCTTTCTGGCAGTTCTACAGAATGCCTAAAAAAGTGCTTATTAGAGAAATAATGTAGAAATGTTTTAAACAGCTGTGTCTGTGACAATTTATAGCTTTCTGAGGAAGCATCAGCAAAAGCAATATGCATATTAAAGGACGCTTTTGTAATGCGTTTTAAATAATTTTCATTTCACAAAAGCTAAGACTGAGGCTGCTAAACTAATGTTAGTTTCAAACATTATTATTTTTTAGAGATATTTTGAAGTGCAATCAGAGAACCTTAGTTTCTGACTAGACACGTGCATAAAATTCACAGTTCCAACCAGAGGCCAATAGGAAAGTTCTGTTTGTTCACACAGCCTCCTGAGAAGCCCAAGTATTGGATTAGAAATAGCACTTCATGATTGCAACCCAGAACTCCTTTTTCTCATGACTAACATCCAAATCATTCATGTTGTTTAGAAAATGAGACATTACTATTTAACATCGCTTACATACTGCATCTTTTCTATATGGGGTTTGTCCCTGAGATTGTCCTGGTGGGCCCTTGCAAGCAGATTACTGGGAGTCCCCAGACTGGGAGCAGATAGTTCTGACTTCTTTCAAAGAGTTGCAAAAGTAAACCTACTTTTTCTTTCCCCCCCCCCAGAAAAGCTGACTTCACAAACATAGTCAAGTATCTGTTTACATTTAACAGACGCTCACTTTCTCCTCTGGGAAGAACATACCTCTGTGTAGGCCTGTGTTACTTGTTCATACAGAGACTGATGATGATGGATGGCCAGCTCCAGGTCTTGCATTTCTGAGGGGAGGCCTCCTTCACTGCACATTTTACACCAGGCATCCACACCTGAAAGGAACTGAAACAATTACAGAAACAATGAGCAACAGCAACACAGAACACCACCATGTCAGCTTCAGAAAACTGAGCAGAATGCCACTTAGAAAAACTAGAATGCCATTGACAATTGTAGCCTGAACTGAGGAGAACGTAACAGTTATAAAGAGGTCCTTTTGAAGACATGGAAAAGCATATTCCTGTTACCTCCTGAAGAGCACCTCTATTCAAAGGAATGTTTTCTGTTTCTTTTGAATTAAAAACAAATGCTTCTTTAACCAGGCTCAGAAAACACCCATTCTAAGAGTCTTCATATATCGAGCAGGGAGCCTGCAATGTTTGGAAAAAAACATCAATGTGAAGCACAGGAGAATCCAGCTGTATTTGCCATCATCTCAGTCATCAAACATCCCTTGGTCACTCACCTGTACTTAACTCTAAATTGGGCAATAGAAAACTCCCATTAAAATCAATACTGACATTCATTTCAGTGAAAAGCAGACAGTCTGTATTCAAGCAGCTCCCAGCTCAGGGCCAGCTCAGTGGGATTGCTAATAGGATACCAAAGCTTTAACCTCTGGGTCACACATTTGGTCCCAGCCCAGGTCAGCAGTGATCAGATACTATTACCATCTGATGGCTGTTAAGCAGCCAATTCAAAATGAGCTCCTGGTCTCAGTCCAGTTCCTGGTGGGCAGAGATCCACAAATAGGGAGAAAAAAAGGTACTGCCATTGCAATTGATACAGTTTAGCACCTTGGTTGGAAGCCTTAACAGAGAGCCAGAAACTGAATGGGCTTGGGGAGTAGAGGGATGGAAAAAAATTTTCCACTCTTAAAGGCCTCCAAAGCAGTGCTGATGCTCTTTAGCAGAAGAAATTGGGGAAGGTCTCCTAGGTACTGCCTATTCTGTAAAAGAATGGTGGAATTTAGTCTCTAAGGTTCCCATCTTCTTCCTTTAAGCAGGGCCTACTCCAATGACAGTCGCTACCATGCTCATATTTAGTCTGTACTAACTGCCTGATGCCACCTCATTATTATTCATTAATATTTTCTCTTCCTCCATCTTTCTGCTAAACCAGCCTGCCATACTTCAGGGCTACATATAAAAAATGAACAGCTGATTATAAAACAGATGCAGTGCCCTGTAGGATGAACTTGTAACACCACAATGCTAAAACATGATCACAACTTTATCTGCTCCTCAAGTGCTCACCTGTGGCTTCTTAGTAAAGCACTCCTCACGGAGTGAGAGGCTGTGAGATTCAAAGTAAAGAATTTCAATTCCACTCAGGCATCAGTATCCTTTCTTATTAGCACTGTAATGCTATTCACTATGCTGCTGAGTAATCAAGGCTATAAAGTGTTTGCATTGTAAATACAGAGATTCAACAGAGATAACGCCCTAAACATTCGTGTCTACAAGGTACAAATCTACCAGTAAGAACTATGCTTCCTAGGAGACTGGAGGCAAGGACACCAGGTCCTCTGTCAGATCTCTTCAGACAAAATTCCCAAACACCTCTCCATAAAGCTGAAGTTGCCTTATTTTTTGCTGAGCTGGTGGAATTCACATCATTTCCTAGTCAGTTTTAAGGGTATGGAGCAGAGGCCAATCCCTTCTGGGGCTGTTACATGAACCTCTCGGTTGACACAGTGAACAAAGAACCTCTACACCTTACAGATCAGTGTTCCTGCTGCCAGAATCACAGTTACAGCTCTTATCTGAACGGCTGAATTCTATCCATTTTTGTACAAGCTCTTACAGTCTTGTTACTCCTATGCCACCATATCCCCAGAGCATGCTTTGCACAGTAGGCGGGAGACATCTCAAGAAGATTCTACACACCTAACAGCATCACTGCCTGGCTGTCTCACATCTACCTTTCTTCTGTGTATCTATTGTACACAGGCAATGTCACATCAATAACTACATCAGCAGTTCCACTCCTACCACGAGCAGGAGCAGCTGATGTCCTCTCTTTTAAGAAGCTGTAAGAAAAACAGCCTGTTGATGTGTGGAGTTCATGTAGGGAGAGTAAGTTATGTTTTAAGGATTTCTGACAAGTATTACTTCATACCACCAAACAATCAGTGTGGGTATTTTGTAAAAAAGAGCAGCTATGTCCATATTTATTATTTGTAACTTACTTCGGTGGAACCAAGCAACTTTATTCTATGCAACTCTTCATGCTAGAAACATATTCATGTGACAAAATCATTGCTTGAGTTAAAGACATTTAAAGTTACTACTAAAAGATTGGAACAGGAGAGAGGGCCAATATAATTGAAGTTAATTGCTTAAGTTTCCAGTAAGCCCATAGACTGGAATAGCTCCTATTGGGAGCATAAAAGATGAAATGACAGACTCCAATAATTGTACATGTGTTTCAGGATCTGAAGAAAGATTAAGAAAAATCTCTCCTAAAAATAAAATCTTTCCTAAGCTACCTTTGTGCCTCTGATTTAACCAGAAAGTAACTTTGAGGTAACAGCCCACACTTTACTGGCTCATAACCTATCCATCGATGTCACAAATGCTGTATTAGGCCCAGCACTAGTGGATTCTTAGGCCACTTCTCACTAGCTCTCCTCCATGATTCCTATTCTGGATCACACAGAAGCTCAAGAATATAGCTCTGACATTTTGTAGCTCATGTTTGTTTACATTGTTTTGCATAGTCCCTGCTTACTGCTTAGGCCTATGCATGAAAACTGCAGGTTAAGCAGGGTGGTTTCCCAGGTCCCAAAGAAACTAAAGAAAGACTCTGGCCTGTCTTTGTCATCCTGAGGTGGATGCAGAAGAGCCGTGGGGATGATGGAAAGAGAGAAATGAAACTGTTTTTAAGCCTCAGTGGCCTAAAATATCTATTGATACACACGTGTATAATTATATTTTGGATGGGTTTTTTTTGTTTGCTTGTTTTTGTTTTTGAGGGGTGCAGGGTATGACACTAACTGCATATTTCCTGATGTTGTTTCTGGAATTTCCTTTCCCTATCTAACGCTGAAGTTATCCCTGCATCTTAAAGATACCAACTGTCTTTTCCTTTCCTTCTTTCTCTCAGATTCTTCCTCCCTTTTTACCCCCCCCTCTCTTTTTCACTTCCTTTGCTCAAGCTGCAGATGCTCAGAGGGATCGAGGAAGGTAACACGAATGGCCGTGGGTCAGTTTTCAGAGAATCACCATAAATATCTAGTGCATGCACTCAGCACCTACTCCTTTAAATAGCAGTTCTGCTTGTGCACTTCTGAGGGTAGACTCTGACCCAGAATTAATTGGTTTAGATCTCTCAGCTGATTGAAGACATTAATTTGTTTGTTCTGACAGGATCTGTAGAGCAAGTGCCATATTAATAATTCAGCACACAATCAGAGATTACAGCCAAGAAAGGGAGGACACCTGGTATGTCTGCTTCTCCCACCTGGCAGTCAGTGGGCCAGAACCTTCTCTGGTGTAACTCAGCACAGTTCTCTCAAAATCACACTGAGATAAGGCATGTTATCCTATATTCCCTTGCAACTTAGAATACCCTCAGATATACCTAAACATATACAAGCAGATTCTCTTTTGCACTAGAACCTCATGCTAGCATGAGAAGAAAAAAGAAAGATTTGTAGCCAGCAGCACTGAGGGACATTTGGACACTTCACTGAGTATCCTGACTTGTACCTTCACCTGGACATAGCAAGTGTTTGGAACTTAGTTTACCAGCTTTTGATCAAGCACACATGCAGAAGGAAGCTCAGCTGGAGGCTAATTTGGCAAGATTCATCTTTTCTTTCCTTCCTCTCTTTTTTTTTTTTTTCCTCTCCCCCTGCCCCATTTTATTTGGCATTTTCCTGATAATGGTTGGGTACATTTAAAATGTTAGAAAAAATTAAGGAAGACACATGCACTAAAACAGGCAGAGAAGGAGGAAAAGAAACAAACAAAGCAAAAACCAAGCTTTGATACAGGAACTCATTCAGCCAAGTTCAATTCAGCATGCCACATGTATCTGCTACAAGAGCCGGGAAAGCAATGTGATTCTGAGGCATGTGAAGACAGATGTGAGGTTCAATTCCCAGCACAGTTGACTCAGCCTTTCATCCTTCCAAGA
This sequence comes from Pavo muticus, assembly GCA_016647715.1. Classification (NCBI taxonomy): domain Eukaryota; kingdom Metazoa; phylum Chordata; class Aves; order Galliformes; family Phasianidae; genus Pavo; species Pavo muticus. The sequence goes on from JACDJE010000005.1 coordinate 238,481, forward strand.
CAGACAAATTGTATTCTGTGCAGTGTGCTGTGTGGGGTCTTTAGGAAGAGACCTTGAAAAACAAGTTATTTCCTGCTCAGCTTGCATATTATGAGATCGGAGAACTTTTCATAAATCTCTGTCCCAAGCCAACAATTTCCTTGCGGGCTGTGGCATGCCAAAGGCTGAAAGATTATGATCCTACTAGACTTGCTTCCTGTTGGCATCACAGGGAACTTCAATCAGTAGGAAGCACTGAATAAAGAGATGGTAGCAGCTTATCGTGCTGGAGAAGGAAAGAATCTGCATAGCAGACTGGTATGAGGCATGCTGTGGGAAAACTGGTTGAATCCGCATCAAGACTTCCATTACCAACAGAACAAAGGGAGCAAAATCAAGATCTGATCTACAGCAGAGGAAGCTGTAGGTTTATCTACATCTTTGCTTCAGAGATTTAAACTTCATTTATTGTAAATTGAGAAGCCCTGATTTTAATTATAAAACAAAAACAAAAAACAACAACAAAAAACACCACAACCCTTGGTGATGCCAAATAATAAAGGATCACATTCGGAATGAATGCTCAGTAGATCACAGGCTGAGTTACAAACCAAATCCCAAACACCTCACTTTTTATACTATACAGAGGTCAAATGATTAAGTTATTAGAGAGCAAGTCATTGGTTTATACTACAAGAGTAACTGAAGCAAGACCAACGCTTCAGTCTTGGCTAATGGACACACTGACTCCCACTCCTCATTTTTTTCCATCAGTCTGAGCCTGCAGTCTTCAGATCAGCACTTATCTCTCACTGAATTGTCTCTTATTGAAAGAGAGGAGCAACTGCTGTTCAAAATTAGCAAATTCTCCTGTCTGCTTAATAATGAGACTTGCCTCTGTCAGGCAGCACAAGCCCCAGTTCTTTTTATAGAAGTGCCAAGGAGAACTGTTTTTTTTTCAGACCCATCCATTCAATTGTACAGAAAAAAAAAAAAGAGCCAAAGCTGAAAGTAACATTAGTCTAGTCTTTTTCAAGTTAAGGCTGAGGCAAAATATCCACTTTGACAGTGTTCAAAGAGTAAGATGATGAAAAACCTCACCTCTAACTGACAGGCAGTTCAGTGCAGCTATTTGTTTTATTGTCTTTCATCCTACAAAATACCTTAGCAACTCCTCATAAATTGCAAATAATATTGACACTTCAGAAAAACATGGGATTGCTCATAAAAAAACAAGTACCAAATCAAACAAACAACAGCTAATTCATTCATAAATCTTTAACCGTTCTCTTTCTGAATACAGACTGGATATAAATTCCTTCATTTTTATGAACATACAGTGACTGACAAAGCTCAATATGAAGTCTGCACCTAAACTTTACAGTGCCCACTGCGCAGAGGTGAAAGTACTCGGACCAGCCATCTTGTTAGGTTATCAGGCGCATCAGTGCTTGCGCCTATGTGAGCACATACATCATTAGGTGCCTGGTAGGGTGAGTAATTGCTTCATGTTATGGCCTGCTGACAGTAAGAAGGAAAAAATACAGAAAAATGCATAATTCTTTGATAAGAAACAAATAATAAAGAAAGTATTTACTGTTTAAGCTAAGCATTTCCATACACGTACTCTGACTGTTACAGTTAGAAAGATTAGTGTGGTGGAAAGGTGATACAAGAGCGAAATGGCAAAAGGGATAAACAGGGAAAGAATGCTCACCCACCTCCAAAGATCGAGGCTCATAGGGAAGACTCCACAAGAAAGGGATCTCCAACCAGAGATCCTTACCCAGTGGCAGTCAGCCCTTAAATGAGGTCTAAGAGAGGTACAGCCAGGCTCCACCCCTTCCAGCCACACAGCTGAATTGCCTTCACCTGTGCTTCCAGGGCTGAGCTGGTCCTTTCCCCAGGTGATCAATCAGTGGTTCAGGACGTGACTGAACAGTTCCCATACACTGACCCATGAGGCATGATTCGTGGCTTAAAAGCAATCAAAAGCTTGAAAAGTGGGCAGTATATAAATATCAAGCACAGCCACTTTATAGCTTTAAAAAAACTATTTGGAAAAAACAAGTGCACAACAGCACTGAAGAGAGCTCCCAAAGCTGTGTTTTTAAATGGGAAATGAACACAATCAGCATACGGATCAAAGCTGAACCATCACTGATAGGTGGAGCTGGTTTACACGTAAAAAATCTGGAGGTTAATTCACTGATTTTAAATCTGTCACAGCCATGAAATTATGAAATAATTCTGAGGCAGCAGGTGCTGCATTTCAGCAGTGGCAACATGGAAGATAAGCCATGTTCTGGACAGCCATGCACAACTGTCACACCATGAAATGAAGAGCGGCTCAATCAGCTCATCTGCATGAATTGGTGGTTTATGATCACAGAACCGCATATGGAGCTGAATATCAGCTTCAATATGTTAGAAATGGCAATATTGAAATATTGCAGTTTGTACCAGGCGGTTCACACAGAAACAGAAAGAACACTGTATCAAGTTCATTAGAACTTACTGAACCAATACAAGGCTGAATGTGACAGTTTCCTGGATTACGTCATTACCAGTGATGAGATGTGGTATCACCACTAGGAGCCAGAGTCAAAATGGCAGTCCACAGAGTGATGACGTGAATTCCCCAACGAACAGAAAATTCAAAACACAGCCCTCAGCAGGGAAAGTGATGTGCACTGTCTTTTGGGATAAGGGAGGGATTATCCTTCAAGATTTCCTGGAACCCAGGACAAATCTTCAATTCTGACAGCTACATTGTGACACTGACTAAGCTAAAGGCTCAAAATTCCAGGGTCAGGCCAGAGAAGATGACAAACTTTCTCTTGCAACACAATATTGCCAGGACCCATATCTTTTAGGAGGTTGTGGAACACATTGCCAATCTTGGCTGGACTGCTGTACCACACACACCGTGCAGTCCTGATTTGTCACCTTCTGACTTCCATCTGTTTGAGTCAATGAAATATGGACTGCATGGGTAATGTTTTCCTAGCAATGACATTATTATAGCAGCTGTGAAACAATGGATCACCTCTGCTGGTGCAAATTTTTACAAACATGGCATGTAGGCTCTCGTTCATTGCTGGTGAAAATGCATAGCTAATGGTAGTGAATAAAAACAGTGCTTTGTTGCTGAGAATTTGCTCTATCAAACATCATTATTGTGCTCTTTGTATCTATTGTAGTTTCTATGGAAATACATAGGAAGTATTAATTACAGCGCAATCCACATACATATGAATGCTGATACTTGTTTTCCTGACCATAATATTCCTGCCTTTATCCACAACACTGATAGAAAATTAGGGAAAGAAATAAGGCATCATGTTATGGCTTAAGTGCGCTTCAATTATCATTAGATTCTCTCTCATCACTAAGGCCTAAAAATATTTTCTTGCCCACTCAAGCAATGCATGCTGATTTCTGTGGAGGCATATGTTGCTTTTTGTGTTTGAAACACTGCTCCAGTAAGAGCAAGAATCTTAGTCTAACTGCAAATAAGCCAAAAACCATCAGGTAGTAACTGCAGCATCACCATTATCAAGTTGTCGGTAGATCACTTTGCTAGTCACAGAAGTAGCTCACCTGTTCAGCTTTCTGGTGAAAGACAGCAGACATGGCTAAGATGGTGCTGCGTTCATCCAGAGCTGCAGCAAAACTCTTCCACTCTTGATCCAGCTGTGTAGAAATTTGTTTAATTTGCTGGGAAGCGTAATGGCCTGCCTCAGACAGCCTGGATGCAACAGACATGATCCGATTGATGTTGACATAGGCGTTCTGAAAATTAGAAAGCACACATAAATAAAGAGCAGGAAGAACCATGACCACCCTCTGCCTTCATTACAAATTCCAAACACCACCAGTTGGAGCAAAGCCGAGCAGTTCAGTGAGAGTAATCAACCATCCTTTTAAATATGCACAAATAGCAGGCATACTACCTTCCACTCTAAAAATGCATCCCATAGGAATTTTTTTTGCATATCTATGCCATTATCTACCACTTAGTTATTTCTCCTCTTCTTCTGTTTGTTTGTTTCTCTATGTATTTAAGTAAAATCATTTGCCATTCATTAGCTATTTATCATCCGTTAGGGTTTACACACTGCTTCTTGATATTTTTACCGAATTACTTCACATTTCTCAAAGCTAAGTCCACATATTTATAAAGGAAATGTTTGCTTTCTATCCTTTGAGAACGCTGACGATCCTTTATAGACACGCAGCGTCAACAAACGGAAAAGTCTTAGAGAATTTAAAAGAGCCCATAAGGATATTCTATAGAAAAATGAGTTTCCATGGAAATGACCATCTTTCTCAAAATTTTCATTTGGGTGGAAGTAGTCAGATCAATTTTAAAGAAATAAAGACTATTTTTTTCCCCTGTACGGTTAGAAGAAAACTGATCAAAATTATTCTGGAGTTTTACATATACTTAAAAAATTATTGTGATTTGATTGCAGCTGGTGGTCAAACTTCCAAACAGCTCTAACTGCAACTTTAATAAACATTTAAGCCTTTCTCTCAGTAGGTCTTCATGACTGATCCTGAGCCAAGACAACTTCACAATTTATCAGGTCAGTTATGGTGGTGAAAAACAGTGTAGCAACAGTACAGCTGCATAAGCCTGGGTGAGTAGTACCAACTAAAGACACGGGGCATTGTCGTGTTTGAAGAGAAAGAAAAGTTGAAATCAGTAAGTTTTGATTACATGTAAAAAATAGTAGGTTTCCTCTTTTTTTTTTTTCCCCCTGCAGAATCATCCAATAGGAGAAAACAACTGTGAATTCCTTGGTTCTCTGTAGCTACAACATATAGATGCACTAACTAACTAGTAGAAGGGTAGAGGTAAGCTTAGTTGAAATACAGCAGATGTTCTTAGAGTCTGTTATTCAAGTTAGGGAGATTTCTATATCCTTATGTCTGTTTGTTATATGTTTATACAGAGATGAAGATTTTCACTGAGGAAATTTCATTTTCCTAGATGAGGCTTTTTCATGACAGAGTACCAACCTGTGCTGTAGCCAACCCACCAACTCCACCGCTCTTCCAACAGAATGCAAGGAGCTGCATGGGTGTCACCTGTTCACACCTCTGTTCTCAGTGCACCAATTAGAACTGGTTCAGGAAACAGAGGATCCAAAGCTTCCTCTGTTGCTTCCTGAGTGATAAAAGGATCCAAGTGCAGACTCAGATGTGATGTGCTCCTCCATACAGTTCCAATTGGTAGTGCCATGTGGATACCTCCTACTCTGTGACATAGGTACCCCTTTCATCCTTTGTCTCTCATATCTCAGTGATTCAGTGACACTGAAATGGGGCTGGGACACGCAATACCGGTCCAAGGCCTCAAAGAAAACCAAGGTATGGGAAAGATTTGACTAAAAATCTCAAATAGCACATCCTATCTGACATTTTGTTTCTTATCTCAGTTCACTGTCACCATTACTGGGAAAAAAATGGGGTCAAGATTGTGAAGGAGATTTGGATTGCTGTTGTGGGTTGAAACAAAATTCAATATGGCTTCAAAGCACTCAAGAATTTAGTTTTGGGAGAAAAAAAAAACAACAAAAAACAATTAACAGACCACAACCCACAAAAAATTGCAAGACGCTTATTTTCCCATCATGGAGTAGAGTAAAATTATAAGCCAGTTGCTTTCATCTTTATCTGCCAATGTGTAATGTTCAGAGTAAAATGGAATAAAAAATCTACAATGCCAAAATTTAACTGTTGACATTTCACAGAGTTAAAACTTCCTTTCCCTCCGGCTTGTTCATCTCTAAAAACTGAATGAATGGGGAGTTTCTGTATTATAGTTACATAGATCTTTTGATCCTAAAAGAGAACAAATTAAATAGAGCAATCAATGTCTGTAACTTTATTTTTCCTTTAGGTTGGAAAATCCACAACTAGCAGGTTCATGGAGAGCTTCACTTTAAATATAACCTAAGTCCAGGCTTTTTTTTTTTTTTTTTTTCCTCCCTGCTGTTTTTCTTCATAGAAGTGTCCCCAAAGAGTACCGCAAGGGATCACTGATTTATGGCTACACAGAAGTACAGTAGGTAAACTATGAGAAAACAATATATCAATGTCTAGAAGCAAGGGCAAAAGCACTACAGTTGACATTCTGTTGTACTGAAACTGGGGGACAACCAAGTTTTGGCTAATCCTTTCTTTATCATTGAGAAAACATTATTTTACATATATTTGAAGTTTCCAAAAGCAGTCACCATCTTAAAAGTTAATTTTTCCTTCACTTCTTTCAATTGTGAAATTTAGGGCAACAAAGGGGACTTTTTGCTCCTAAAGAACACTTGACAAACAAACACAACAAAAGAAACATTCCTTCACATGTGCATCAGTATCAAAATATGCATGAGTATTTCTCACGTGCAATGCCTTTCAAATGTAGAATACCTCATTTTGTCCACCAAGTCTTAGTCCACTCCTGTGGCCTAAACAAGGCCTTGATTCTCATAATTAATGTCTAAAACATAGTTGTTCCTTCCAGTGTTTGTTATCATCACTCAAGTCCTTAACATTTGTTTGGATGACAGCCTTTGACAATAAGCACTGACAGTAGTGGTGATTCAGTTGTGGAATGATCTCCCACAGGGAAACAAAGCACTAATTCAGACCTGATCATCTAAAGGGCATGCTGAGAGACCTTCCCTCTTAATTAAGCCCTCCACTCTAGCTAGAGTGATGCTTTCTTCTATTACGCATACATAGAGAACACCTTGCACTCTGGAAAGAAAAATGAGCAGTGAGAAGCATTAAATTTGCAAGAAATTTGGCTGTGTTCATCTCCTTTCCTCAAGAAATGGTTAAGATACTGCGCTGGCAGAGTGAACGTGGGGTTTTGCAGATTAATTGTAGGCAAAATTTGATTGTTGAGGAAGAAAAAGAAAGCTCTCACCACGAGTTTAGAAACCATCTGTGAAGTGAACCTAACACATAAATCCAAAGCAGAATGTTTCAGTGATAAAATAAACTCATGAGATATCTTTAAGACCTTTAAGTTTCTATAAGACCAATTACATTTAGCATGTTGCAGAATAACGTTGGATGGCATTTTAGCTCAGCCTACACACAGAAAGATATTGTTCTTTTAATATCAATGATGGGATTTTTTTTTCCAAAAGACCTTATTAGCCTTTACAAAGTAATTGTAATTTGTATAAAATATATTGTGACTTTCTTAAGATGATATGCATCTCCATCTAGTGTTAGACAACTAACTCCCTGACAGCCGGATGGGCAGCACTGCCAACACTGAGCAGTGCTATATTTATGTATGCTCCAAGGAAAGTGATAATTCACTCTTCAAGGAGGTTAACAGATCCAGGCATAAAACAGTCCTGGCAAAGGAAATACGAGCAACCTCAGTTAGAACAAGTGATATGTATGCCATCTATCCAAGTACAGAGCTATGATCAGAGTGGTAAGGGAAAAGCTCAGGTGCTTCAGTATGACTCAATCACATTGACTAGATTAATGAGATTCTTCACAAAATAGTGAAGCTAAATATTTGTCTTCATGAGAAGAAGCATTGCTTCAGTATAAATATTATACAGCTGTGATAAAGACTAACATAATTTATCTTGAAACTGAAGTGAAAACAAGCATTGCCTTGAATTACAGGAAGAATATCTGTGGTCTTTATTTGAAAGAAAAATACCACACTACAGTTTATTACCTCAAATATATGACTTTTCCACATTCCACATGCCATATTGTTCACTTAAAAGGAAGACTTATTATTGGTTAAAGTAAAATTGTTTTTCCATAAGGGAGCTTCGGTCACAGAATGCCTGTAAGGGTCTATAAGGAAGAGCACGTGGCAAAAGACATGACCAAATAAACACCAGAGGAACTAAGAAAAGCGTTGCAACTCCTGTTAGTTATGACATGCCTGAAGAACATTAGGCACTAACAGAAAGAAAAACAAAAGACCTTAATGATCCAATATCTGATCCAACTTCTGCTGAAGTCTGTACATTTTTTCCCCTACAAAACATGCAGCCATCCTCATCTACATGCACCATGCCATGTCATTTAACCAGGTTTAAAATGCCATTAATCTTGAACCAATCTCCACATCTTGGGTCTTGAGCACAGTAGCTAAATACTTGAGTATTGTAATTAGCATGAGAAAGCTCAAAGGTTCATCAAGTATGAATGTTTGCGTTTATTAAAACCCACAGACTAGGGTGGATCAATTTACCACATCTGGGATGGCAAAGAGGTCTGAGGAATACAACTACCTATGTTACCATTTATAGTAATGGAACAGGAAAGGATTTCTGGCATTTTCTCTTTGCAGTCTGTGAAAGGAAGAGACTGAGAAATAATTACAAATGGAAATGAATATATGCTTAGTATTAAATTCTCCAGAGCTATAGTTTCTATCTCACATATTCTGCATTATGTTATTTAATCCTAATCCTTAAATTAACAAGTATTTATCAGTGGGTAATTTAATGCAAGAAGCTTCCAGATGCATGAAAGCAGTGTACACAAACACATCAGGAGCAGAGCTTTTAGAAACAGACACTGCAAGGCAAAGAACTGCACACCTTACACAGTGACCAAAGTGCCTCTCAATGTCCTATAAACATCATCAAATAGGCACATACATACTAGCCATTATCTGACAATCTCCAGCAGAGATCAAACAGTGGCACAAGCAACTGAACCAAGACAGACAGTTGCATGAAAGTTTTGTAGTAGCAATTGCATGACTAAGTATTCGTAACATCACTGACACTAATTTCCTTTTAGAAAACTATCTATGGTAAAAAAAAATAAAATCTTGCCTCAAAAATTACAGCTACCTGTGGTCATTCTTTCCTGAAGAAAGAATGGTCACCAGCAAGCTTCTCCTTTGCTCCAGTATTGTTATGCATCAAACAGACCCGATGCCTATTTCCAGCCTCACTTCCTCATCAACCTAAGTACAGCTCAGATTGCTGTGTAGGCTTGGGACATATAAGATCCTACCACTATCCTCCAGTCACCATCCAGCTTCCTCTGTATTTTGCTCAAGTAAGTCTCAGTCCCAAGTTTGTTGTTGACCATGGCTGGCTCTTGTCTTGAACTACAAAGGCTTCATCCTTACTACATTTTGTCTTTCTATATGCTCACAAAGCTCCCACGCATGCCAAGAGACACAGCTACTGTCTATCACAGGAGCTGAGCTGTGGCCAGGAAAGGGTTGCTTTAATTTCAATCTCTTCTTGCTCTTCCTGCATGCTTTCCCTCAGTCAGGATGACTAGTATGCAGCCCAACACCCTTATGCAGCAAGCTGATGTTTTCTGCATGCTAACGTACTCATGTTCACAATGCTGATTCTTGGGGATAACAAGAGTTGCTCTGCTTTTTCTTTTTTTTTTTTTTTTTTTTTTTTTTAGCAAGTAACTTCATATAAAAACCAGCATCACTGCTGACAGCAGAACACAGTGACATGAGAACAGCAGCTCCAGGTTATTTCAAGTAGTTGCAGCTTAAAGTCATTACCCAGACTGATATAGCCACCTTCATGTCTGCTGTTCCAGAAGCAGGATGCCCAGCCTTCAGCAAGACAGCAGCCCTCTTCAATGCCACAAGCCAATGTCACTGTGCTATAAAAGCCCATTCACCTGCCAGCCTGTGCAACCCGGGAATTGAAATCCCCTCTGGAAAGGCCACTGGGCAGGCACATCACTGACATACAGGTCTTTCAGCAAGGGGTTCTTGCACACACTCGTATGTTTCAGCCCAATTAATTAGTGCAGAATGGAGTGCCATCCCTCACTTAACTTTAGAGGGTGAGAGTTGAAGGTGTCCAGTACTGATGCCCTTCCACATGAATGCTGTATGTGTAAGACATCAAGACAACAATCTTCTTTGCAGGATCACTCATGCTAACCACATGGAACTCCACATGATTAAACATTTATGCAGTTTACATCAGAGATGGAGTAAAATGGGAGGTATGACACCTGTCCCACTATGGCAGAAAAGGTTTCTGGGCAGCTTTATGATGTAGAAGTTTGGCAGTGGTGAGAGGGCACTGCTAGGAGCCAGGGCCACTGAGAGGTCCCTACGCTCAGCAGGTTCCCGGGGATCTTTGAAAATGTCTCACTTTCTGGCATTTTTCATTCCCAAAACTTCACTTGTAGACTGACAGAAGAATGTAGAAAATCTGTTTTTCTTCCATTAGGTGGCACCCTCCCTGTCATTCATTAATTTTCTATTAACATTAATTATCTCTTTCCAAGCTCAATTGCCAGTTATTTTTAGAAAATAATGCCAGGCAGCACCACAAAAGGATAAAGGGAGGTCTTTCAGCTTGACTCTTCCGACAATGCTTTCTGAAGGATTACGACCGAGTTTACATCTATCAAAATCCAAATGACTTTTAATGTATTAACCTCCAGGACAAACTTATTTGTTAGGATTCTGTGAACAGCAGTGCTATATGGAAGCCATGCTACTCTGCATTTTCCTGGATGGCAATGTGATGGCAAGCTTATCAAGTGCCTAGAGCCTATTTTTTCAGTGCTCATTTCAATTATAATCACAATAAACATATTAACAGACATGTTATAAACGTTTCTCACAGGGTTTAGTGAGGAATAGATAGGTGGAAGTGGTGGGTAGAATTTAGGTCAGAGAATTTAATTACCTAAGCAGAAATGTAGTAAGAGGAAAAGGGTTAACACAATCTTACGAAAGGAGCGGGCAGTTTAACAACATCAGGTGCTCAGGGTCTCTTTTTCACAGTTCAGAGAACACCTTATCCTTTGGTAGCATAGTCAGGTGTGACTCTCTAGTGATGTAAACCACAAATTTAAACACCAACTCCCACCTTTGAGGCCTCATCCCCAGTGCAACTATAATCAGACCACGCACAGTATGAAGCAGTTGGCTGAGTCAGGGTGAGCGTTCGTGTTGTGACAGCATTTGGAGAGGGCTCATCTCTGCATTGTATGATTGAAGCAGGATGGGTGTGTTCATTTTCCTAACCCACGACAACAATCAAAACATCAATACATTTTGTCCAGAATAAATACTTTATGCAAGGTAAGAATAAGAAAGAGAGCAAAGCACTTATAAATGGATAATTATACTTTTTTTCTTTTTTTTAATAATAACAATTTAAAAAAAAAATCCTATGGTAAGGTGAATGGTATTGAGAAGGACTAGCTGATTAACTACTGAAAAAGCCAAAATCTCACTGTGGCCACAACTGACAGCTTGATTAGTGTCTTTTTCAAGGTTTTGAGAAGTACCTTAGCAGGGTGTGAGAGAAAAAGCATAAATTATTCAAGGACTACATACAGATCTCATTAATAGCCAGTCAAAGAAATGTCACAAGCTTAGAAAATAATGGTATTTGCTCTCCAATATGTAAACAAATGCCACAGGACATGCTGATCTTAAGTTAAGGAAATGAGCATATCAGTATCTGGGTGGACAGAGCGCCACTGCTTCCCAGAAAGAGGGCTGCTGCCACAGCCCAGCCTGACTTTCTCTGCTTCACCTCTCATGGGTTCCTTGCGCTTTGAAATGGAAGCAGCCTCACACGCCCACCTCAATCACACACCCACCACTGATCACAGTACGCTCCCAAACTCACCATTGAATTCATGGCAAAATGATTGTGTTGCGTCTGCAGGTCAAGGGCATGTTGGTAGCTCACGCCGATCTCCGTGTGACTCTGCAGGAACAATTCTTTGTTGTGGCTGATCCAGTCAAACATCTAGAAGTATTCACACAGGACAGGAAAAAAGAGTATTAGATAGGGAGGAAAAAAAATCAAAACTGTGCAGAATATAAAACCTCACGGTTCTAAGACAGATTTATATGTAACATGGACAAAAAAACCTCAGCAACTCATCTATATTGCTTCATAGAATCATAAAGGTTGGAAAAGACCTATAAGATCATCTAGACAAACTGTCAGCTTGTCTCTACTATGCCTGCTAACCATGTCCTGCAGTGCCACATCTACATGTTTCTTGAGCATCTCCAGGGATGGTTTCTCCACCACCTCCCTGGGCAGCCTGTTATAATGCATTACCACTCTTCCTGAGAAGAATTTTTTCCTAGTATTTAACATGAATCTCACTTGGTGCAACTTGAGGCCATCACCTCTCATCCTATCACTGTTACCTGTGGCCAAACCCCAACTCGCTACAATCTCCTTTCACAGAGTTGTAGAGCAATAAGGTCTCCTCTGCATCTCCTCCAGACTGAGCAATCCAACTTCCCTCAACCACTCCTCACAAAACTTTACGATCCAGATCCCTCACCAGCTTTGTTGCTCTTCTCTCGACATGCTCCAGCACCTCAATACCTTTCTATTGTGAGTGACCTCAAACCAAAGACAATATTCAAGGTGTAGCCCCACCAGTGCCAAATACAGAGGAGGTGATCACCTCTCTGCTCCTGCTGGCTGCACCATTGCTGATCAGAGTCAGGACGCTGTTGACCTTCCTGGCCACCTGGGCACACAGCTGTCTCATGTTCAGATGGCTGTTAATTAACACCCCCAGCTCCTTTTCCACCACACAGCCTTCCAGCTGCTCTGCCCCAAGCCTATAGAAACATACAGGGTTGCTATGACAGAAGTGCAGGGCCCAGCACTTGGTTTTGTTGAACCTCATACAGCTGGCCTCAGCCCATTGATCCAGCCTGTCCAGATCCCTCTGTAGAGCTTTCCTACACTCAGGCAGATCCACATTTCCTCCCAGCTTGGTGCCATCTGAAAACATACTGAGGTTGCACTCAACCCCTCATCCAGATCATCAATAAAGATAATAAACAAGGACCCAACTTTATTATTCCCAGCACTGAGCTCTACAACATCACAGCACTCCTTAACATTGAGGACCACCCCACCACCTCTCCTTTCTTGCCTATCCCTTCAGAAACATTCCTTATCGAGATAAGCTTCTCAAGCAATGGCCACATTTAAGTTGTCACCATAGAAACAAAATGATAGGTCAGGAAACAATTCATAAAGCATGTTCCTCAGTAAACCGATACAGGAGTCTTTTCCTATACATAACAGTAATTTAATATATAGAAAGATGGCAGCAGAGGGACCTAAATCAGAGGTTGCTTCATTTACCAAGGATCTTAACAGTTCATAAAGTACCCTAAATCCAGAAATGGACCAAAAATGTCATAAATATTATTGATGGGATTTTCTCACCCCGTTTTCTTTAGTCTATACATAAAATTTTCCAAGTGTTGTATCCAAATAGCAAGTTGACTTCCTATCCTTATATTTCCTAGATCTTTCCAGTTCTAGTGCCAAAAAGCACTCTATCTTCCACTTATTATTTTTGGGATGAAGAGGAAAAAAATGTATTTTATTAATATCTATAAAGAGTACACATTTCAACTGCTTTCATTTCCAAATGTATTTCCAAGCAAAATGGATAGCTCAGTACTTCAGACAGAAAAAAATTGAATAAAGCTGATGAAACTCATTCTTTATTTTGTAGCACTTTAATGTAACACTTGTATCTCTTGCATGTTCATTAGTTACAAGTTGTCACAAGTCAGCTTGGAGATGGTATGTTTGTGCTTTGGCTTCTTCTATGTTGTGCTGAGATGAAACATTTTCCAAGCAGGAACCTTTCATTCTTTATGCCTTACCAAAGCTGTGCAGGCACTATAATCCTGTAACAAACATTTTCTGTTACAGAACCCCTTCATTCACTCATGTTGCCTCCATCTCCATCCCAGCAAACTGGTGACCTGTCCATTGATAAGAACTCTGTCACAATTAAAAACAAACAAACAAACAAAAAACCCCACTACTTATTAATTCATTAAAATTCATTAATATAGAGGCAGTGGAAGTCTGGCCAATACAGTCTGTTAAGATGTTAAAGAAAGCATTTTCGAGTGAAAAGGTAAGAGATACATTTTTTAAGAAGCCATCAAAGGATCAGCGTAGATCTTTTTCCTTCAGCACTGAAGAACAGATTTTGACCTCTGACAGCTGAAGAGCACTGCTCTGGCACTGCACATTGCAGTAGCTTCTCAAGGTCCATTATCTTTTCCCTAAAGAGAAGGTGATCCCAAGAACAGAGAAAAGGCCTGCATGGGTCACCTTAGACTCCTGCAATAAACTCAGCATTTTGTGCTGAGCACTCAATTCTGCACAGCAATGTATTGCTCCATACACGGGATTTGCAGCAATAATACTGAATATCCCCTTCATTAGGAAGAAAATAAACATTGCAAGCACTCCACCACCACTGGACACACTGCACTGACACGGTCCCAAAAATCTCTCACTTATGCCTCACTTCTTAAACTTTTATTTATGAAAATACACTTGAAACTAGAGAGTCTACACTATTTTGAATTTCACTTTGATGAGTTTTCTTAAAGGGCAAATTTGATTCAAGTTACAATGAGTCAAGATCAAACCAACATTTTCTGATTTGTACCAATAGAGATGATCAAAATCAGGCCTACCACCCTTTATTTCCTGACAGCGTAAATAAGATTTTATGCAAGGATGAGGTTAGAAGTTTCAAATATTAATGCCAATTAAACAGAATGAAACAACCTACTATAACCTGAAGAGCTACCTAAGGCTTTCTCATTGGATTCCTTTTCCTCACTTTATTAAAATTTAATAAGAAAAAACACGCAAAATAATTTGCCAATGTGTGGTCTTAAAAAAAAAAAATAATCCATAAAATAAGAAGAACTGTGCTGCTGAGGAATTTACGTCCCAGCAAGATTTTACATCTCTACTTAGAAATAAACACAGGCTTCTTGTAAGTAGATATATGTTCAATCTGAATATTTCTTAATGTTTTTAACAATCTGAAGACCTACAGGGAGAAGGAAATTGGCAGCAATCCACTGAAAATAAATAGTAAATCTAATATTCTATGCTTAGCGAGGCCAAATTGGGAACTTTTTAGAACAAGTAATTTAAACTAAGTATCTATTATTATGTGGATAAGGAGCATTTCCTCCATCTAATCTATACACATATTATTGGATGAGAACGTAGGTTATTTTAAACCATGCCTCTGCCCTTTAAAGTGCAATAATAGATTATAAAGGAAAAAAACAACAAAATGTAAAAGATGATTGAATCATTTTGTCTAGTTTAGTCAACTGAAATACACACTAGCAGTTGAAAGGATAACCTTCAGGAATTTTGAGCAATGCACGAAGAGCATAGAATCATTAAGGTTGGAAGAGACCACGAAGACTATCAAGACCAGCCATCAACCCATCCCCACCATGGCCACTGACCATGTTTCTCCATGACTCCACCACCTCCCTGGGCAGCCTGTGCCAACGCGTTGCCAAAGACATCACATCACCTTTCAAAACAGTACGTTTTTAAAACTTCATTCATGGACAGCAGCAGATTTGGGAAGAGACTTCAGTTTAGATGTTGAATCTTTCTATCATATTCTTCAAATAAAAAAAAGGAAAAAGAAAAAATCACTTTGGTTTCAGCTAGCCTATGTCTATAGCAAACTATCCCCCATCAATGTTGTCCAGAGTCTCTCCCTTTAACTGCTGCAAACTTTTCTGACTTGAAAGCTCGGAGAGTAAGAGTTGCTTCATGTGGTTTGAAGCAGGAAGAAAACCAGGCAAGATACCCAGGAATGAGTGCAGAAAAAAAAAGGGCAGATTCATAATGGTCTAAAGTAAGGTTAATGATTCTTTGCTCAGTAAGAACACTGAATAATAAGCAGTCTCCACCATCACTCTTACTTTAAGCACTAGCCATGGCTTTTCAAAACTGCAGGCATGTCTACCTTATGCAATACATCACTGTATCTGAGATGATACCCAAATAATTTCAAAATAAACTGGTACCTCCGCATGGCTTAGGCCAGTGTTGTGTGGAAATACCAGCCTGGTGCCCAAAACCAGAACAGCTTGGGCATGGCACTACTTTGATTTTCTATTGCTTTTGTTGCCAGGGCTTGGCTTGTTCATTCAGAGACTTCCCACACATTTCTGTTTAATGCTCACTGAATTGTAGACATTTTTCAAGTACCCTGAAGAATGGATTGGGTTTTCTTTATTGTCCATCTATAGCAACAAGGAAAACTTTGTTCTTTTACTCTCCTAATCAAGGATGCACAGGAATGGTAAGTACCCCACAGTCCCACAGACTGCAGGATTTACTTAACAAACATGGGATTTAAATAAGTAAATAATGAGGTTGTTTGCTTGTGAGATCTAACAATTGTGTTTTCAAACTTTTCCCTTCAACCACAAAGTCTATAAATGGACCAAAATGAAATGAGTTTCTCATGATAATAAAAGTGGAAGCTGAGGCTCTGTGAATATACCAGATGCTGCGTGACTTGCAGTGAAGTTATGAGAGCTGGTAATGTGTGGCTGGTGGGTTCAGTACAAAGGCCTGACAACATTGTCTGTCCTGCCCATATTACTAGCGATATTTCCTGAAAGCTTTCTAGTTAAACTTGTTTTCAACACGAAAAGCATTGATGCTTCCTGTGCTCCTGAAATGAGTGAGTTGGTCAGTTTGCTTAATTAAAGCACACCATTAAGAATGTGAGTGTGGCAAAGACCCAACAATTGCTATTTTACTCAACTCTGCAAAGACTGCTTTAGTATCAAGGGCCTAATGGACTCCTGGAAAAATGTTCAATATCCTTTGATGAGTTAGTTTCCCTGTCAAAGGAATGAGTTTTTAATGCAGTAAACAGCAGAATCCAGAGAATGTGCCCTGCGAGATCAGTTTAGACCAGACACGGTGTCTCAGCTACCTGATGTTTTCCATGTCATTATAATGTTGCTAAACAGTGTTATAATCAATGGATTTCAACCCATTCATTTAAAAAGGGTTCTTACAAACCTAGCCAATTGATCATCATGAAATTAATAAATCTTTAGATATTTCTTTGACCAGGCTTTGAGCACCTGATCCAGCTGTAGGTGTCCCTGTTCATTGCATGGGAGTTGGACTAGATGGCCTATGAAGGTCCCTTCCAACAAAAACAATTTTATGACTTGCTTCCTAGCTGGAGTGGTATAGACTGCCAGTAAGCTAATTCTTCTCTTAAGTCTGCTAATCATTTCTACAGTCATGAATTCACACTAAACAGGAGCACAGGATCACTTAAGGCTCGCATACCAACAGTACTCAATGTCTCCCTGCTTGGCACTTCTCTGCACTGCTGTAGATAACCTGGAGACCCATTAAGCTGTTGGAGTTTTCCAGTGACTGAGTAGCTGAGAGCAGGACTTAAGCACACTTAAAACAGAAGATAAGCTTCCAATGTGATTATCTCTTGCAATCCTTGTCTCTAACAATACGTAAAGGAAAGAGAATGCATATGCTGACAAACGTTAAGTGCTAAAAAGAACACCACCTTACATTTAACTCAACTATTAGAGAGTCAGAAGAGCCAAGAAAGGTCCAGAGGTTCTTCTTCTAAAGCTTTACTAAAGCCTCTACCCCAATCATCATTAATGATTATACATGCATAGTCCTGGGGCCACTTCCCCTAAGAGTTAGGATACCAGATTCTATCTCTAGCTTCAGTTATGCTGGCGACAATGAGTTCTTAACCTCACGTTTTGTCATCAGGTTGATGAGTTACTAGAAAATCCAGGTTAAGTGTTAGACCAAACAGCAGGTCTCCAGCTGGTCACAAATAAGTCCTATGGAGAAAGAAGGGGACCACATACTTTCCCTGGATTTGTAACATCTGGCTGGCTAGTGAGAACAATGCAAGAACAGCTGTTTGGGAACAGAGAAGAAACACATGGGTACAGAACAGCATGTCTGCAGATTGTGTGCTGTCCTGCCCTACTTCCTATAGAATGAGATTTATTATATTTCAAATAATAACCTCTGCTCTCCAGCTTTTGCCAGAGCTCACTGAGGAACATTTGTAAAATGAGTGAAGCACCACACCTCAGCTCCTCCTGTAAGAAAGCGAATCAGAAACATTCTGCCTCCATTACTGAACTCTTTGAATGCTCTCACACTCAAGAGTAGTTCATATATGTTTGTTTTTATGTCAACATTGTCCTTCAAATTAAAAAATTCTCCTTCCATGCGTTAAACCTTTTCCATTGTGAACAAAGAGGGGCAGCATTCTCCCCTGTTTTTGTTTGCTTTAAATAGAGTGAACAAATCCCACTCTTTTAGCCTTTCCTCAGAAGATACACATCCTCTCACTGCATTTGTTCTAGTTGATAGTCAACTTCTGATGCAAGGTAAGGTCCTAATAGGATGTTATTTTTTTTCCCATGGAAATAGTCCAGTTGGTGCTATCTAGACATACCTGTGCAGTGTTTCTGGCCTCAGTTTTAGAAAAGAACATCAACAGCTACTGAATCAACATCAGTACCTCCTGCACTGCCTGGGTATCCTTTATTCTTGGTCACCTCCTGCATAAGCATTGTTGAGAACAACTCAACAACTTGAGAACAACTCAAGCTATGTTCCAAATCAGAAGAGCAAATTCAAGGGCACTCAGAAAAAAATACAAGCAGAGTTTAATAAACTCCAGTCAGTCTCACATGTAAAACAACAGGCATAAAAATATTCTCACACTATGCTTCCATATGCTGCTAACAAAGAAAAAAACATGTTGCTAATCTTAAAAAACTAAAAATAGAAGCGCCTGTATTTAGTAAAGGACAGATTAATTACATGCCACATGGAAACCAAATAACATATTCCACTATAACAGTGCTTTTTGATCTTTTTCCAGTTTGTAAACATTGTAAAGTTTTTCAAGGCAAATGCTTTGCAAATCAATATATATGAGCAATAAATCCACTTTATTGAATGCGATCTACTGAGAAATTTCATATCCAAGTGAGAAACTACTGGAGATTAGCCTACGCTGGTTATTAGAGAAACATCTATATATGAGTTCATGTGAATTTTGGATTTTCAAAATTACTCAGCCAATGTTAAATTGACTAATCTACAACAGAAAGTGGAAAGTTCCATTCCAAGGCCATTTAAGGCTAAGCAAGTTCATTTTCATATGCTGCCACAACATAAACAAAGAAATAACACACACAGGGAGCAGTAACTGCCAGAACCACTGTCTTGAGTTCACAAAGTTTCCCTACAGGGTCTATGCCTATATCATTAAGTGAATTCACAACAATTCAATTAAAGACAAATCAAGTCACATTCCTTGTATCTTTTTCAATTGAATTTAAGCAGTATTTGAACAAAAAAAGAGTACCATGCAACATACGTCTGGCACACACACAACCTACAATGATGCAGAGGGGGATAGTCCTGTAAAGATTCACATCAGCTACCTTTGTGAAAGACAAGTAATCAAAAGTATTCCTTAGTGATTCCAAAGTAGGATCTTACAGTTCAGTCAGAACAGGCCATACCTAGGCCTCCTGTACATTGGGAAAAGGCTAAGAATCACGCAACACAAGAGGAGATGTTAGTCTTGCACTGTAAAAAAGTCAGCAGTCCAACAAACCATCCCCTTTACCTAGAAGACAGGTAAAGTTGAGAAGAAATAGGACTCCTGGCTGATGGGCAGGGTTTGGAAAGGCCCAGGTGAAGCTGATTAGGGCCATTAATGCCCATTAGTAATGCAAGGATGCTGAGAAGAGGGGCCACTAGAAAAATGGGCTATTCCTCAACAGGACTGTGCTGGCCTAGAATAATTTTTTGGAGAATTTCTGATGAAACTCTGGGTGAAAACTACTTCAACAAACTAACAAAAAATTCCCATCAATGAAATTTCTATTAAAAAAAAGTCTTGATTAAATCAAAATGCCTGAAGTTTTAAAATAGCACTCAGCATACTTCTAAGTGCTTTGCTAAATCAGGACCTAAATGCAAAGTTGTGTTTGTCTCTTGTTTACAGGCAGTGAAGGACAAGCCAATATTTCCACCAGATCTTTCTTTTTCACATGTGTTTGGAATGGTGACAGCCAGGGCAAACTGGTATCTTGCCAATGGGGCCAATTTACACCAGCTGAAGATTCAGACTTACAGCTGTATTTGTGTAACCTCAAGCTGCATGAACACAGTTCTCCCATTATAAATATCTGTATATGTGATTCATAGAGTACATGTGCTTAAGCTACAGCACATTAAATTATTCCAGACAATAGGCACAACTGTCATCCCACTAGAAAATTAGCGAGATGTGTGACGTGACAAATGGCATTGTACTAATGGCAGAGCACCATTTCTAACACACTCACGCTGAGTTTTCCTACCAAATACCAGCGAAAGAGATATGCATTTTTCTCCTGACAGATACCAAGCCATAGTCATGCACAAAGTAAGGCGTGAGATTCCCATAAAGCTGACTAGAGAAGCAATAATTTTATTGCTGAAGATGGGAGAAAATTACAGATACTGAATACATAAATATGACTAATCTGGGTGTATATCATGCATCCATGTGTTTGCATCACTTTTTAGAACTATTGTGCCGTTCCATCACATTAAGAGGCACCAAATGCTCAGGCATTCTTGGAAAGAATTTTCTGTTCCTTAGAATGGAAACTGCCTTTCCCAGGAATACATCATCTGCAGAAAATGGCTTGCAACCTAGGTGCAAGTTAATGCACTGGCTGGATAGGAAATGTAATGCCAAAAGAGAAAAATAAACAGCACTCAGATGAACAGAAAAAAAAATCAGTACAAATTATGAAGAGATCAGAGTGGGTTCCCCAGATGAGGAAATCTTCCTATCAGTGTTCCGCATCTGGGAAATACTTAATAAACACAACTCAGGTGAAAAAGCTGTATGAGTTGAGTGACTTTATACGCTCTGGTTCTATTCCCTGCATCATGTGTGACATTCCTGTGACTCCACATAGCTGCAACTACAACCAGAACAGCCAGACAGATGTTTAGTGCTTTGCATCTGAAGCATGGCATTTCCCTTACAGAAGTACCCATGTCTAAGGCCCAGAGATACAGCTGTGGGATAATCGTATGTTTAACTTTCAACAAGTCATGAAACACTGGGGATGGAGCTAGCACCTCTATACAGGGTGTCGCGGTTTCTAATAGCCATGCTTGCCTGTGCCCATGTGTGGCTGTGCAGCAGGGTGGGAGAAGTAGGCTGTGAGCTGTCCCCAGCTGGGAAAACCACCACACAGCAGAGCCCAATCGTCACATAAAAATGTCAGCCACAGAAACACCTGGATACAGCATGTGGGGAAGAAAATGGCAGCTGCTAAGGGCTGGAGACACTCTCTGTAGGGAGTCTCCATGGCAAAGGGGGCAGGGACACACCTGAGGGACCATGGGTAACCCATGCTAGGGCAGGAACACAGCAGGAAAATGTCAAGGATCAAAGTGTAGCTGTAACAGTGGCAGAAAGAAACTTGTGCAGACATTATCACTGACCTCTTCAGCTGCCTGCCACATCACCACAAGTATTTTAATAACATATTATAAACCATGACAAACAGGCTGCCCAGGGAGGTGGTCGAGTCACCATCCCTGGAGGTGTTCAAGAAATGTGGAGATGTGGCACTGATGGACGTGGTTAGTGGGCATGGTGGGGGTGGGTTGGGAGTTGGACTTGATGATCTTCCAACATTAATGATTCTAAAAACAGGGGAAATTGAGACTGTTTGTTTGTCTGTGTTCTACTTTGGCCTATTGACACAATTACTGAGATCAAACATTTGTGTTGATTACCAATAAAGTAAGCAAAATTTATCAAGTTGAGACTATTTTGCTTGCAACATCTTTTCAGTGCCTGTGTAAGAAAAAGGCACCCAGCATTGGGATGCCAAGTGATATGGAGTGACTTGCAATACAAGAAAACATTTCTGAATTCGTTTCCATAATGTGTATGTTTACAAGACAAAAATCCAAAGCAACTTGGATTAAAATGACACTGATGCTTCTGGAAACTATCTACAGACCATGGGCCTGATTTCACCTCTTCAGTCACCACCAACTCCTGACGATGCAGCGTCTTGACTACACACCCACCACCATATGTTCCCTACAAATAGACATGGTGGCTAATGTGTGATATACTTTCAAAGATCCCAAGTTCTGCCAAGCATGGTCTATTTAAAGCATTTTATCCAGGCCAGAAAGACATTCATTTAATAATAATCACATATGAACATCTAAAAGATGTTTCAGAGTAGTCTGTTAACCTCATGCACAGTGTAATTGCATTGTTTCCTGACAGCTAGGCTCTTAGCACCTAACCATCTTGAGGTTCAAAGCAGTAAATAAAAAAGCTGCTTTCTTTTTTTTTGTCCTATATACATTGGCTTCCTCTCTTTTTCTATATGTGTAGGCTTCCTTGCCCTTTAGAGCACTAGGGTATTCTTGCCTTCATTAGTTGAAGAAGAACTTCTTGGTTATAATATCCTACATTTGTACTTAAGAATGAGTTTTAAGTCTGTATTCAGATGCCAAAACTCTTTCTCTTGCCATACTGATTAGGGGAGCATTCCTGTGCCTCCCAGTGGTGCCAAGATAGAGACACTGAAACAGCCTCAAAATGCTCTATATCAAAATTGGCAACAGAAATTAAAGAGGAAATTTGTGCAAATGCAAAAAAAAAATTCTATCAGAACATACTGCCTCCAATTATTTTTGGATCCATTCTAATGTTCATGGAGGAAGCAAGAGGAATAGCAACTGCATATCCAATGTCAGCAGCAGGAAACTACAAATAGTACAGCACACCATGTTCCAGTTACAGCAGCAGCAGCTACAGAGCTGTTTCCTTACAGTGAGGCACGGACGCACGGCGAGGTGATTGCTGCCAGAGTTAGGAAACAAAGCAGGAACTACGCCATCACTCGGCTAATGTTCTGCTCTCTTGTTCTGAAAGGTCACAGTCGTGCTGGATGATCCACTGCAAGTTGGATAGTAAGTGCTATAGACTGCTACAACTGTTATAGGGTGCACTTAGAATGAAGGAAGTGCGCAGGCCTTCCTCATCCCTAGCTGTGCAGTGGACACGATGAGTTGTTGTTGTTTTTACATTCTCATCAAAAAGATCAGGTTCATTTCCAAGTGCTGTGAAGGCAGCATATTCAGCTGCCTGCAAAGAAAAAGATAACGACATGGATTTCATGGCACGGGGCAGGATGTATTAACACAAAATGATGGAAAGCAGTGAAATATCTATTTCATACATTAGATCAGATCTCCCACTTTAGGACAGCACTCTGGTGTGACAGGAGAGAAGGCAGTTAACACGTGTGGTTTGTAATTCCCTATGTTTTGCTTTGAACCTTGCATTCCTTGTACTTTCATTGTGCATCTCCAAAGCTGATCCAGCTCCATAGCAATCAGTTTCTCGCAGATGATTGCCCCTCTTAATGGGCAGCTGTCCTTATCTAAAAAATCAGCACCACAACTGCCTTCAGAACATTCTTATGCTCTTTGCTTAGGAGGCTGAACTCGATCCAGTCATGGAACTGCTAAGGAAAGAAGGTTGTATCCTCTGATCTGTCAAACCAGCAACAGACTCACTGCAGCAGAAGCAGAAATATCCATGTCAGGCTCCAAAAGGTGTACTGTCCCTTCCTCCACAAGGAAGGAAATGATGGTTGCAACATTCACCATTAGAACAACTTCCACTGGGAAGATTGCTGATGAATATTTATCTAATTATCTCTACTGCTCTGCTCAGCAGGCAAGGCAATCCCACACCTCCTCAAACCAGATGGCAAAAACGGGTTGGTAGCTGCTTTCAGTTGTAGGATCTGCACAACGCAGTTGGTGCATACTTGTGAATTCATCCTGCTGTTATTAGCTTTGTCCCCAAACTTTCTATTGGTGGATGGAAGGGCAGAAAAGCAAATGTTCATAGTGCAGTTGGTATAAAGAGGAAGACGCCCTGCGTCCTTTTCTGATAGAAAAGAAAATAGCAGGATTGAGGCTTGACACTGTGAAAGAGCTGGAAGCTCCTTTGGAACATCGCTAATAAAGAAGACATTTTGATTTTACAATCCAATTAGCATAAATGAGCTCTGTTTGCGCTTTGAGGGAAGTTAAAAACTTCTATAATGATGTCCTGATCTTGCAAAATCTGTTCTTTCCTACAGATACCAAGGACAGGATCTTGTTAAGCATGACCAGCAGTGGTCAAAGTAATGAACAGTTCCCACAGAGCCCCCCACGATTACTTCCCACTCTGGCAACTCTTCGCTTTAGATTGGGGGCAACAAATTGAGGATGGCATCAGCAACCTGCCAGAAGTCTACTTCATATTAAACAGAGCAGATGTCAGCTAGCTACATCTTTAATTCAGAGCTATAGCCTGCAAGGATTGCAAGTCCCAGCATGCAGGTTTCTGAACGGAGATATACAGGCTACACAGGATTCATCTTTCTTTTATAAATGAAGGTCTCTGAAAATAATTTATCCTGAAGAGATATTTCCCCACAGTTCCCCAACAATTCCTTCATGTCCATGACTTGGTGAGGGTGACTGCATATTATATACAGCTTAGTTGCACCCTCAGAGCCTGCTAAAGTGGAAGGTGTTGATCCCACTCCAAAATCCCTTTAGCACATGACATCTATGCTCACAGCATCGCATGGGACTGTCAACACACATTCTGCGCGCAACCACCCCTTGTTATTTTTCTGTTTCTTTAAAAAAAAAAAAGATCTGAAACCAGGCAAACCCGATGGTTTGGGGTATCCATGAGCCTAAGCCCTATTCTGATGTTCAGAAAAAAACAAACAACAACAACAAAAAGATATATTCAGAACATCATGCTGCTTATTCAGCTGCATCAGAGCACCTAATAGTGTCTTATCCAAGACAAACAGCACTGAAGCACTTCAAGACAGAGCAGGAGAGGTACTTGGTAGCAAGAATTCAATTATTTTAAAATACAAAAAAACGCACCTAAAAACCCAGAAAGAACACATGATAGAGGACACATCTGAATAAGCACACTGAAAATTAATGAAAAACTGCTCTCACGAGAGTTATGGCTGCATACTTTCAATGCTCACCTGTTGTACTGGAGCTAACCTTTTTTTTAAAATGTCTGATATAAGTGACTAACGTTGGCATAGGTTAATTTTGGGGAACACAAAATTTTAAGAACAGATATACAGGATCTCCCTTTGATATCAATTTGCTGTGTTGGTCCTTTGTCCTTGATGTTATTAGAAATATTTTACATAAAACATCATAAATGAAGCGGCATATTTCCAGTACAATTCAAAGCATGTGTGGATATATATCTGTATTCAGCAGGAATGCTCCCATAGCTTTACATCTGCAAGGGCATTTTTTCAACTGAAAAGCTGCATTTCTTTGCTGTAAACACCCAACACAGTAGACAGATTCAGTATGTTTCTGTGCTAGGTTAAGTAAAAATGTGCACTTAACTATTGCTTGTGCACCCAGCTCAGTCTCATGTTTGTACATCATCCATATGATTAGTTTTTCAGTGTTTTAGGATTTGATATTGCAAGATAGTGTCTGCCAGTCCAGCAATTCAAGGACCTATCTGCACCTATTTTCTGGGTGCAGCCTGATATTATCAATTCTGTCAGAGCAAATACTTCATGTTGAACATGGGACTTGTCCTCTCTGTCGTCATTTTCATTTCAGAGTGAGTTTAAATACAAAGGGTGGCACAAGAATAACAGGAATGATGGTAAATCCTCAACAATCGTCTATGCACATGGCAGATTATTTGGACTGAAAGTTGACTTTCCGTCCCCACACTGACATCCTAAGCCTGATCGTATGAAAGGCAAGAACACTCATCCAGGAAGAATCTCTATACTAAAAGTGGTACCATATGCCAAGGGAAATTTCAGGTTATAAAATAAAGGCTTTTTTTTTAAACCAGCAGTACAAGAAAGTAGACACCAAATATAGAAACAAGGCCCTGGGAGAGAACACACTATGTGCTCTGTGCAAGAGTCCATATATATGAGAAAAGGTAGAGAAAAAGAAGATATGTTGTCACTACTAAGTGTTGCAATTAAGCAATGTCTGTTCATATAGACAACTATTCCTTTTCAGATCCATAAATACAGAAATCTGTACATTTCTTCTAAGGCTTAAAAATAAAACCTACTGTGTCAGGAACATGTTCAAAATCTGTTTTTCTTCCATGAGGAGCATTACAAGTGCAGGCAAATCAGGGTGCCCACAGTGTTGCAAATGTGCACTTACATAACTGGAATATTGAGGAGGGCACCAGCACAGACAGCTGTAAGTAGGGTCCCAATTCTGTAAGTGGGTGGCAAAGCTGCCAATCCAGACATCAGCAAGGCTGGTGCCAGAGACAGCAGCTAGAAAAGGTGGCTACACAGATTCCAGAGTAGTTCAGAAGCACACAGCTCCTGCAAATGGGGCTCTAAGAACACACACTTTCTGTATAGCTATCAGTAGAACTCCTAGAGAGACCACGAGGGTCTTCCATTAACACCAAAGGAAGATAAGACTGCCTGTGCTTTACATGACTGGGCCTCTGCTTCCTTAGCAGACACCACAAGAAGACCTCAAAATGCTATCAGGTCAGGGGATGCAAATAAAACTAGCCTGAAAGTGAGTGGCTACACCTGATGAATAGGGAAGCAACTGCGTTGCACTGAGAGGGCTGGGTATCAACAACAAGTCAAGCCCTTGTGATCTCTGAGAACTCTTTTTATGGGGCTGTAGGTAAGTGATTTCATTTGTGTTTAGCTTGATCACTCTTCTAACAAGGCTCCCTGCAAACACATGCATCTTTACAAACACAGACTCCAGGTTTGTGCCTCTCTGAGGCAGCATCTGTACCTCAAGCCACCATCCTTTGTCTGTACGGGCATTCAGGATGGGCTAAGAATGAAAGTAGCATGCTCCAATGAGCCTCACATAGACTCTCAGTCAAGTGTTTCTGCAGAAGACACTAAGCTTATCGACTCCTTTTATTAAGGAAGTCTTAGGGAGCTTACCTCAGGTCTAACAAAACCCCCCGTGTTCAAAATCTCCTGGAAAGCTCCTTACTGTGACGCTCACTTACTGTGCTGTTGTGATATCCATGGTATAAGCACTTACATGGAAAATCCAGGGCACGTTGAGTTCTGTACGCCAGCATGGTGTTCCTGTAACTTCAATGAAATCTAAATCCTACACAAAAATCCATGGCTAATCCATGCTTATTATACCAGCATGATTATTACTGTTAACAGTTAAATACTGTTCATTCAATAACAAATCCTTCTCCAGTGAAACAGCATAGGGGCATACATGTTTCTCCTTGGTGTAAAAAGCTAAGGACATGCTCTCGTTATTATCCTGATTCTGATTTTTTCCCCTCCTAATACGCCTTCTCCTCAGCCCTAATTGCCCACCTCCTGGAACTCACTTTGCATTAATTTCACATGGCAGCTCCCTCTGACAGCTTCTCAGTACTTTCCTCGCTGGTTTCCTACTCTCACTCCCCGGGACACATCTCTTTTCCAGTAATTTCTAAACCACCATTTCACACAAAATCTTTGAGGTAATTGTGTATAAGGCACGTAGAAGATATCCAAGAAAGCAAGTGCTTCCAGCAGTGAGATGAGAGGTGAAATGGTCCTTCACTGAGTGGATCTTATGTCAGTTCAAGTAGTTGTCCCAGATGCTGTGCCTTTTTGTGTTACACAAATCCATAAGGGTTAATGTGTCAAGGTAAAAAAGGAAAGTTCTGCCATCTACTTATGGATCAGTTCAGAGTGTTTAGACACTGCTCAAGAAGGAAAAGAAGAGATGAAAGGCTACGAGGAAGGAGGTGAAAATACTGCTGATCTTTCTAATCTTTCTAATGCTGCTCTTCCATAAAGTCAGCTAAGACACATTTCATAGAAATACTTCCCCAAACAGCATCACTTGACTAAAGGAGCAGTTACAATTCCTCTGCTTAATGGACTGTAATAAAACAAACTGCATCCTAATAGCTAGAAGGATCATATCATCAGATTTGTAATGCATTTTATTACAGAATATGCTGCATCATAATTTTAGAGAGCAGTATAAAAGGAAGTAATGTATGAAAAGGTTAACGTGGATATGTATCATGCAATCACAAATACACTTCTCTCAAACAGCAAAATATCCATGTTACTTTCTTACTACCACCTTTCTTTACCTAGCCCAATGGATAGTTTCCACATTTTGCATTCTCTTTTTCCATCAAAAATTATCCTGCATCTTTTATCCTGCATCTTTTTAGATAACAAACAGCTTACTCAGCTTTTATTCTTTCTCAGAAACATAAAATTTTAGTAGATGCAGTAGTCCAATAATGGTGTAAGCATGGTTCAAATACTCAGATCAGATACTCATTGGATAGTATCTCTCATTGACTTCACCATGGAGCTAGAGGTTCTCTGTGTTTTTCTAGATTCTGTATGGTGTAAAGTTTGACTTTGAACCAGGAACTTTATCTAGTGCTTCAGATTAACTGTAAATGAATATCCTGCTAAGTGGTGTTTCCTCCTTCAGGAACCAGATGCCCCACTATTTATTTGACTACATGGAGACTGAGTTGAATAGAAACAATCTGGTAGAGCAGTTCTTACTAGTTCTCTTATTTAAGCAGACCAGGCAGAGGGAAAGCCTTGAAGCAGCTCTGCACATGAGGAATTTTATCACTTTGATACTCACTAAAAACTTTCCGTCCTCCCAGATTGGTGCAACAGCCGTGGTGCAATAGGCAGGGCTGTGCTTTTCAAAGGAAGATTTAGTATGGATGAGGCAGAAGGTTTTGAGTGCAAGCCCGCTGCTTTGCTGCCCACTGAAGACTTGATGTGGCCAGTGGTTTGCCACTAGATTTTCCACAAAGCTGGCCCTATCCAAACAAAATGTTTCTCCCACCACAAGCTTCCAGTGAAATTCACTCATTGCATTTTCCACCCCCATTGCCATTCTTCTGGAGTTTGTGCTATGGATTCTGTGGGAAGGCAGGAAGGAGAAGAGGAGATGGGGTACACGTGACCATGCAGGTTCTCCTCTGGCTCTCATTAGAGGCTGACCCCGATCAAGAAGAACAGCCTGCTCTTTCTTTGATCTAGTGTTACAGGTTTGCCATAGAGGTCCTAGGTTCAGTAAAGATGACAACAATGTTGTATATATTTAATGTGGACAACACTGATTACACCATGATAACTGTTTTTCATTCACATACATGCAGGGGTAGTAAAATTGATATGGAACAAGCCCAAAATGATGGGGAAATTCCTACAAAAGTAAATTTGGGTGCCAGTTACAAATGATTTCCAGAAGGGCTGGAAAGCCCAGAATGTAGGGATAATTTTTTGTCTTTTTTTGGTATTTATTCAAGCACAAAACATGTGGACTCTTGCCTGAATTCTTCTCCCTATCCAAATTTCAACCAACCAATTAACATTTCTCGGATAGTTACAATAGTTGGATCTACGTTCATTGTGGTTTTTTGTTTTATACAGTAATCAGTTTGGACTGGACTACATTTATTCATATTACTGATTGCTAAAATATTTTCCTTATTACCCAATAAAAACACAGTGAAGGCTCAGTTCTAGTTTCAAAATTATGTACATATATATGTATGTACGTATATTAGTTGGTGAGGAATGAATTTGTTGAGCAGTGAGGGTTGGAGCTGCACTCGCAGCAGAAATGTGTTATTTATCAGCAGATCTTCGCAGTCAGCACTGCACAGCATGTGAACTTCCTTGCACCACTCTGCCAAAGCTCCCCATGGCTGACCTGCCTGCTGGCTTGAGCTTCAGGGAGCTCCCAGCCTCCAGCTGGTGATTCCACCTCTGTGCTGCCTGTGCCTGTGGCGGAACCCAGCTTTGCCTTTCCTTCTGCCCCAGCACAGGATAAGAAAATGCCAAAGGTCTCTTGGGTCTCTCTCCCACTGGTTTGAGTGGGAGAAGCCTGGAGTGTGACTGTTGCTGCCCCCTCCTTTTATTTACCGGTAGACCTTCTGTAAGCTGTAACACCTGTAGTTTGAATAATCAATTTGTCCAGACACTGACTCATCTATAAAAGTTCCTACAAAGAAGCTCTATAGAGAAAAAAAGTGAACTGATTTGCTGTGAAGATCGTGGTTTAAAAAGGAGCCTACATGAACATGCTGTGTGTTTTTCCATCTTGTGCTCCCTCCTCCCCCCTTTTTTTCCATCTTATTTTTAAGAATTTTTCAGGCAATGAGGACAGCTGAAATTTTTAAAATCAGAGGTGTCCAGAAAATGGAAAGTCCTTGTCAATTTTCACCTTATCAGGACTGGTTTCCTAAAATAACATTCAGTGAGTATACGGGATATTTTAAAAGGCCCTAAAACCTT
Source organism: Pavo muticus (assembly GCA_016647715.1). Taxonomy (NCBI): domain Eukaryota; kingdom Metazoa; phylum Chordata; class Aves; order Galliformes; family Phasianidae; genus Pavo; species Pavo muticus. Next base: position 268,764 of record JACDJE010000005.1, read on the forward strand.
ATTTATATTCAGAATTTTATGTTGGAGTTTGAGCTTTTATGGGGGATTAGAGTTGTCATTTGATTAGCACTAAATGACATGTCCAGGCTGTAGGGTGAGAGCTGTGCCTCTCCCCAGGAGACGAAGAGCATCCTGGCTCTGCCACCGCACTGAACAGTAGAGGGTAGAGTTCAAGTGAGCAAATGGAGGTACCAGTAAACTTTAAAATTCAATATGGACAGACTGTGGTGGATATTTATACAGTGGAGACAGCTCTCAGTCTGGATTTTGCTCTGAACTTTTTATGAGACATGTACTTTCCAGTCTCAGGTGGTCAGACTACTTCAAAGAGATCTGCGAAAGGAGAACAAGTACATTAATATTTTACCTACATACAGTCTACCTATGTGAAATGCAAAGTAAAAGGGCCTGCAGCCTTCTCTGCAAGAATGTTAGGGAGAATTTCACAAACTGGAAAGATTAAAAATGCTGATTTGAGAGGATAAAGCAACAGCAGAAGTAGACAAGGAAAGACGAAGTGAGCTATTAAGAAAGGCCAAAGTAAGACTGTGTGTTTAGATATGAGAGGCAGGTGAATAAGAGGTATCTAGAAGACCAAAATGCCAGTTTTGTCAATTGGGAATTGCTCGAGACAGCCAGTATGAAGAAGGCAGGAATCATGTTCTCACTGCTTCTGTCCTCACCTCAGAAGTCTCACCTACCTGCTGACTTGCCTAAACCTTACACTTAACCTTCCAATAAGACACGCAAAGAACCCAGCTGTCACACTGCTCAGGCCTGTATCACACCATCCATTTGTCCTTGTTCAGGAGACAGAAAGGAGTACATATTTTGGAAACTTCAACGACATAGAATGATGCTGGGCAACAAGAACTTCATGAAAACTGATTCTATCTGGGAGCTTTCAGCTGAGAAGGTTAATAACATTAGCAAGTAATCATCATTAGAAGAATAAAAACTTCTGTTAACAAGCACTCGTCATCTGAAAAATCCCAAAGAAATTGAAAATCCAAGCTGACTGAACTGCAGCCACCACTGGGAAGGACAGTAGAGTTGTCAGCAATCTGCTTACAGCAAGTCACTGCTGATATGCATTCTTGAGTGGTACTACAGTGATTCTGCTTTAGAGAGACTCATCCGAATTCAAGGTTTTCCCAATAGGAGGATAGATTACACAATGATGGAGCCTTTTCAGCCATAGAATCCCTTAGAGATATTTAGTAGATGCTTTGAAAGCCAGTGTCCTGTGCCTTTCTCTGTGCTACTGAGGATTGTATTTGCTTCCACAATGTGCTTATCCCTGACACTTAAAAATAATATTAATTTGTAATTAATATTAATATAAAGTGATTAAACAGATCATACTCTACGGAATGCCCCGTCAGATGATATCTGCATTTCTTTTGCTGTCCCTCCTAGGCCCGGACAGACACAACAGTGAATGAGAGGCTCATACATTAAGTGAAGATGTAGAGGCTGGGGCTTGTGATGGATGTACAGACTAGATAAACAAGAGTCCAAGAGCTCAGTACCTTCTACTAAAAATACCCTAGCTCTGTGGCCTAGAATTTCAAATGTGAAGTGAGGACTTCTCCCAAACCACCTAATGAGACGCCAAGTACTTCTGTGTTAAGAAGGAGAGACTGCCAAGATTCCAGCATGACACAGTTTTCTAAAATAAATTCACTGAAATTGGTACCTGCAGATGCTTCCAGTGGCAAAGAGCAGATGAGCAGTAGTAGTAAGAAGACTGCTTCACTGTGCATTGATGAAATTTGAAGGGGTTGTTGTGTATGAAACCTTGTTAGGGAACTCTGTTTTTCACCCAATCTTTCCAACAAATGCAACAGATTTCTATGTTTTGCTTGTAGGGAGCTTCCCTATCTGCTACAGGTTCCCAAATGAGTATCTTCTAAGGAGAGAGGGGATGGGAGGTAGCTGCAGCAACACAACACACTTGCTGAACTACAGCCTCCTAAAGCCATGTTACTCACCAGTGGTTCTGCTGCTCTACAGCAGACTGCTCTACAGTCCTTTTGTGTACTGTATTTCATTTTGCAGCAATCTATGTACTTTCCAGGCTGATACACCACATTACAAATGTCTAAGAATTACGAAGTCACACTGCAATCTCTATGGAATAATTTAATGTTAAATAGTTTTCAAATAAGGTCTTGCGTTGGTGAACAGGAATCTTGGCCACTGATTGTCAGGTATGAACTGAAATGCCATCCTTATGTGCCGTTTAATGCAAAACAGCCAAAGTGAGTTTTGAACCCTATCATCATTTCAGAACGCTTTCTCTTGGTCTGTTTATATGTTCAGTGCAAACACATTCTCAGATCTCCTGCTGCAGGAACTAAGTGGCCATGTCCTTGGTACTCAGTTCCATTGGTAAAGATTTTACCAGTTGCAAATCCTGATGCGGCTACCTAGGAAAGGGAAACTGAATATGTAGTTTGGGATAACAATTAGGAGGATTTAAATGACAAATTTCCTACAGGCTCACAAGAAGTGCAAACAATAATCATAATGAATCAAACCTTAAAATCATTTTCATTAGGTGCTGTAACGTAGATAAATACATTCATAAATTTAGTAACGGAAACTTGAAAAATACTGATTCTTGTACTGATGTGTACAAAATGTACCCATTGTGACACACAAAAAAAAAGCAGATTAATTTTCATCAGAAGTGATATAGACAGGTTACTCGTGGATGTCATTATGCATGCTACATCCAACAATTAGTTCAGTCAATTTGGTTTACGAGTCATACAAAGTACATCTGCTGGCAGCATGAGATTTACACCTGTGATCAATACCTCATGGGCTAACGATAGAAAAAATGGTCACAGTGTCATTGTGATAGTTTAGGTAAAAGTAAGAAGGAAAAGAATATTCCCTACCTTCTCAGCATCTTGCTCAAAAAGCCGGAGTTGAAAGCACTGGTCTAGTTTCAACTTGCGGACATGCCACATCTGATGTAAGTGTTGCCGGGTAGAATGCAGCTTGTCTAAAAGGCTGGTAATCTTTGGCACGAGACTTTGAAAATCCGCACTTCCAGGAATGCAGTTCCTACCAGAAAAACCATCACTGCACCTTATGCACTGTAATAACCTCTGACCCTCACGGTCCAGTTCTTCCACAGGAGCTTTAATCACTTTTTTCTTAAGCTGTGTGTGCTCATCAATCAGCCTTCTGGAGCCCTCAACATCAACTGGAAACTCCTTCCTAGCCAACATTTCCTGGAGGTCCTCCAGCCTTGATAATAAATGGATGGCACTGTTAAAAAACTCTTCCAAGGAGACACGCAGCTCTATCCATTCATCGTGGTTGTAATCCAAGGATCCTTCAAACTCATCTGTCAGTTGTGACGGATCTACAAGTTTTGCCAGGCCTTCAACAGACACCATACTTGTCTAAGAAAGAGAAAACGACAGCATTTGAATTAGTGACTGTGACCAGAAATAATGGTGTAATCCATAAATAGCATGAGAGGATTATTTTCCTCATCAATACATAATTGCAACAACATTGTAAAAGATGCTGAAGACTATGTTTAACTTCGGAGAATTAATGGATTGAAAATGTTCCTATTAATTACACTGATTGTTTTTATTTATTCAAAGACATGGTGTTTACTGGAGTGATGCCTGTCTTTTTAAGCCAGTCTGTCTGCCAAAAATATATCATGAGAATACTTCTGTCGTAGATTACTTTAACTCAGTTGAATACTGCTGACTTCTTACCACATCTGTTGAGTATGTGGCTGTGATTGTTTATTAAACAGGTAAATGGTATTACAGGGGTTCTGTGGCTGATGTTGCATTCCGGCTAGTGGGTGTACTGCAGCAAATATTTTCGGCACTTAAACTAAAGCAGGTATTGTGAACTGCCAAAACGCACAATATGCTGGCTCTATTTTTCTCTTCCAGATCATTCCAGTTTGCTTTTGCCACAGGCAGAGCTCTTTCACATTAGTAATTTCTAATTCAATTAAGCCAAAATCAATGCAAAAGTGAAATGTCACTGAAGTATTAACAATTAGAATTTATTGCTAATAGAAAGAATGGCTCATGAATCCATGAATCATACACAGTCAATGAGAGATGGTTTTAATCCATTTAGACTCAGTAATCAGAGATAAAGAAAAGCATTGGATGCCTGGAAAACAGCTTTCAGTTTAAGAACCCAACAACTGATGTTTGTTTCCATTTATTTTAGACAAATTAATATTTTTTTCTGAAATATGAGCATAGAGTTTCAAATGTTACTATAGATTTTCTGTGCTGTCATTTAACACCCAAGTTGGTAGCCCTCAAAGAACTGCAGTATTAACCAATGGCTGCACATCCACTCCCACAAAATCAGGCCTTTAAGGAATGTCAGAGTTTGTGCTCTTCAGAGGCGGATGCACCCAATAATCACAGAAATCTTGTAAATGTCATCTGTAAAGAAAAATACTTAATGTCTGTCCATTATCCTGAACCATGTCCAAAATAACAGACTTCCCACTGGTTTTAAGTTAATAATAGGCTTTTCTTCCAATTTTTATCCATCTGAAACTATCAGGCATTCTGCAATGTATTAAGATGGGAATTCTACTGAATATATGCTGAGTAGAAAGAATATTTAAAGAAGAGTTTTCAATGTTCTTTGGTTTGGTGGAGAGGGAAGAGCCAAACTATGGAAAAGTAAACATGCAGCTCCAGAGGCATCTCAAAATTCTAAACCTCCAGACACTAACTCCTTGAAAAGAATTAAGCTTAGATTTTAACTGCCTGACAAGAACAGTATCTCTCTGCGCCAGTACCTGGGCATTGCCCCTGCAGTTCTTCAAGCTAATCCAAGCGTTGCTCTTATCATGCTGAGAATTTGGCATGACAATATAGCAGAAAGGCTTTTCATTAGGAGACTTCTGTAGCAAATTTCTTCACTCAGATTTGTTTCTCCGAGGAGATTCTCATGAAAACAACCTTAGTTAGGCAGGTAAGTGGTGAGACAAAGTAAAAGTAACTCAGGGGTCACCCATCTTTCTTCTAAAATTCACTTTAAAAAGCACTGCCCACTGTTAAAGCCCTTTTGGCAGGAGAAATAAAAGAATCTTGAAAGCACCCCTGGATTAATGCTAACTAAGCTGCCCGACCCATTCCTCAAAATGGCAGGACATTCTGGAATCTGCATAGATGAACCAAACCTTGTCCTTTTTTCTTATTTTTCTGGGTCTGATGAACTGCAGGGCATGTTTCTCTCTCCAGACAGTAACACAGAATCATTCTGCTAGAGGACAGCACAATATCCAGATCATTAGCCTCCACCAAGGGCCATACTCTGTCCTGGCACTGGCATAATGCTTCCATTAAGCTCCAAAGCAGAAGTTGGCTATAAGACAGACACTGGCAACTGTCTAGTTTGTAGATGGGGTGCTTCAACAGAGACTTGCATTGCCTTCCACTGTACTCTCCTCCTGCTGAGTACCTAGAGTTTGATCAGAGCTGTGGGAAAGCACCAGGATCGTGAAAAGAGGGTGCATGTGTGCTGGCCCACATAAATCAAATAAATGTGAGTCATATTAACCTGTGATGCTTATTTGATATTCACAGCTCTTACGTAGAAAGCAAGAGCTGCCCCAGGGCCTACTGATAAGCAATAGCAACCACAGGAACCCTTTAAAACAGAAGCTCGTGGATAGTGGAGGTTGTATTGCAGTGGATCTACAGAGCTTCAGAGCTACACATTCAGGGTCTGAGTAAGAGAGCCAAATATACACTTGTTTATCAGCAAAATAAAAAAACAACATGATTAATTAATGGCTGGTCATGATTGATATATGAGCACTTCACATGCCTGAGCTTTGCTTTTCTTTGGGAAAGAAGCTGAAGTTCCCAGAATGCCAAAAAGCACTAAGAGAATATAGCTGTTTTGTCTTCATCAATGGCAAAGTGAGTAAAAATCTCTTTAATTATGCAGTGTTGTATATTGGTTACCTATCAGAGAGCCTGCCTGAGGCAACTTATCATTAACAAGAATTGTTTTTGTTAGCCCTGAATTGTAAATCTCAATTAAATTAAAGTGGTGACAATATATAGACAAATTTAATCTCAATGTCTTTTATTAAAAGTGCTATTAACTGAAGTTGCATAGAGGTCAGCCAACAAACTCATACCCATACATTACCAACTAGAGAACTTTGCCTTTAGTATTTTCATTCATTTGATGCTTGTTTGGAGTTTTTTTGTTTGTTTATTGTTTTTCCTAAAATAAACACAGGAAAGGCTGAATGCAGCACCATCAAAAATAAAACTCACAGAAAAGCCCTCACCAACGTGAATCGTGCATGTGAACATCACCAAAGTGAAATAAGCACCCCACTCCACAAGTACGCTCAGAAGGCAACCTGGTGCCAGGGCATGAGCCTTTGGGATCCAGTCCTCAGATATCATTTTTTCTCTCAAGGACAGGGCTTGAGAAATCTTTTCCCTGAAGAACATTTTTTATCAGGAATACTTTGCCATACATCCCTCACATGGCTCTCACCTCAAAGATGAACTTGGAACTGCCGAAGTTTGTCTTCTGCTTCTGCCAGAAATTATCAGGTTTTATAATCAGAGCAACATGAATCTCAGCAGGAAAGGCTTCTTGAAGGGTCTTTAGGAGAGGCTTGATCAAATCCCATTTTGATCCCCGCATATCAATAATAACAGTGAATCCTCGTTTACAGACATCTTCGCTGTAGGAATAAAAGCATGTCAAAATAATTAATACTGAGGGCAGTCACACTGAGGTTTAACTTTTCTTGCTATCATTCAATGCTGCTGAGCAAAGCAAGGGATGATATACCTCAAAATAAAAGGCAAAAGAGTACAGCATCGAGGTTATATCAATTTTAAGAGTTTTGCCGTAATCTAATCTACAAGAAGTGTATACTTTACATTTTAATCTCTTATTTCCTAAGAACAGGCAATTCAAATTTTCACTGAAATCACCTGTTGTTTCACACAATCCAAACCAGAATCAAATCTATCTACATAGCGCCTGAATATATATGTGTACAACAGATTCTGCTTTCAACCTGTTGAATTTAATTCACAATCAAAGCCAGCAAGCAGGATCCTGTGCCTTAACGTTGCTGGCCACTCATACATTTGGGTGCTTTCATTTTCAGAGGCCCCACTACAAGCTTTTTAAAAATGTGCAATTTCCAGAGAAGTGGCTGGCAATCATTCCCTGAAAGGAAGGTCCTTGTGACTCACTACGTGCACGGTTAAAATTGAGGCCCTTTTCCCTCCTGATCGATCTTCCAAATGTTGCTGGGCTTTTTAAGTCTGCAGCCTTAATTTTCTGCCAGCCTGTGCTCCTCGCTTCTCAAACATTAAAGATGGCTGTCTACCCTCATCCTTAGCAATGTGTATGGAACAAGAGCACCACAGTACCAGCTTGCCACATGCCTTCCCTTTTTATTCACAAGAGGAGAAAAGATGAAAGAACATGTTGATTCAAGTCAAATCTGGGCAGCTTTCTGAATAGCTTTTCCAGGGACATAGTACTGCTTCTCAGAAAAAGGGATATGGCTCGAAAAGCGTCATCCTCCATCTGCAGCATCCAAACATTAGATTAGAACTGACAAGTGTTGACTCCTCAGACTGCACAGCCAATACACCTGCTATGCATGGCACTGAGCTCAGAGAGCCAAGGTGTCTCCTGTGGACCCTGGGCAATTGCATAAAACACGAACTCTCAACCCCCACTAATATTATTGGGATGTTAATGACTAAAAGTCATTGCCAAAGCACTAAAAACAACAGCACGGCCTAATTGCTGATGTTATATATATTTTTAAAGATGGAATAAAGGTCACAGCCATAACAAGAAGATGCTGAAAGAAAAGAATTGTAGAAAGAAGAAAGGACAATATAAAAAAGAAGAGAAACATGGCAGAACATGAATCTGTTTTGTATAATGAGTGTAGCAGGGAGGTACAGAACAAGAGATTCTCTTTAGCACGTGAATACAGCACACTTGGCCTATCTGCAAACTGGCCATCATTACAAATAGCTTCATAAAGGTATATGTAGACATAAAGGCATATGTAAGATACTTAAAAATAGCAAATGTTGAGATGGATATCATTAGAGAGAATCCAAAATATGCTGAAGACAGATATTATTAAGCATGCTTATAATGCAGAATCATAATACTCTGTTTAGCCTCCATATGAAGACTCTCAGTGCACGCACACATATTTTCACTATATTCTACCTCTCTGAATCCTTAAACACTTTCTGCTGGTAAGATCTAGATCACATGTATCTCACTAAAACAACTCTGTAAGGCTCTCTAAGTCAAAGATGGAGTATTTTTCATAGGAGGCACACTAGATTAACATCTGTGACTTAAAAATGAAAGCCCTTGGTGAGCTCACTGAGATGTAAAAACGTTTCTGCACCGACTGACCCACAGCAAAAGGTTTTTTGCCATGTTAAGGGAAGTCCCTAACTTGTGCAATCGCCATTCAGTGCCGAGAAGAAGCAGTCACAGACAGCGAGCTTGGTCCTCCACCTTATTGGCACACTCAGGGCATGCCGCATACAACACTCTGTGCAAAGAAACACAAGGCAGACCAGGCACCTCCAAACACTGTTAGGAATACAGATCTTTTTATTCTCCTTTTACCTAGTGCTGAAAGGTCAGACATCTGATCCTGCCATAACTAATGCCAAAAAATGCTGTCAAAGAAGCTTTGTTGGTGTTGCTACTGCCTCTTGCCCTTTGGAACTACAGCGGAGACAAAGAACCAAATCAGAAAGGACCTGAATAGGGGTTCTGTGTTATTTTTTTCTTGCAGAGCTTTATGGGGTCTTCAGCAACTTCTGCCAACTCACCGAACCTTGTTATACTGAATGACTGATTTTTCTTCAAACATTTGACACAGAGATCAAGTAGCCAAAGAAGAAGGAGATAAGTGTTTAAGTATTTATTTAGATAGCAAGCTCTTTAGGGCAGAAATCATCTACCATGCTGTGTTTTTCTAAGGAGTTTCCCTCCAGGTACCTACACAGACTTCAGCTGCTTAGCATTAATTTGAAAAAAAATATGTTTTGAGAAACTATACGTGAAAATCCAAATAATTCCATAAAATATTTAAAAACAATTTGTAAAAGCACAACTGAATGTGGATGTGAAAGGCTTACATAAATGTGGGGACACCTTGTAGTTGAAAAAAAACACACATTGAAAATGACAGTATTTAAGTCGTAGTATCCTGATACCAACAGCCATTGACAGGGCTCTAAAACAAGCCTCATTTGTAGACAACAAAACACCCATAAATTCTGGAGAGTCAAGGTAATCTGCGAACATTTGTCATCCTTGACAGTCAGTCATTTTTCACCAGTTACCTCAATATGTAGAGGAAATGACCCTGGGTTTCTTCTGAAAAGTCTAGCCATGCTTATTAAATTTATTGTTTAAAAGCAACAACTCAAACCCTCCCCAGTTTAGCAATTGATCAGGAAAAGCATCAGCAGCAATCAAACTTCCTTCGCACTGTCCAAGCAAGGCACGTCTTATCCCCGACTCTCAGGAGGCTGCAGCAATCCACATATCTATTATGCACAAGCAATCATTTCAGGATGGCAATTAATGTTGATTGTGGTGCTTAATTTTTTCCGGTATCGATATTTGACCAGAAACTGGAGAAAACGCTCAGATCAAGGTATTTGGACAATCCATCAGCCTTTTGGCTGCGCTCATCTGGACTTGATTTGCAGCAATGAGCACAAAATATCTGATAGGTGATGAGTCATTTCAGTTGCTACACTGCTTTTAAACAAAGACTGGGACTAACTTCCAAGTTTACTAAAAATATCCGGGAATATTTGTAATAACAATACTTATGATATGTTTGTTGGTTTGTTGTTGTTTTTTTTTTTTTATTATTTTTTAAAAGAATAAATCCAAAACTCAAAAGCAGATGTGATAATTTTGTCAAAATAAACCCTTCTATTTTGGTTTCTAGGGTGCTTTCACAAGGTTATTTTCTCAAATTTCCTCTTTAATTCAGGCACATTCTAAATTGTGTTTGCTTTGGCAAGGGCTGACTTGCTGGGTACCAAACAATATTGAGCACTTCATGCTTTCTGATTAATCTTTGAAAAAACTATCATTGATTATATGTATTTTTCATCCCTACAATTTGGCCAAAGCTTCTGGCATTTAGAAGCTTCAGCACTTGATTAGCTGAAATAACACAGTATCTCCATTCCCATTTTGCAGTCACAAGTTAATGAAAAAGCAACACATTTAGCACGCCTGTTGGGCCACTGAAACCACAGATCTGACATGTATGGCATCTCATTTAGAATATGATTTGTTAACAGTGAGAGTGAGATCTCCTTCAAGGAGGGTCAGTGTAACCTTGTCAGGAGACACTCTCAGCATTACAAGTAACTCAACAAGCATCAATTTGTAAGTACAAAATTTGCAGGAGCTCAATTATTTTTGAGATCACCATTCCACTGACAAATGTGGCTGTAATCAGTCAATTGATTCACTAGCTGAGGGTGGAAAAGGGAGAGGAAGAGGAGAAAAATTAGTATGTGACAGCCTCCCTGAGGCCTCATCTCATACTGAGACCAAACTAACTCTCCTGGCTAGTTTCCGTATGCCAAGGATCACTTCAGAAACTAAAGCGTTAACATGTTTTATCTACTGCAGTTGTTTATCCATCTTGTCTGAGATTTGTTTACACAGCTTGAAAATGAAGCTGGCTGGGGACGTTTATAATCAGTGTCACTTACTGGCTTTAATTGTTTGGTTCTTCACTACCAAGTTGAGCCCGAAGATCATCTTATCAACAGAAATAGTTATCTGCTCTGTTAATATGCTTTCCAGTGAATTTGGACGATAAGACAGTCCTTTCTTATAGACTAATTTATCAAGCACTCTTGAACCCGCATTATTTATTAAAATATTGGACATTTAATACTTCTCAAAAAATTGTACCATGCTCATCATTCCAATTATCATTCCAATTATCATTCCAATTAGTTCCTGAACACTCAGACTGCCATCAGTGTTGTCCCACATTCCCCAGTGGCTGTGGCTGTTGGGTGTGCTGGAGCAGTCCACCTGTCCACAGACCCCAGGACCGCCTGCTGATCCTCACATCCTCTTACATGCTGGTGCATCAACCAGCAGTGGGGAAAGGCACATCCTGAGAGCACCATTGCTCTGGAATAATAATTCTGGGAAAGCTCCCACCAGAGAAGTTCAACAACCTAGAAGTCTGTAGGTAGACAGGCTTCAGCCTAAATTTTTCCTTTTATATTTTCTTACTTGGTTTCACAATGCTTTTCCTGTAACTAGAAGAGAAACATTCATCCAGCCCCCATTTCCAATCAATCCTTTGTTCCTTACTGTGACCTAAATTTGTTTCTTCTCTTGCAGCATCAAAAAGGAAATACTCATTCTCTTTTTTAAAAAGAGAAGGAAAGAAATCCAAGGCAGTTTCACTCTGGCTGGAGCTGGACATAAAGCAGCAACGCAGAGAAATTTCAGTGACATCTTGTAAAGAGACTTGGAGCCGGTGAGGTCCGGTCAGAGACAAAGCTCCTGTCTCTGGTTTCCAGCCATTGCTCTTAGGGGACATGAGATGTGACTGCAAATGGCACTAGAATGCAGATGCCTGAGCTGCACAATGTTCACATTCAACCCCTAGTTTTGGCCACTTGTCAACAGGAGGGAATAGAAAAGCAGAAGAAAAATATTTTGGCAGAAGCTTACTGGTGCCAGAAAGGGTGCTTCTGCTATTCTCAAGCAAGTAGCTCATGCTGGTATTTTGATTTTTCCTTTTAAGAGAACAGTTCTGAAGTCAGAATGATTCTTCTGTATAATGCTGTAAGCTGGGAAGCACTCAGACACACCTTGATGTAAGAAAAACTTTTCCCAATATTTAACTATGATCATGTGAGATCCTCTACAAGAGGTGCAGGTCCTCTGCCAGGAGAATCTGTCAGGATTCAGCAGGGTCACCCTGTGTTGTCTCCTGTCCAGGCAGAAATCAAAAATGTAGATTTCTGTCATCACAGACTGGACCAGATCTCTGCAGGCATTCATCTTCTTATTTAATTGAGCAAATAAACATTATTTGAGAAGTTTTCCATCTTTATTCAAATAGCAGATACAAAACACAGCTGTGTCCAAGAATGCATGATTGCAGCTATTAAAGCCAAAGCTGGAGGATGAATATTACGATTTTTTCACATTCCTATTAACTTTCTGCTGATAAATGATGCCTGCATACAAACCCATTTTTACCCCCTTCCCCTTTTGTTGTTGCATGTCTACTACATTTGGATCAATATTTGGCAGGCCTTCCATGAAACAGCTGCTGAGATAAATATGAAATTAATCAAGGCTTTGTTTTTGTTGATGCTGGGCTACATTAAAAGATTTGTTACTACAACAAAGAAATATTCAGACAGTAAGTACCATTCAGCTCTCTCTTGAGCCTTTAAAGTCTTATATTTGGGACGAGTTAGCAGAAACAAAACAAAAAATGATTTACTAAATGAAAATGATATGTTATTTGCTGAAAAAAAAATATTATAGTTGCACTGAAATATAAACATGCTATTTTTGAAAAGGTTTGGGTGAACAGATCTATTGAAGAATATATTTGAAGATTCAAATTCATTGGATTTCAGGTGAGAAGTAAATATTGGTTGTGCTTAGTACAGCCAAACTAGTCAGATTTAATAAAAAAACCAACTTTATGCCTGTATTTTAAGTACTTTCATAGGTAAGGTAAGGAGACCAAAAAGTCCACTTCATGTGCAGTCACTATAACTTTTAGTCTACAACACTGCCAGATTTTTATATAAGGTAGAGTATACTTGAACAAGGTAATGACTGCTCAGGGCTCTTCAACCTAAGTTCCTGATTTATCATTTCAAGACATCAGTTACTTAAAAAGTGAGTTAACGGAGAGCAGCAGCAGCTCCGAGAATTTGTCACCATAGTAAAACATCGTTACCCCAGAATGGAAAGTATCCAGATTGCAAATACATACATTTCATTGAAACACATGGAAGGCAGAGTTACCCACAGTGGAAAGACCTCTTATAGTACAAATAAGCCTGCAAGCATGTTTGATTCATGTGTATTTTGTTCAAAGAATGATTAATGTAGATTTAGGCAACAGACAGCAGCACCTGGTGAAATCCAATATATGTCCATAGACAGACACAGTGCCAAGTTCTGTACTGAAGTCAGCAGGAATAAGCACTCTGGGAATAACATACTTGATCCAGGGCTCAACTGAGATCACAGATGAGTATAGGAAAAAATGCTCTTCAAAGATACTAAAATCACTGTCTCTAAGTAGTATTGACATTTCTTGCAGTAAAGCACTCATCAGACATCATATGCTGCTCCCGGAGCTACAGGAGAGCAATGTACATCCATGTAGTAAAGAGCTGTGACTGAAGTAAGGAACGAGAGTGAGGTGAGAAAACACACTTTGATCCAAAATAAGATATTTCATTAAGGTTGTATGTTCTCATGAAAGTGTGCTTAAAACCTGTAACAGGGTTTTATATTCTGTTTGGGCCTTTTCAAGTGAAACGTCTTTACTTTTCATTTTGTTCCATAGCTTCCAAACAGACCTTAAATAGAAAAAAAAGAGAATTTCCTCAAAACAAAATATCTTTGTCAATCAAATATTTTGGAGGTGATTTTGGTTGAGAAATTTCTGATGTTTTGGGATTTTTTTTCTCTTTTAAAACCTGCACTTCCAAAGAGCAGACAGATTCTTCCACAAATAAGTATCTAGCTTCTACCTATTTGCAGAGTGCAGAGTTCAGCCCACGAGTCGCCTAGCAGAAGTGATACAGCCAATGTTTGAGGGTTTGAGGGATTTTGGCCAGAGTCCATGTACTCGTTTTATTTAAGGGCACATGCTGAATATAGGTGCATCCCTTAGGAGGAAAGAGTGAATACTAGAACGCACAAACTCTGTGGTCCCTGCAATGAGCCTGTTTTGCTAGTACAGTATGTGAGAATTTGAGTTCTTTTTGGAAACGTATGGTTAAAAGTTGACGTCTCCATTTTCCCCAGGTTGCACAATGGGGAGTTACTATGACCAATAAATCTAGTGGCACTCATTTCTTTTGAGCTCCACCCGCATACGAACAAAGCAAATCTTTGTAGTCACAATGATTTATACCAAAATAGTTCACTTATCAGATAGATACTTCCTGCTGTGCCAGGCTGGGTGAGGATTGGGTGCATGGGGTATTACATGCAGAAGGGTTTGCTCTGAGGCTGCAGAATCAACCTATGTGAAAAGCTATGCTTGTAAAATCAAAATGTGTGCACTCCTCTACAGAGCAGACTTTACACATTCTTTCCAATAACCGCTACGATGACACAGAGAAGAAAAAGTCAATTTTGCAGAGCTCTCAAGAGACAGTGGATACTCGTGTGTTATTTACAGCCCAATTTCAAACCATCTAGCTCAGGTCTGATTTTTTCTGAGTCTCTTAGCAAGAAGGACTAAGCCTTGCTAATGAAGCTACTTGACATGAGGTATCACTTATTACTTGAGTGGTGACATAAATAGATCAAAATGATGCTAACTGAGCACAAACAAGTTGATAGCTCAGTATTTCAAAAGGAGTAGGGCACCCAAAAGACACTGTTGGCCCCCAGAATGAGTAAACTGCATCCAAAAATCTTCTGGAAAGTGCAGAAGACTCCAGCAGCTGAATAATGAAGCCAAAAATTAGCAGTATGTCTTGGCAATGTGTCTTACAGGCCTCACCTGAATTTCTGAGCTAACAGTCTGCCATCTTCCCAAGAGCACGAGGTATTTTTTTCATTTATCAGGCCTCACTGTAGGATGCTGTGTGCCATAGATGCCTGTGTGCTTTCCCCAAAATTTTACAGTCATTATGATAAGGCAGTTTCTCACCCTGATGGGAACTCCCATGTTGGCATCAGAGCAGCACAGTTTTAAGGCTGCTCCATGCAGTCTTCTATGAAAATGCTCCTTATTATCCTGAATTTCCACCATAACCTCTAATCATTTCTGTTCTCCATCAATACCGCTTCCCATCAGTCACCCCTAATTGGAAAAACCCTGAACAACTCTTTCATCAACTAACACAGGTTCAGATAAATGCTCTGAAAAGTAATTGCTCCATTTTAGCTGCCTGCCCCTTTCCCACTATTAGCTATATTGCTTCTCTGTCAAAAGCAGAATAAAACTCCACAGGCAAATCCATCAACAAGTGCCACATGTAAATGTGCATCATCCTACTCATGTCAAAAATTGCATACACCATGCAGTGACTATTCTGCTCCCAGACCTGAAAATTATATTGATAAATTAATGTATGGCAGGATAGGAATGATGGGAGTCTACTAGTCAGAAAACTCTTTACTGTAGATATCAGTCAGCCCATGAAAATAAAAATCACAGAGTAGATTCATGGAGCACTGCACCTGCAGATATTTGTCCTAGTATCAACTGGCTCACTTGGTCTGGAAGAGATGCATCAAAGGTATGTCACAAGCCACTTTTCCCCCACCAGCCTAATGGTTTCCCTATCTGTACGTTAAGCCAATGCAATATAACATCCTGTGTAAGAATGGGCCTAATATAGCAGATTTCTGTAGCAAGATGCACTGCCATTGTCACAGCCTCAGGGCAACAAGTGTTAAGAACACAAAGCATTTCACAGACCCTCCAAAGTCTGTAGCTGATGCTCATGAGGGACACAACACCCACTATAAGAAAAGCCTACCTAGTGTAACTCTAAGACACTAAGAAAAGACAAAGAACTGCAGGTAGCTTTCTTACAAGTATCACTTCACTGCTTATTCCTTTTTAATATCTAGTTAGAGCACTGCAGTCCTGGACACAGGGTCCAAGTTTGGGGTTGATTGCCACCTGCTAGTGTTTCTATGTTGTATCTCACCTCTACCTCAGTTTTTTCAACTGTAAAAGGGTCTTACAATATTTTTTCTTTACTGAGAAAAATGAAGTGTCCCGTTGAATAATATTTATGATATTTTCAGGCACAAATAGGATAAACAATTGCAGGAGAATTATAAGCTGAAAATAGTCACGGCTGCTTCATGGTTAATTCACAGAAGCTTCAGAGAGAGCACTTAATAATCTAAGCATGTGCTGATTTGTCCATGCTGGGCTATACTCTCCATTACACGTGTGCTGATTTTATATAGGGGGCATTTATTACTTTATACATATGCTTATCTAATTGCACTGAATACACATGCTTTATTAAACTCATAAATGAGCACATTTATGAGTCTATGTGAAAGTAGAGCCCTTCATATTTTATTTATAAAGTGAGACAATAGAACTGCATTGACATAGAACATCCATTTAATTCAGAGGATTTAGGGTTGTCCCACAGATTTTGCTATTTTTGCCAGAATCAAAGCTTTTGGTTTTTTAATTAGATTTCTAGCCCATCTGCTTGCAAAGATAGCCTTGACAATATAAACTAATGCACATTTGTCTTGCTGAGTCTGCAGCCAGTGGAAAGAAACAATGAGCCTAGAACAGTGAACTTGTCTCCTCCATCTTACTGGGGTGTTAAAAAGAAAGGCAGTTCTGACTGCCTAAATATCAGGATTTTTAACTATTTCCTTGCTGTTCATTTTGCCACCTAACCTGTGGATAAAATGTTTGTCAAAGCCCTAAATTATTCACAAAACCTCATGTTCATTTTGATGACTCTGCTGTACAACTCAGGCTGTCAATCAGGACCAGGCAGGTACCTGGCCAAATATATAAGATTTCAATTATAATAAGGTATTTTTTATCTTTTGTTAATGTGTGGATTAAAAGACTGATCTCAGCATAATCAGACAACCTGTACTAGAAGCCTGGAGTGGAAAAGTTTGCAACCTCACAATTATTTTGGATTTGATATAGAACCCACAGAAGCAATAGCCCAATAAATAGTTTTAAATGCTTTATGTTATAACTAAGGAAAACAGATTAAAAGATGTCTGTTGCTATGGCATGCTTTACAAACAGCATACAAAACAAAGCTCACATAGTCTCAGACTTTTTCCTGCCATTTGAAAGTAATAAGAATATTACACTGGGCACCTAAAAGAATGACACTGCCAATTCAAAGCACATTAAAATCACCCACAAATTTCACCACTCTTAAAATAGCTGACTATCCCTACATTTTCTGTAATTACTGATTCTTAATTTAACTTACTGTTGCAGTGCTCCCTGATGTTATCTATCTTAAAATCACTGATGATGTGTTTTTGTCAGTCAAGCAAGTTTACACTGGTTACCAATGTCAGAAAAAAAAGAGGTAAGATTGACACAGAGTTTCTGACAGTGGGTGCTGCCTGTGCTATCATACTGTGAGGATGCTGCATGGATGCAGCCATATCCTGGTGCTATGTTCCTAAAGGACGGCAAAGCTCAGTGACTGCGCTTCTTTAATCTTATGGACTGTCTGATAAAAATATCTTCCATCTGTTTCCTGTTTGTATAGCTGTTCCTCACAATATAAGGAGCTTGATTAAGCAATTACGATGGTGCATGAAGCACATGCTTACACTTGTTGGATACAGATAGAGATACGTGTACACTTGACTGATTTGCTGGAGGAGGATGGCAATCCTTACACAAGACCCAGGAAAGGATGTGTGATGTAGCAGCCTGCAGGCCAGGCAGGCCTTTTCCTGCTTCGGTTGACCTCTTGCATCTCTTTCCAAGGTTATTGTAGTGAATTAAGATGTTGATATCCGCCTTTCATTTGTGAGTAACAGCAGATACGGTGAATGCACATTTCCACCTTAATGATTTCCTTCTTAAGTCCCTGATGATTTACATAATGCATAAATGTCTTTGTTCTGTAATAAGATGTTCTTTGAAGTAAGAGAGTTATGGAAAAATCTTATGGAAAAATGAATGGCTCCATAGACAGAGTAGTAATCTCCTGTAGTCTTCTGTTTTGAGATAAATTTCTTGATTGAGTCTGTTTGCAGAACAGATGTGTATTTCCAGTACATTCAGACTCTGCTGAAGTCATCTGTAGCCTGGAAGAATCCACAGATGACACCCTACCATTTTCACAGAAGGCAACTGTGAGTTAGGAAGAACTAACAGCTTTGACAAATCAATTCAGATCACTGATAAAATGACCAGATAGATAAATTAATTTGTTTCCAATTACTTTAAATACACCAAAAACGTCCTGTTATTTCATACTTTGCTCTTCATTCTACCCCATCTAACTAATACAGTTTATCATCAGCTTTGTTAGAACTTGACCAACATTTGCATCTATCTGGTATAAAATATAAGTTGCCCCATACATTAATTTTTTCACTGGAAGAACAAACCTACTTTGTAACAGTACTGCCATAACCAGTTACACCATCTTTCGTCCTGAAAGATCTTAAAGAGTTTTGCCATGGTTAATTAGATGCTAAATGAACCAGTTTCTAATATGAAACTTTAAAATATTTCACACAACAACAAAAGCAGAAGGAACTGCTTTTTTATGTTGGACTTAGACAAAGAACAAAAAACACCACAGAATTTCTTTGACAATTTCCTTTGAAATGGAACTTAATTCCTGGCCAAGAAAAAGGAGGAAAAAAAAAAAAACAAGGACTGTTGTGCCAAAAAATGTTCACAGGTGCAGGAATTAGACATTTAACAGAATCTCTAATTACACATCTGATTTTTGGCATTTTTTCATGGCAGCATGAACATAGCTAAAGATCTTTTGTGCATGTATGTCCTCCCACAGAAAAAAAGGCAAAAATGTGTTTTCATTTGTAAAAACAATTTTAAGTCAATTACATCTTAGTGGGCAAAGCGAGCACTATACTGTCAGCATGGACTTCATCTTCTGGAAACACTGGCTTGACACCAATTTTATAAGTATAAGAATGGAGATGAAGACAACTTTACACTGGTACTGCATCTGATGCATTTATTTGATTTATATTGCTCCACTTTCTATACCTTAGTGAAGCATGTCTACTTTAGTTTGCCAGTGCCAGGGGAATGTAGAAAGTACGTATTTTAAAAAGAGAAAAATTAGCATTTCATTCACTAAGAGAAGTATTTCCAAGCATGGTGTCAAAGTTTGAGCAGGTAGATCCCCAAGTGGCCTCTTTCTCAAAGGTACCGAGTTGATTTTACCTAATGAAAACGTGTGCCTTATTCTTATAATTGGTAGTACCCAACAAGTCATCAGAAAAGTGT
Organism: Pavo muticus; assembly: GCA_016647715.1. NCBI lineage: Eukaryota > Metazoa > Chordata > Aves > Galliformes > Phasianidae > Pavo > Pavo muticus. Next base: position 288,049 of record JACDJE010000005.1, read on the forward strand.
TACCAATGCTAATATAACACAGATGCAATTTAACAGTCCATAAAACTACAAAGATGAAGTTTTCTATAGAATTCATTCCTAAATGAAAACCCCAGGAAAGGTTTTCAGCTGATCCTATTTTCCTGTCACCTACCATACACCATCTGACACCGCAAAATGGCTGGGGAGGCTGTTCTGGAACTTAAGAAGAAACTGAGATTTCCAGTAAGCCTGGTAAGTGTGAGGTGATATAGCAATTAAGGTCTGCCCTGAGAAGAAAGCAACCCTAAGGAAAGAGCATGCACTGCCAGTGTATTTGATTCCTAGTCTAACAGTTCATTAACAAAGCAGAACTTCCAGACATTCTTCCTATGGGTAAGATTGTTCATTACTTTCCTACATATCTGCGCTTTAATTGGATGTTGGAATGGACTTGCAGCTCCTTCCCACAAGTCTCAAGTGTGAATCAAAAGCTAAACTAATCTGTGATCCCAGAGATGTTTGCTTCTCCAGATGCAGTTTCTGAACTAAATTACAAATGTTGTAAAAACAGGAAAATGGAGAAATAAGAAGACATAACCACAAAATTGGATGTGATTAATCACTACTGGGAGAGGTCAATTCTGTCTTGACAATGGAGTTAAAAAAAAGTATTCAAGAAAAAGTACATATCACGTATTTGATTAAAACTTAGACTGACAGTTCATTAACAAGGCATCATTTCCAGCCATTCTTTCTGTGTCGAAGATCATCTATTAGCTTATCAGGTACTTGCTTTTCATTTAGATTTTGTTTTGGAATTACTGTTCTTCCCCTAGACTCACTGAATGGCTAAATGGTACATTTATAACGAGGAGATTTTATCAAGTGCTTTTTCTAATGACATGGTATATGGCCGATTTCTTATGCAGTGTTCCCAGTGCAGTAATGGGAATGGCATCTTTAAAGAACTTTTTCCCCAGAAATGAGAGGTCTTATCAGTGTTTACTATTACATGGATCTGTATTTTAGCCTCATGTAGCATAACTATGATAAAAAAAAATTCTGTCTTCAAAGAGTGAAAATATTAGCTAATTCAGTTTCCAAAACTTTGTGAAGTTCCTACTTCATGGACTGATACATTCAAGGTTATGCAGTCAAGAGAAGACAACTTGAACCCAGAACTAAAACTCAGGAAACTCAGGCTGTGTCTTTCCCTTGAAGTTCCAGGATGGCACCTACCTCAGTGCAAAGGTGACCTAAATGGGTGGCCTAAATCAAACCTGAGGATTCCATCTGATGACCTTCTACAAAGATCGCAAAAGACATAAGCAGAGCTCTAAAACACACCATCTTTAGTTGGTGGTCTAAGTGGAGCTGCTAAGGCTACTGAAAAGGCAATACAATTTTAGTCTCAATTTAGGACTGGCACACAGTAGAAAAACAGTGGAAGGGAAAAGTGACATTGCAGAGGACTCTGATCCTGTCAAATGCTGAATCAAATAAGATTGAGAGAAAAGAGACCTATTTAATCATCATAGGTGGGGATGTTGTACAAGAAACTACAGTTAATGTAAACATAGTTTAAGGAATATTTGAAAGTATGGAATGAAAAAGTCTCCATCCACTATTACCAATGGAAAGACGCTGGATACCTTTTTCATGTGATGTACAAAGGGTAAGTAGATGAAATATATGCAGTAAGCCCACCTAGAGTTCTCTAAGGGCAAAGCCTTTTGTTCCTAGTGGGATGTGTTGTTCATCTGTGGAGCTGCTAATCATAGAATAGTTTGGGTTGGAAAGGACCTTTAAAGACCATCTAGTTCCAATCCCCCTGCTGTGGGCAGGGACATCTTCAGCTAGATTTGGTTGCGCAAAGCCCCATCCAACCTGGCCATGAACACTTAATTAATACCATTCAACAGCCCTTTCAGTGTTCTTTCTCGAAATGAAACAAAGTATTGAATATTATTTTGACTATTGTTCTTCAGGATCACAGAAGCCATGACCTTGTTTGGCAGAACATTAATAATTTGGAGTTCCAAAGTATAACAGCCTCATGTGTTTGTTGTCCCAGATGAGGGCTGTTCATGACGAATACTGCTCAAGAATGAATTGCTCATCTAGTCACAGGTATGCTTTACCATGTCATTGTAGGAATTACTACTGATTGGTTGAATTTAATGCACTGAAATCAGTGGCTCTGCTCCAGGATTAGTTTGATTCAATGTATATTTTAAAATCCCACAAAATTCCTGCTAAGTCCCCCAACAATCACCTTATTAATGCTATGCCAACATATTTTTTATGTGTATTCCTTTCATGAATACATTTAATGCCTTCTTGGCTCCTTGACCCTGGTTAGGACTAGGGGAGATAGAAAGGCTGATATTTAGTGGTCAAAGGTTTTTAATGAGTAGATCTTTCAAACTGAATTTCAAAGTAATATTTATTTGATCCTCAATGACAACATCAATAGCAGAAGCATCTGGCCAGCCAGATGCTCAAATAAATAAATTAAAACTGAAGCTTAACTAACCCTTTTATTAAAAGACTAAGAGATTATCTTCTTGTACTCCCATGGGAAACAGGGTAAAAGAGATCTGCATCATATCCACATCGTATACACAATGAAGTATAGTGCACAGAAAATGCATAGGAAAGCAGCCTAAATTTGCCTAGTGATGAACTACTGCTGCTGCTGTTAAAACTTTCAGAGAGATGCACTTACTCTACACAGCCAGTGCTTCGCTTTGATCTCTACTCAATGACTTTTAACAGAAATGATCATTCAGAGAAGATGCCCCTTGCAAATACTACACTGGCCTTATAGTAGGATCCTATTTTCCTTTGCTTGCATTGCAGTGGGGACATGGGGCTATGTGGAAGAGCAAGGAAGTGCGAGAGGCTTCTATGAATGCAGCTGCAGGAGAAGAGAAAGTTGTTCTGGTGGTTTGGCTTTTTGTAGAAAAATACCATAAAGGAACCTGCTAAAATTACATCACTGGAAAATTCTCCAGAGGCTAAGGTTTTCCTTAGACATTGGACATAAACTAAAGCCCTGTGTACACAGGCAGGGAAACCAACGCTTTCTTCCTAATAGTAGAAAAGTACACAGTGGTAAATATTGCAGACCAGACAATAAGTGCTGAGCCAAAAGCAGGTTTGAATTACACTTCCCCACCTTTTTGGGGGCATGGGGAAAACTTTCTAGAATTATTTTGCTCACGTATGGTTTTACTCTGGATTAAAGTATTTCTCTCTTTCTTTTTTCTTTCTTTTTCTTTATTTTTCAATCAAAGAAGCCTAGCAGCCTCACACCACATAGCTACCATTATATTTTGCCGCATACAGTGTTACAGAATCCATAGGGAGCTCCAGAGCAGTGCCAGGATCCACAAGGAAAACATTAAACTCAGCAGACTGACTTGGTTAAGAGCACCTTGTGGAAAAGACGAAGAAACCACTGATGAGATTTACAACTGCCTACCAAAATCTTGGATACTGATTCCCTTTGGAAACAGCAAAGAATTGAACATCTCAGCCTCTGAGACAAATTTTGCCAGTCTCAACCCATACTTTCCATGCTGTAAGAGCATCAGCCTGCTCAATGCCACATGCTGCCATGAACCGGTCGTTGTCCTATTTTAATATGATCTGATTTTCTAAGACCATAAACCAGCATGCACTTTCAGGAGCAGTGGAACTGCCAAGCCTTTGGTGGTGGCTTGAGCACTCACTCTCTAATCACAAATGATTTCCCTCTTCTAGAGCTCTTGGGCTCTGGAGATATCCCCTCTACCTCCATTCTCTAAGAAGGGGTGAAGTCCTAATTAGTGTCCACCCTTCCTTCTCAGTGGACACTAATTAGGTCTCTTATCCTTGACGCAGCAGTCTAATCTCATTAAACTTGTAAGAATTTAATTTTCTTGAGACTCTTCTCTGACAGAATTGGTTTGAACAGTGACTGACAGACAGCATGTTTCCATAAGCGTTGTATCATTTGGAGACAAGCCTAAAAATACATTCCTGAAAGCACATCGTCAGTCCTCCTCAAAAGCTGTGCATTAGGGAATCCAGGAGTTGAGCAGCATCCACAACACCTCCATCCATCCCGCGAGGATAAGGACAGGGCAGTCTGGCTCTGCTTCTCTGTCTCCCATTTTTTGCACAGAGCTGCATCCATTCTCCATGGGACTTTAGAAGAGCTTTCCATTGACATTAAATCATCTTTGACAATATTCCTGTTACAAAGCAGACTGCAAAGCACAGAGGTGGTTTTCCTGCTCCTAAAGACGTCCATGAAGAGGGTGGCATAAAAGACTTCCAAATTATAATAATTTCTGAGAGTGAAAAGGATGTAGCACGTACTGGAGTTACTGATGAGGAACACAAGCACCCATGCTGGAATGAGACAAAACCATTTTATAGTCTCTGTAAAAGCCGTAGGAAATAGATCACCAAAAAGAAAAGTTAGGATTGGCTGAACTGCTGCATATTCTGCTGACAGCTTCACCAGGGAACCACATGGAAGGGAACTGGTGCAGCTCCACTGCCAGCATGTCGCTCCCACAAAAGGTCTCTGTCTGCTAATTTTAGCATTTCTGAATTACTGCTCGAATTGGCACAGAGCTGCCTTCTTCATGGAGTCTCCAGGTCTCTCTGCCTGCACGTTTCTGAGTGCTGCAGAGCCACAGATCCAATGGCTAAGAAGCCTTTGAGGAGTATACAACAGCCTTAAATCAGCACTAGTGTGGCAAAGAGGCAGTGCAGTGAAGCGTGCTGCAGGTACCCCAAACTGCTTGTCAGCTGTTGAAGAAGAAAGAGGATGGAGAAAATGATGCTCTGCATAAAATTACAGTGGGCTGTGGTGGCCACCAGCTTCCTCAGCAGTGAGTTATATCCCAGATTACAAGGGGTTTGCTCGCTTGTCTCCATTACCTCTACTCCCTCCTCTAGGCAGCAAACGCCGGTATGATCAACATGCAAAAGCCATTTAGCAAGGAAAAACAATGCTGATCTAATCCCCAGATCGAGGGCTTGGATGGAGCTCAAAAAGCAGAGCAAGGCAGCACAGCTCTACGTGAGGCAGCTCAGGGCTGGGATCGGGCTCAGACCCCTCTGGGCGTCACTGGGTCACAGAGGCTCCAGACTCTGGGGCTGGAAGCACCTCGGGGTGCACAGGTAGGACAGCACCTGCCACAGACAGAGCAGTGAAAAGCTTTGTCTGCGCCTGGTTTGGCTTCAGACAGTTCAAAGGAAATACACTGCTTCCAGTGTGCCCACCTTCATGGGGTTGTACATCATGAAGGGCCTTTTCTGAGAGAGTGAAGTTAGGTGCGGTGATGCTCTGGAGCTGCAGCCCATGGGCTTCCCATTTCTTGCTCAGCAATCATGGGAAGATGGGGATGGAGGAGAAGGGCTTGCTGCTGTCCTTCTGGCTGCTCTGAACCAACAGTTTGAATGTGCTGCCTGCAGGGAGGGCCAGACCAATAGCACCAAAAGGCACTGGACCCAAACCGACTAGAGATGCTTCCTTTGCCATTTGGGAGGAGCACAAAATAAAACAGCGACCTTTTATTTCATGGGATTTGTTCCCCTTGGAGCCTGATCTGCTGACTCGGCTGAGGAAGGCATGACTGAGCTCCCACTGAGCTGGAAAAGCAGCACGGCGCCGGGAAAAGAAGCTTCTCTTCCAGACTCGTGCATTTGTTTTGTGTGTTAAACATAGCCAGCAGGGCTAACCTCTGCAATCCAAAATCTTCAAATCAGCAAGCTGCTAAAGAATCTTTATGTTAGAGATATCAGATAAACCAGAAAGAACCCAATATGCCTTTGCAATCTCAGCAGGAGCCTGCATGGTTGGCAGTAAGAGAGAAGTGGACACCCCCCTCCCCGCTGTAAAAAAGAACAATTGCCTTGGAAATAAATCAGAGACAATAAATGAGAGATTCCTTGATATCTGTTTTCAATTGCAGGTTTATAGTAAAAAATTAAGCAGATGACGAAAATGCTTAAAAGCAAAATGGCAAGTTGAAATCCTACTTTCTCTGTATGTGGTAATCAGTAATTTCAATTATTTATCAAAATACAATTAATATAAAACAAAATGGGGCTGGCTACTATATAAAAATGCAGAAACGTTGGAGACGTTAGTGTGAAAAAAGTCATAGGTTTTAAGATCCTCAAAATTTGTATTTTCTATGTTTTGGTTTTTTTTTACAAATAAAAGATCCAGTCTTGAAATAGCATTGACTTATTTTTAAAAAATTTTCAGTCTCTGAATTTATGTTCTGAAACCATGCAATAGAATCTCCATGGGTTTGTTTCAATATTGACATTATGTTACTCTTATTCACCTTTATTTCACAAGATATTTCCATCAGAAGGATAAGAGACGCTTCTGCTAGACCAGTCGGAATGTATTGGATGATTCCTGGTACAAGCGATAAGCAGAGCTCAGCTTGCCCTGCCTTTTATTAATCTTCAGAAGAAAAATGCTATGTGAGCTGTGCAATTCACAGTACATTACCTACAAAGCTCAGCATCGTGCTATTTGGGTTGTTCATCACAAAACCAGACTAAAAACACTTGTATAGCTACCCAGCTGGAAGGCAGAGCTATTCTCAGCAGCAAACAGAGCTAGAGCTGCTCTGAGAGTGGTCCTATCTCCCACAAAAGGCAGAGTAATAGAGGACATTTGCTTTAGATTCAGAGCTTTGCAAGATCAGTCCTTACGCTGTCCAGAAACCAGCAGCAGGAAATGAAGGCAGGAAATAACTTGGAAATTGATATGGAAAGTCCCCATTTACCTTAGGTTTGGACAAAACACTGTCAGAAGATAGCTCAAGAGGGTATTATCCCTCTGCTGAAAAACAGGAGCAACAATACTTGGGTCATTCCCCACACCCCTTCCAGCAGGGGCTCCAAAGCTGGAGATGCTACAGGAACATGCTGCATGCTTCATTTCTTCTATCCGTGATTTTAACTCATTTATTTTTGCCCCATTCACTCAGTTTTGCATGTTGTATTATTATCACATAACTCTCTCCCTCTTTTTTAAGTAAGAACTCCAAGACCTCCAACCTTTTCTCATCATGCCTGCTCCTCAAGCTTTGACTGTTGCTGTTGTTGCTCTCTCTGCATTTCTAGGAAGTCCACATTTTCTGGTAGTTTTTGATTACAGGCTGGAGCTGTAGAGACTTACTGCAGACTTACTTACATCAATTGCATTGTCCAGATATCTAGGAATAAAATGTCACATGCAGTTCTCATCAGGTCATTAGCACAGCTAGTAGGAGATCAGACATCCTCTTCGGAGAACTGACTTAGAACAAGAGGTAAAGATAACTTGGCACTGAATGTGTAACTTGGTCCTTATGTGGTCAGTAAGTGGATATGGGTACAAAACAGTGATATGGTCAGAAGCCCTTTCAAAGGGCATGGGATGAGGCTGCTGGTCACTTCCACAGAAGCCTTCCAGTCACTAGCAGATGGTGATAAGTAACAGCATCACGTACCTATGCCATGTACAATGGAAACTGGATTTGAATTAGCTATCAAGTGGTGAAAGGCTCTTAAATCCACTAGCATTCAAGTCAGCTATATACTCCTAATGAGCTTCTTTCTCCAAAAGCTTACCTTTTTTAAAAAAGTCAAATTATGTCTGAAGCAAATATTAAACCTCCATTAGCCTGATTAGCTTCAGTTCATTTGTTAATGTGGTATTTTGATGCAACTGTACAGCGGAATAATTATCTCACACGTGGCACCAGATATTTAGTTACCCAAATTATTATGAAGTCCTTGGTGTTATTTTTAAAATACATGAATATTTTTCTAGATCCACAACAGCTTCCAGCAAAAACAATCCTCAAAGGCTTCTTTTGTGCTAGGATCATGTCACTGAAAGTAGAGCTGTAGGGCTTAATTCCTATCAATGAACAAAATGAGTTTCACACTACCCCTGGCCAGAGAGCTAATACACACAGTACCATAGGTCATCAGAGAAGAGCTTAAAACAAATCCAAGAGCATTGAGTATTGGCACATTTTGCCAACCTGTGTTGTTCTTTCAAATTTAAAAAGCCCCAGTCATTAAGCTCATTTTTAGCGGCCCTTCTGTTGTTCTACTGATTCTAGCACCTTTAATCCGGCTCAGGCAGCTCCGAGAAGCAGTTCAAACACGTGGGGCTGCCCCTTGGAAACACTTCGCTACCGTTACGAGTCCTGGATGTCCCCCAGAGCTGGGAAGTGTTTGAGCTGGTTTTAAACAGAGGACAAATAAAAGTGGATGTCTTTAAAAATACAGGCCTCTGAGGCATCTTGGGTTTCCCCCTCTGCGGAAGGCTCAGAAGACTGCTTATCTTGGCTCCGAAACAGACTGATGTGTTCAGCTGGAAGATTCACTGTAGCTGACAAAGAACATTTCCTTCATCGTATTGCTTTGCCACGCAGGGAGATAACTCAAGCTAATAATATTCCGTCTCCTTGTTATCCTCCTATAGCCTATGCATAACTTAATTCTTAATTCCAAAGGGCTCACAGCAGAGATTGGCCTGGTGCTAGTTTCATTTACACACATATAAATCAAAACTCACTCTACAGGAATAGATGGTTCTACATCGGACATAAAATCCTCAGCAAGGCCAGAAAATTCCCCTTTACTGAACCAGCTCAGCTCCCCTGATCATAAACATGATGTTATCCTAGATTCAGTCAAGCCCTCCAAACTTCTAAACATTGCATCCCATTTAAATTTGCATGTAAATGGGAGCTATCCTGATTCGCAAGATATACAACTTTGCTTATCTAGAAAGCATTTGTGAAAATGTGAAACAAGCTAAGAACAGCAGAACAGTAGGGACCTGCCATCCATGGCAATTATCTTCACTTCTGATGAAAAGCATCTTAGTTTCTTAGTAACTAATTGTACTGCAGCAGTTTGGAGAAAAGGACCTCCCGGTATGCCTACAAGAATCAGTGTACAGCCGCCAACCAGCCAGCATCTCACCTCCCCCTCCTCGTACCCAGGAGTGTCGGATCAGGATCAGAAGTTCCTAGACATGAAGCCTTACCCCCGCACAGCAGTCCTCAGCTGGGTGAGAAACCCCACTGACTTCAGTCACCTGCCTGACCGCCGCTCCTAGCTCAATGAAAGCACTCACTATTCTGCTCTGACTCAAACACACATTGCTGCTTTCAGAAAACCCACATTATTATTCTGTTTCTGAAGAAGGAATTACAGAAAGCTGAATCAGAAACTTTGAGAGCTGCTAGCAAGACCCAGGTTTTACTTACCCTAATCTATCATCATATTTCATCACCAATCTCATACCTGTGCCCAGCTCCCAGAAATGTGCCACCTCTGGCCCTCCATTAAGATATAAAACCAGGGTTAAGTGACAGATAGTATCAATGCAGGGAGCAATCTGTCTCACTCAAAAACCACCGCAGTGGGAATAAAGAAAGGATTATTATACTGGTGTCAATAAGATAAATTACAGCCCCTCTTTTTTTTTATTTCATGAAAGAGAATTTCTAGTTTTTCAACTATCAGAGAACCTCTCCCCCTTTCAGCACTCTGAACATCAGAGTAGTTTCTCCCGACATCATATCCAGAGTCTCAGCTAATGGAACTGCTTGTTCTGGTAGATGATGGATGCAGCTATTCATTACAGCAGTCATCTTGGAATAGACAGGACTTGGGAGCCAGTGCTATGAATTCAGGCTGTTCCTTGCATTTATTTTTTTCCAAAAAGTAAATAAGTTTGAAAGCTTTACTGGTTGCCCTTGCTACAATAAGCAAAATGTTTAGGGAAAAAATGAGTTTTCAGTGTTTCCACACACCGCCCAGGTTACACAGTCCCATGTGCCAAAACCTTGAAGGTTATGATCGCTTTTTCCTCCCACCACAGTGAGTTCAGCTGCAGCACCATATATAACAGGATCCGGAGGAAGCTAAAAAGGTCACCTGCTGGTTCATCCCTTCTTCCTAACATTTATGCCCATGCCGAAGGTTTGTATATGGAGTTGAGGAGGTTTTTAAGAAGAGGTGAGATGACTTCCTCTAGTGCTTAACAGTGAGGCAACCAAAAGCAGCAAAAGGTACCTCTTCAGTTGTGTGAACGGGGAACAGAATGGATGCATCTTTCTGCTACTGCCACCTCCATGTAGGAAGAGCAACTAACAGAGAAGTTTGACATGGCAGAAGATCATTTTAGCTATGCAATTGCTCGCAACACGCATCTCTGAGGGAAAACAGACAACTTCATACCTTTGTACTTGCAGCCATGCAAAGGATGATAAGATGAGAGGGAGCAGTTTCATTACTGGAGCAGCTGGAGGGGCACTGCCAAGCCCTGGGACACACAGTCAGGGAGTGACCTACTGCTCTCCCAACCTCACAGCATGTCTGTAATCTCCCTACAATATGGCTGCAATAGAGCTGCCCAGAGGAAAAGAGAGGGAGCAGGAAAAGGAGAAAGAAAAATCAAACCAATTCAGCTTATCAGTAAAAGCTTGATGAGCAAAAGTCTAATGCAGCAAGAAATGCATTGCCTGTGGCCTTGTGAAGTCCTGTCAGCAGGAGATGACACTGGCAGAGCCGGTAGATGTGCCTTCTTTTGCCCCTAAGTCTCTGCTGCCCACTGCAAGCCCTCATTTCTCTTCTGTACACATCTGTGCACATCAAGTGTTTAAAGAACTGAGTGCACTTCTGAGCCACTTACCTCTTGATATCCAGATACAATCAGCTCCTCCCATTTCAGAGGGTAAGTTTTCACTCTTTGCCATAACGTAAACATTATCGAATGGGCTATAACCCAGGATGAAAAAGAAGGAATTCCTGAGGGTACATCATAGGAAATCTGAAGAGCCCTTCTCAGCTCCACACTCACCCTGGGGTACCCTCACCCAGTGTGATGGTTACTGGGTGAGGATAGTGGACAGGCTTGAAAATAGGGAAAGGATTTTGGACTGTGCACAGCCTTCTACTCTCTGAGGCATTAAACACTGGCTCAGAAACACTTACCAGGGCACTGAGCCCTACAAACTGTCTCCTAAAGCATGCAAAGATAAATATGCACTGGCAATAGAACTGTATTCCAGAACTGTATCCCTGGGAAAGAGATGGAGACCCGTTGAAGAGCCGTGGGCACTAATGTAGGGAAAGGCACTTTCCAGCAGAGCTGGCCTGCATGCAGAGCCATCTGAAGCGATTCTCTTTGCAAACTGCCCCTTCAGTTCACCCACTTTCCTTCTCAAGCTTGGAGAAAACTCAGGAAAGCGTCAGAGCCTCCAAGGACTCCTCCCTTTCCCATCCTCTAGGAGAGCTGCACAGAAACATCGGAAATGAGAGTGTCTCCTCACTGCTCCTGTGAGCTGGCTTTCTGAATCTGAAGGCCAGGTTTGGGAGCACTGCCTCTGCTTTCGGGGACTTCTGCGCTGCTGCTTGCACGATAAAATCCACTAGAGCAAACGCAGGAGGAGGAAGGGAGCACTCTGTCCCAAGAACTGGAGGTACTAAAGGTTAATACTTGGGAATCAGCAACTGCCAAGAACAAGTTCCCCACCCATCCATCCACACTGAGCTTTGAAGTGTTTTCTTTCTAGCTTTACCTTGGCACGCTGGCCAAATAAGTCACAAGTTTCCGAAGGTCTTCCTGTCTTATTCTGTCATGATTGCTGCGGGCTGGGAAGGTCAAGACAGGACCACCTCGTTTATCACGGCCACCTGTGGAAAATAAAGGGTTGTTAGAAAATCAGGCAGGAAGCACACGTCAAAAAAACTACGTGCACTGAATTGATAAACATAAATTAAGGCACATTCAAGAGCCTGTGCGCTCTTTGTAGCTTTCAGGCTTGCCTAATTGAGGAAGACGTGCTTGCATTTGCTGGAGCTCCAAGGGAAAGGGAAAAAGAAAAAAAACAACAACAACAAAAATTATTACTAGCATTTCTTCTGCCTTTCGCCTAATCCCATCAATCCAATCCAATGCCTCTCCAGGCACGCATTGCTACAAAATGCTCCTGTGTGGCTAGTTTGAGGCTGGTCAACAGCAAGAAAGTGAAAGTAGTTAAGTATTTCTCACTGTTACCCAACGGGCTGCATTTGTTATTGGCAGGCATTTTGTAAAGTCCCACCAGTTGGATGCAGCATATCCCAGTCATGTTTATGCAGTCGGACATGCTAATCTATCTGGCAATTCATTAGAAACTGAAGTTTTGATTAGAAGTTCATGCCTACTATGCTTTCCATTTAGAATTTTGGCAATTTGAATGATGTGGTTTTTTTTTTCCCCTGTGACTTTCCTGTCTTAAAATCCACTCCTTCAAAACAAGGTCTGGCACTTAATGCTGTACAGCAATTCTTAAAACAGCTACAAAAAAGTGGCTTTACTCTGAAATATACAATCACAAACACAGGGGGGAATATGACCTATTCTGTAGCACCTTGTTTTATTCTCTGCTGAGAATAAAGTTAAATAAGCTTGAAATTGAAATCTGGTTTCTCATTCAGTTTTTAGTTATTCTTTCATGTATTATCACACAATTTTTTCAGGAACAGTGTACTGTCAGATGTGTGCTAGCATCGTTTTCTAGGAAAAAAGTCATAGCAAAATTACAGTTCAGAAAGCTGGCACAGAACTTCTAGGACCCTGCAAATAAGCTGTAAAAATGCAGATCAATTTGCACTTTTCAACTGAAAGTTAAATCTCTTTAAGAGAAATGGCACTTCTGAGAAAGGGAAATCACATGCTTCCTCTGAAAAAAATTATCTGGCCAAAAAAAAGGAAAAGCTCTGCAAGGACTCATGCGTGTTGTGTTCCCTCATACAGGACACAGGACACACGCACTCCTTGGGGCTGTGACTGCTGGAGGGCTCCTACGCACCATAATTTGGTAGGAAGAGCCCTAGGAGGATTTGCTGTAGGAGTAAGATTGGAAAGAAAGAAAATGTGCCTTGGAAAAACACTATCCTAGCTCATCATAGGATGAAGAATAGCTCTGAAGAGAATTTAGATTAGGAGTCAAAGAGGTGCCTCATACTGCAGGATCTCCTGCAGGTGGACATCAAACTGATGAGATACATGAACATACCTCGAGGCATGTTTTTTCAACCTGATTACAAGGCAGAGGTTACTTGTAGATGCAGCTCCCGGCTGACAGCACAGCCCCCATCCATTTTACTCTGAAACTGTCTATTCTGTTGATGCCACGATAGGTACAAGCTCACCTTCGAGCACAATGTGTCTCTCTGCATGATCCAAGTCACACAGAAGCACATATATGTATATTTTGAGTTCTCCTGCTGCCAGTGGTACGTGTGGAGTACAAAACCTGTCCTGTCTAAACTCCACAGACAGTGTGTGCCCAATGTTTGCCTTTGGCTCACAGTGGGCAGTGTCCTGGTCCTCTGAATGACTCCTCAAAGGCCTCTTGCTTCTTCCACTCCTGCCCAAATGGGGCTCTTGCTCTCATACAGAGTCCCGGTGCCTCTGCTGAAATGAGCACACTATGAGGGCTAGAAGGATCCAGAGGAATTCAGTCTCATCCTGGCTGTCCCATCCCTCTACCAGAGAGAATGAGGATGAGGGAGAAATGTAACAACGATGTGATTTACAAGGAAATAACCTCATTTTTATTTTCAGGCCTACCTACATGCCTTAAAAAATCCTTATTTTAAGCACATTCTCCCTTTGTTGGATTATTTCACACACCATAACAATGCCAAAACCATTATATCATGCATGATGTGATCAACAGAAAAGCAAGCCAGCCTATGGAATGGCAAACCAATATAGAAACCGAAGTTGGTGGGAAATATTTTTTGCAACACAGGAAGCTTTTCAAGGTTTTGAAAACTTTCCCATCATATCAAGATGTAACCAAGGCTTTCATAAGTTTCCAGATATTCACTGAAGTGGAGATGTGAACTTGAATCACATCCCAGAAGAACATGCTGCCCACTGCTTAGTCAGGCTCCCCCTCCTCCTCCAGTCCGATAATTTAAATATTTCCACAAAGTGAAAAAGTGCTAAGAGACAAGATGAAGGAGACAACTCAGCCCAGAGTTCTAATCCTCTCCGAGGATATGAAGCACCCAAAAAGGGCCGCCATCTTCCCATAGCCCTGACCACTACGATGCTGCCTGTTTGCCTCAGCTTGGTTGTGACCAAAAATTGGGTTTGGGTTCAGAGACTGATTGCCCAACTACATTTCCACCAAAGTGAGTTTTAAAAAAAAATCTGAATCCTAGAAGTTCAGTCAGAAAACTATTTCTCTTTCTGCTAACAGTAATGCAAGGATTGTCAGCTGCAGAAAGGCAAACAGAGGCCAAAGTATTTCTGCACTGTCTTTGCTTCAGGATAAAACTTCTCCTTTGCCGGTTCACCTGAACTGTCCCTAAGGGAGCAGGATAAATACAGCTCTAGAGTCAAAAGTTACCAGGACAAACTGGAGAAAATGGGTTAATTCTCCTTGGAGGAGGAAGGTTTCATAGTGACCCAGTTGGAGTTTTCTGGATGATGGAAAGATGAATAATTGCCTGAACCAAATCCTTATTCTCCCGTAGCAAGGCTAAACAAGGAGACAGGAGGCAAACCTCAAGAAATCTGAGGTTTAGAAACAAATGTTTCTCATTTGTGATAAAAATTACTGCTCTATGCTTTGAGTAATAGGGTGAAATTATTATTACAACTGCATCGCACATATTAAAATCCTTCACTTGTTTCCAGTTAGTCATGAGCAATCCCTAATTTTTATGAACGCTTGCATTATTTACAACTTTTTGAAGAGCCTGCATGAAGAAACGTCAGGTTTCTTCCAGAGCCAACCACAGTGTATTTAATTCACTCGAGGACCTGTAGAGTTCAGCAACTGTGGTTGCTCTTTTCAATACTAGTAAATGTTGGCTTTTCTGTGGTGCTTTAAAACTGCAAACCTCAGCCTTACCAGACAGAGTAAATAGGATATTTACACCATCTAACATAAAAGAACCTTTAAAAGAAATTCTTTTTGCATTGGATCTACAGGGGGTCTAACATCTTATATATATCTTCTGTATCGTGATCTCCTTTTTTTATCTACGGGTAATAGTGAAGAGCAGAGAGGGAAGAAATCCACCCCTGATTTCACAGCAAATCATCTGAAGGACCAGGAGTAGAAATGAGGTTTTCTGAACCTTCCACTGTATTAGGGCTTTATTGTACTTAAGCTAAAAGTGCTAAACTAAAACCCTTATAGGAACTGTCTTTTCTTGCAAGCAACCCACTCACAGAGGCTAATCTTGCTTCAAGTCAGCCTTGATTTGCACACTGATTTTACATGCACAGCCTCAAGAAATGGAAGGGAGTGAAGAAGCTCAATTGCTGTAATCAATATGTCCCATCTTCTGCCTCCCACTGGGCTCACAGACATGGGATGCAATAATCAAACATGTCATTATGTTTGCTAATTACAGTTATTAAATGCTAAAACAAACAGCTGATAATTTCTAATTGTTTTTCAAGGTGGGCTTTCATGGAGTTTGTTCTGATTTAGAGAGACAAACAGATGGCCTAGTTATTAGTGCTCTGGAAAAAGGAGTCTGAAAAACACATGTTCTTCAGGGCAAAAAGTGCACTGAAAACAAATATTCAGCCATATATGTCTTCTATTCCTCCTACAAAATCCTTTGTTGACTGTCTTGCCCAGTCTTTCCATCTCCCTTTCTTCTAGCTTGTATAGAAACTATTGCTAAATTCAGTATCTCGTCCCCAAAGTAGAATCACTTATTTTTTCTCCACAAATACTACAGGAGATACTTCAGTGATGCCATAAGGCATCATGATGAACATCACTTCTACATATTAAAAGAAAACATTAAAGAAAACTCAGAAAACCTGAGAACAGGGGTAATAGATGACAAAAAACTTGGGCAGTTCTCAGTGACATACTGGAGACAACTTTTCTGGTCAAGCCTTCAACTGAGAGGGAAGGGTTTCCAGACACAAGACTCCTGCCCTAGCAACTGCCTGCTATGTATTACTTCAGTGGTGAACCAAAATGCTTCTGCCCGTGTGGCTGAGGAAACCGACCTCAGGAAAGGGAAGGTGTTGGCCAACCCAAATTTACTAATGTGCACTAATGTGTACTAATGTGGATATGTGCCTTTCCAAGTCCTGTGAAACATCCATACCCAATAGTACACAAAAAAGTGAAATTCCAGCTCTGTAGAATCCTTTTTAGGAACGGAATACTCTCTTTAATGCAGACTTCTTGTGCACAACAGATAAGGACTTTATAGAGCTCCATTGTAAAGCCTCGTCACTCGACTCCTATCAACCATTCCAACTTGATGATTTCTGATTGCGTTTATCTATATTTAAGGTTATTCAAACTCTTTGCTTCCCTTTGCAAATAAGCTCTTTATAAGCAGAAATTCACAAGAATTAACCATAGAGACAAATACCCACACAAGTAAAGGCTCCCAAGGACCTTGTCTCAGATACTACAACATATCAGCAATGGAGACAGAAGCAGAACACAGCACTTCTGGCCTTTGTTCAGGTGTCTACTGCAGTTCAAATGGATGTGCTGTTTCATCTGACCCTTGCAGATCATATGTTGATCAATCTTGGTGCTGCAGACTCTGCTGGGACCATAAGTGACTTTCCAGAGAAACGGAAATACTCCTCAAAAGTTATTTCAGTCCAAAATATGGTGAAAAAATGAATGATAATGAAGAGGGCTAGGAGACAGAACAAGCTCAGCTGATGCCAGGCGCCTCTATAAAATGACAAACAATATGCTCCGGACTTCTAAATCTAATTGACAGACTTCCTAGGAAGGAAAAGTATAAAAGAATTGATATCCAATCTTAAAATAATATTTATTTTCCTTTCTCTGCCACAGCTGAGCTCTGAGAGAGTGTTTGCTACCAGATCTGTGAACAGAGCTCTGTGGTAAAACTTTTCCAGCTTCAATTTATTGTAAGGGTCTATATAGGATTATCTGTACGACCATACTCAAATTCAGTTGATTCCAAAGCAGGTGATTATAGTGCATTAGTGAAGGAAATTTAACCTCCCACAACAAATCCGCCCCGCAAATTAACACAGCTGCAACGCAGTCATCAGGATCTGATCCATCGGCATGTTCCTCTTTGTAGCATCCTATATCCCAGCATCAAGTGCATGAACCAAATCCTAATGGCAAATATCTGCAACATTGCATTAATGACTGCAGAAACAAGGCTGTGCATTCCCACTAGATCTCTTGGCAGAACAGATCAGAGTAGTGGCTGGAGATGGGATGCTCAGCACAGCCACTGGATGAGCCCCTTTCCCACCTGATGGATTTGTTCCGCTGCCATGGAAAGCATGGGTGCATGGATTTGAAGAGACTTGTTGTGGCATGTAGTGTACCTTTTCTTATTAATACAAGTATTTTGAGGTACTTCGTTCATTTTAAATGTTTATTTGCCAACAAACCACTGGGAAAATTGACTCATTTCCCACTGAGGAAATTATTGCCTCAGTAAAGTAAAACTAAGAGCAAGTGAGAAGTGTTAGAGTAAAGGAAGAGCTTCTCTGTGTGGAAGACAAAACTTCCAGAGGAGCTTATTTCTTCCCCTAGAAGATGTGGATTTACTGTGAAGTATATGGGGAGCAGAGAACCATCCCCTTCAACGCTGTCCCTTACCTATGCAAATATTGCTTCCTTTCAACACAACACAAAGCAGTTCTAAGATTTTGTCCCCTCTATCACAGATGTAATAAAGAATATCTGCTTTGATTTTAAAAAAAAAAATAGAATCAAAATAAAATAAACCCCAAATCTGCCCCACTGCAAACTTCTTGCTTCTGTGGAGAAGGACAAGGAACAAAAGAATTCACGGCCACGTCAGTCACGCCGCTGACAGCAGCACAGATTCATAAGTATTGAGCATTGTTTTAGTACAGAGTAAGAAGCAAAGTGCAAGCAAAGTAAAGCAAAGATGTGTGATTCACTCTAATCACACATTGTTTGTCCTCCTAATTTTAGGTGAGCACAGAGACACAGCAGTGGCAAAGTTTCTGATGTCACATCAGCAAAGTGAATCATTTAATGAATGGATACAACACAACTGGCGGCTCAGGTTTGCCACATCACAACAGAGAAGTCTTCAGCAGCTACAGTCACGTAGAGGCTCCTGAAAGCTAATGGAAGTTCAGGGGAAAGTTCAAGCTATCGGACTTAATAATTGCTATGAGGAAGTCTTTTTCCTCTCTGCCTTAAAGAAGAAATTTGACCTAGAGCTGGAAAACAGCATCAGACAAAAATGTTTCTGAAATGGCACATGTCAGAAGAGTACTTCCACCTCAATTAGCCTATATTTTCCTACAAAAAGATGTATTTAAAAAAGCAGCCATTTGCTAAGACAGAGGGGATACCCAGTTGTGAATTTCAGTGCCTTTTGTACATTAAAGTTGATTCCTAAGAGAAAAAAAAAACAAAAACAAAACAAAAAACAAAAAACAACACCATAAGCCTATGAACCAAAGTACTTTAACAGAAATAAGGATGTTTTCAGAGGAGATGAGTCTTATCAGTGGGATACAAGTGCACACCCTACTGCAAAATGACAAAAACATTTGGTTGCTATCATATTAATTATCTCATGCTACAGTTGCCTCCCTGGTTCCTTATATTGATTTATAAACTCCCAAGCTGCATTTCTACATATGGACATCTCTTACCTGCCTGTGTAAATGAAGAAGAGACCTTTGCTGAGAAACATGTGGAGCTCACTGTGTCTTTTGGGAGTAGAAAGCCCTGTGAGCTGGAACAGGATGGGATGTATACAGACCTTCTTGCTTCATGGGCTTAGTTCCTTCCTCCTATTGTTATTTCAGAAGTCCCTATCATTAATTTAAAAGCTAAACCCAAGTGACTGGATGCGGGGGCCTGTGTGCTCTGCTCAAGGAGGTGGTCAGGAGTCCAGTGTGTCTGGATTGCACTCACAGTGTTATTTACACCCCATAAGTTCTTATGGATCTTTTCAGATAAATATTGTGATTGGGTTGATTTTTTTGTCTGTTTCTATAAGGGACTTGAACTGTTTTGTGTCTTCATGAGGCAGCGATCCCTACTCTCACCCATGCTATAAGGAAGTACATAAAGGAGAAATATCCCTGCTGTGAGGAGGTGATGGTGGATCTTGGTGAGTCAGGACAGTAAGCACTCGCAATGACTATACACTTCCCACAGCAGTACATTTCATGTAGTCTACTGCTATGGTAAAGACTTAAGGAAAGAATAATGGCAACTAATTCTACACACTAGAAAAACTTCAGCTGTGTATCATCACCACCTGTAAGTGAAATCAGAAATCCCACGCAACTTTTTTGATTTCTTCTCTAATCTTAGGGTCCCGATAGTGACAACTATACAGTCCCTTTAGGTAAAGGCTCTTCTTTATTCTCACAAATGACCTAACATCTTAAAAAGCAAAAGAAACAAAACCAAGCCAAACAGAAAATGCAGCCTCAGATTTCATCAAAAGATCTGAAACTTTACAGTCTAAACTTCCTCATTTTCTTCTTCAAAGAAACATCTGCATCAGTGCAGCAGCAAATTTTAGATGAAAGGATGATGAACTAAAACCACGAGGAGAATTCAATAGTCAAGCAATGTTATGTATTTCTAATAGTATATTTCCTCTTTTTGGAATTTCCCTTGATTTCAAACTATGTCAGGGAATGGTATAAACAATAAGATGTTTTTCTTTAACAAAATATAGAAGAATTGTTGATGTTTCATTTGAAATTTCCACTCCAGAGGAAGAGGAGAATAGAAACTACTAAAATTTGAATGAAAACTATCCATGCAAACACAAAATGTTTACACCATTCAACATTTAAATATTTTGGTTAGTTCCATTCCCAATACAAATTCCAGTGTCCACATATCAGCACTGGGGACCTCCTGAAACTTGGATCTGAACTCTTCCAGCACCCAGAGGGCCTCAGGATCTCATTTCTGGCACTAAGTGACCTGTTTTGAGTGGAGACGTGGTTTTTGGGAGGGTCAGTGTCTCCCTTTGTAACAGTCTTTACCTCAGAGCAAACTTTTCCCAGACTCCAGTCTCAGAAATAAAATAATCTCTAAGCTTTAATTTTGGATTCATCCTGACAGCCTAAATTTAGCAAAACCTAATTGCAAAGTTGTCCTTTCATCTGATCTATTTACACTGAGCTTCTCCCTCAGACAGACCTTTTGGGAAATCTCTGTTTTCCCTTCAGGCTCAGACGTCACTGTGCCCCTGTCACCAAATCACCAAATTATTATGCCCTTCTGTCTTTTGCTGCTGATTCTTCCATGCTCACCCACCGTCTCAGAAAGTGCTGGGAGAGATCCTGCAAAACTCTTCTGGATGGGAAGTAAGGAAAGGGCAAATAGTTTCAGCATGTCCCCCTGCATTAATCAACTAAAAATCTTTTCACAGCCTAAGCGTATGAGCAGCTCCAACATGGTAACATGTTCCACTCCCTATCCTGAGGGTCTCATCCACTTTCTTCCATGCTGCACTGATAACAGAAAATCTCCTAAGAATATAATCAAGCTGAACAGCATCCCAAGTTTAACCTTCCTTCCAAAGCAGCATCTGTGTTTCCCAGGAAAGGCTGAAGCCACAGCTTCCAAAATATCACTTTCACCACCTCTCACTGAAAAAATCCACCAAAATAATCTACAACCTGTTTTATTTCCTTTCTTCTGTGCTCATCTCCTCCTCAGAATACAAAAATCAGCCTTTGGCTTATAGCTGGCTCCCTAATGGTTCCCAAAGCCATTCCATTGCTGGAAGCGACACAGTGAACCACACAGGCAAAGCCAAGATTTTATCAGGGTTTAGGCAACAAGCAGGCAGCCAAAGCCTCCTCCTGCCCCTGGGCTTAATCTGCTGCAACAAGGTCAGTGATGGAAACGATCAGACTGTGATGGCTGGGATGCACTGTGACTGCTCAGGCTCTCTTTACGCTTATTAGAGCTGGAATGGGATTTTCAGGTGCTATTTAGATATACAGACATATGAACTTTGCTCGAGTTCAGTCCAGGAGGGCCACTGGAAGAAGTCAAGAACCAGTTCCAGGAATAAAACTGCACCGTTATCCATCCCTAAATCCTCCCTCGGTGCAGTGATGCTGATGCAAAGCTCTGTGCCTGCCACTGGCTGAGCCAGCAAGGAGAAAGCACCAGCACTGAGCCCCAGGCATAATTCAGGCTGGGTGAATCTGTGCCCAGCTAGTTAGAGCTGTATTTCAATTCGGAATTTAAGTGCACTTCTGCAAGCTTGAGCATGCCCCTGAGGTTGCACAGTGGTGTGGGCAAGTGACCTGCCTGCTCTCCTCATGTTCTGCATGGTTAAGGTATGGGGCATGCACAAGGCCGAAATGCAGAGCGGTGCAGCTGTGCCATACTGAGCTCATTTGTTCTCTGCCACATCAGGGCTGAAAAGACAAGGGGGTGAGTTATAGCAGATGAGAAAAGAAAAAAAAACAACATGCAACTGAGATGTTCAGCAGAACGCTTTGTGTGCTGATAAATTCTGCTGGTGTAAGGGCAAGATGAACTCCTTGACAACTTCACTGTTCTGTTATCATTAAAATTAACTATAGTGTAAAACTCTGAAGAAGACTCAATAAAACTCTGCTTTTCCTCCAGGAAGTCTGACTGCAAATGGAATGTGCTTGCAGACTCTGTGTTAACTACAGCTAGGAGATATATATATATTTTCTCACAAAGTTCAGCAATTTGATTTTTCTGTATTTTTTGGCAAACTTTCTGTTATGTGCTCAAAGCATATTCTAGGAAGTTATTCCATTTTAATTAAAAAGAACCTAGCCATCAGCTGAAGCACTCCAGTTTTTGTCTTCATCTGGTTACACCAGCTCAAGGAAAGTTGGAGCAGTTAAACTCTGTGCTGGAGGGTGATGCTGGGGCTATTGTAATACACCAGAGCCTCAGCACATTCCGTCTGCAAAGGCCCCAGACACCTGTTGCCCATAGCCATTGTATTTGGAGAGCAGGTGGAAATGCTGGGTCTGTTGTCTAGTGAGCTGGGCCAGGAACAGGTATATTTTGAGCATGGTGAGTCTATGAGGACCTGCATCTGCTGCAGACCGTGGTGAGAAAACCCTGGGGTGTGTTGGCACAGCTCGTTCAGCCCTCCTCCACACCTACAAGGCAAGTATGGACCAGAACAGCATGTAATGAGCTGATGGGTTGATGGGAGACCCCCTGGCTCTGTGATGAACTCAGGCACCATAAGGGAAGGGGCTACATAAACAACCCAGACAAGCTGTTGTTATTAAATATTCCATCTGAAGCCATCCTCCCTTTTGCTTCCTCAGAGCACCCAGTTCAGCTCCATGTCACAAGCAGATCTGCAGGTACTATTTTTTGGATTACATTCCTCTCTCTGGAGCAGTGTAAGATAGCAAACAAGGGGCAGAGCAGGCTGACTGCTTGATGATAGCTTTCTTCTTGCATTAGGCAAGATCACCAAAAGCAGGTTGAATGGCTTGCCCTTGGCAAAAATGCTGGCACTGGAAATACCCACTTTTTATCATGCAGTTTGAATGACTTCATGCAAGTTTACAATTGGTTCACGTGTTCTCTTCCCCTCTGTGAATACAGCATGAATGGTACTTCTACTGCAAGCAGATTGGGATGGCAAAACAAACACTGGTGATTCACAGACCCTGAACTCAGGCTTGGTCCCTGACCTGAACCATCCTGAGTCCTGAAACAGCTTAGGTCTGGGCTGGAGCTGAAAAGCTGTGTTTTATGCCTCCTGTCCTGCCCATTTACCTGTTTCTCAGAATACAAAGAAGACCACCATGGGCCAGTTTCCAGCTCCCTGGGTGTTACTGGGTAGCCCTGTTCCACATATAGCCTTTCTTTTTTTTTTTTTTAGCAGAATAGCTAATTTAAGTACTACCACCCAAACGTGAAACTGGTCCTTTGTGTACCATAAGAACCAGCATGCAGCAGGCAGTGCTTGTGCTGGGATAGAAGGAACCAGGAGGGATACACTCACCTGATACAAAGGCCACTTTCTCCTTTAGTATAGGAAGGACATCAGCAGCTTTTAAGCCATCATTTCGGAAAGAGCCTGCAAAAGAGGAAGACAAGAAGGGCAGATTAGATGAGAGCATTTATTTTCTCCAGGTTTCATGGACAGTACATGTTTCTTAAAATGAGACTGGAAAAGTCTATATTTTGCATAAAAGCACCAAGAGCTAGACCCTTATGGCTGATAAATGAATATCATTAGCATCAACAGAGATATGCTTGTGAAATCAAAATACAGAAAATCAACTCATCTCACTTCATCAAGTTTGAGAATTTCACTACTGCAGAAGCTCTGAAAGGTTAATAAAATGGAGGGAGATATAAAAAGGAGGAGAAATCGATGTAAGTGCATTTGAATAGGCTTTGGAACACAGTCCTAAGAGAATTTTTAAGGAGCATTTTGTGTCAGAAAAGCACTTAGAATTTTAGTTCTGGTTGCTGAATTCTTTCTGCATTCAAGTAAGCAAGATTTTGTACACACTGCATTAAAGAAATAAGACTTTGCTATTAACTTATCCTACTGCACCGAGGGCTCGGTGCAACTTAAAACACTCTTCAACCACTGTATATCTCACAGAGAAAATACGCATGGAAACCAGGAAAAAAGCTCTATGATTTTAAAAGATGATCACATCCAGAGCTGCAGGCAGACAGCTTGCCGCTAATGGCCCCAGTGCCCTGGCTGTGTGCAGGAGAGGCAAGGACAGACAGCAATGGGGATGGTACCACCAGCAGACGTTTTCAGCTTTCTCAGAATTCCCCAGGACAGGTCAGTCCACTTTAAAATGGTGAAGGAATGGAAAACTGAGCCCTCCTTCCAGCCAGGGAATACACAAAAGCTCTCCAAATCTGCAGAACTTCCCTCAGGATGAGGGGTTACATTCCCAAAGGTAGAACAGCATCTGAAGCAATGCCCTGGCTCTGGGCAGTGTACGCACTCACTCGAGCAGCAGCTCCAGAACTGCAGACCAGGCTGTGGCCACTGCCTCTGAGATGACTCCAGCTCCTGACAAAAGCCACGTATTGGCAGCTACACCTCCGAGCATGCTGTTAGGTTTTCCAGTAAGGACTGGGAGAAGGGATAGATGAACAGGAAAACCAATGGCTGTAATGAGGGCTACAAAAGCAATGGTCTCTGGCATCTGTCTCCACGAGGGCCGAGAACAGCAACAATGCGTTACCCAGTACATAAGTTATTACAAACATATCCCTAATAATGCTCAGTTTCATCCTAGCCCCCAGCTGTTTCTAATACAGTTGTTTTGTTTACTTGCGTGCTGGATCTGAAGCCATGACTGCATAGCACCACCTAATTTTTCCACAGAACTCTGGATGTACAGCCACCTAGTCAGTTCGTTCCTGGACACTGATGAAGGCCGTACTTTGCATCCTGCCTGACGCTGCTCTCCTGCCCTTACACAGCTCAAGTCCCTCTGCAGTGGATGAACGGAGAAGGACAGATGGGTGATGGAATGGCAGGCTGGACATCTGGCACTTCATCCGTGCACTGGTTTGCTGGTTCACCACTGTCATAAGCACGAGTGTACACAACACTGTCCCTCCTGCTCTTTCACCTGCAAGTCTAACCGTGCTCTGCAAAGAAGCTTGAGCATTGCAATCACTTTTTTTTACCAAAAGAGAATCAGAGGTGAAGAGAGCACGGTGCCACATCTCAGTCACCCTGCAGCATTTCACATCTTTGCCACGTCCTGGCTTAGCATGCTGTCCCCGCACAAGAAGAAAGCACACCATGCCTGCAGGAGTAGCTGTCAGAAGAATGTATTCCTGGAAACTTGGAAACACTGAAAAATTTAAGAAGTGGATGCTCAGCACGGCTGAGTCATTTTTCAGGGCAGATCAACGTTGCAAATGCACAGCTCGTCTCCTAGCAGGGATTCCCTGTGCAGCAGAAGCATCTCACAGTTTTAGGTGAGATGCTGTAATGAGAAGCCAGCTGGGTGAGACGGGAAGCTTAAGGCACGTTTCCACATTAAATGCAGCAAACTAATAAAAGAAAATCTTTCTTTTTTTCCCTGCACAAATGCCCCAGATGGCCCAGGGAACTTGCTGCTGCAGGACATGCAGGTCAGCAGCTCAAAGGGCTTCCCCTGTGGGCCACAGATCTGCAAACAGCAAACAACTCCAGGGAACTGCAAAGATTAAGAAAACAAATAAGAGTTTTGGAAAGAATATAAGCCTTCAGTCTTTGGAGTGAAAGCCAAATGCTAACTCCTGGAGTGAAATATAAATTATCTCTGGAAGGAGCCTCACAGGATTTAGGATTTCTTTCTCTATTTCTTTCTCTAAGCAGAGGTCAGTAGCCTCTGTTGGAGATACTGTCTTGGGCTACATGGACCCATGGTCTGATCCAGAGTTGCTCTTCCTAGAAAAGCTTTAGCTCTGATGTGAAAAAACGCAGTGTGCTCTTGGCTTCAAATAAAGATCAGCTGCTGGAAATATGGAAATACTTTCTATACTGAAAAACGTATGTGTAGGCTAGAAGAAGGCCTCCTGTCAGAGCACTGCATGGGGCTTAATCACTTGGCTCCTGTTGCCTTCAGCAGGAGGTGTTCGTCCCAAGTCCCATGCAATGTTTCACGAAAGCCCACATTCTCATAGTCCTCAGAACAGATTTGACTATTTAAAAACTTTGGCATGAAGTTTCTTTAACCAAACAAAACTGAACTCCTTAGGCTAAACTCGCCCCTTGAGGAGCTCCACCGGAGTCCAAGAGGCAATAGGATTAATCTGGTCCATATTGTTTCTTTCTTCTTCCCTTAATAAAGGCCTCTCCTATATGTCTCTATTTTCTTTTATTTTTTCTCAAATTTTATCTCCTAGGTTTATCACAGCCTATTTGCCTTCCTACCTCTCTTTTTCCCCCTCCAAGCCTCAGTGGACTTAATTTTTTGTTCGCAGTACAGTAGCATCTTGCCTTTCTACAATGTGCAAACAGAAGGGACGTCTGATGTGAGCAGAGAGAGGCAGAACAAAGGAGACTTTATTATTCCCATTGTAGTCTTTGCAAATGGTGACAGAGAGAATTGACTTGTCCAGTGTCAGACAGAATGTTTGTGCAGAGCTCAACCCTCATTTCCCCAATGCTTCCCCAGTGCTTTGCTCACACAACCATCCTTTTGTTTCCTGGCAGGATATCATCCTCCTTTTTCCTTGTCTTAATACTTTTTGCTTCCTTCTCCGGCCTTTCTCTCTCCATTATTCTTTCTTTCTGCTTTTCTGCCTCAAAAATTTACCTTTTTTTGTATGTGCTAAGCTCTCTTTAACCCCTACCTTCTCTTCTAGCATTCTATTGTCTGTCCCCACAGGGCTGTGAGCCTTCCTAGCTGGGTCGCTCTGAGCTCCACAAGCCATGCACAGGGGCTTAGCTGAGGGCTGCTGGGGCCTTTGCCACTGGGATTTTGCTGGCTGAGGCTCATTGGTTCAGAGGCAGCGAGGCCACAGCATGGCACAGCATTCTGTTGAATAGAGCAACATGTGCTCCAGACTTGTATTTTAGCACCATCTGGCAGAGATAAATGGGCCTGGACACTCTGCATCTGCCGATCGCTTCTCTGCAGATGACAGCCTGATCCTTGATGCGAAGAAAGAACATTTCAGTGCCCCGAGCTCCCCAGGAGCCTGCCAGGCTCCCTTGCCTTCCTTCCCCACTGCAGGCAGCAGGAAGATTTGACTTCCCTGAGGAAGGAAGGACCGAATTGGACTGAACTGAATCTAAAGGCAGCACCAGCTAGAAAGAAAGCAATATTAATTTGTAAAAATCATTAACAACTATTATAGGTCATCCCAGAGCTATAAACTTCACCAACAAAGGTTATTATTCTCCTTATTAACTAATAAACAGTAATACCTGGCCTCACAGGAAGCATTTACAGTCCTGGGACTGCAGGTCAGACTGGACAGTCCTCCCTCATTTGGGCAGATTAGCAAAAGCTAACAGAGAGACTGTAGTTATTACCAGTGGAAGCATGGCTGGCATTGCCTGTGCTCTTCACCCCATGCAGAGCCAAAGCTAGAGCTCGCTTTCAGCTCTGCAATGGTAACGCCAGCAATCCCTGGGACCTTCCTAGACTTCTGAAGTCTCTCCTGCTATGTAACTGAAGAGCCATGCAGCAATTGAGCTTGTGCTTAGTTAAGTCTACTTACTTCTACGTGTATGACTGCATAAATGCAGCACAGTAGACAGAAAGGTGTAAGATAGCAAAGAAGGGGGCCTAATAAGAATGTTATTGAGGATCCAACCATAAAATCTGATCTCCAGTACTCCTATCAGGGTTGTGTGGAGTAAATGTTTCATGCCCCCACTGTGCAGACTGACACAGACCCATGCCATAACTTTGCTTTCCAGGTGACCCCCTGACATGTTGCAAGAACCATAGAAACCAAATAGATGGCCTCCATAGAAGACTCATACTGTTGTACCTGGTGCCAAACACTTTATCCCAGCTGAGAGGAAAGTTATATTCAATACATTGCTGCATTTATTCTAAAAGGAAAAGATGAATGCTGTTTTTATATGTAATATTCAGGCTCAGTCCAATACTAATATTATTTTCCCCATGTTTCCTTATTCTGTCCTTCCTTCTGTTAATTACACACTGCTACTGCTTGCTGGTCACAGCCATTGGACAGTGACGCTTTGGGCTTTCTCTGCTTCCAAGCTTCGCCAGTGCTTGTCACAGTTCCAGCAGCTTTTCTACCCTGTGTACATCAGAAAGTCACTCTTATTTCCCACTGCTCGAAAGCTTGCAAAAGGAGAGCTGCTTCGAGCACAGCTCCTTTCCCTTCCATCCCCTGCCTCCAACAGCGTGAGAGTCAGGGCTGGGTTTCAAGGGAGATTGCTAATTGCTGGGATTGTTATTCCTTCCACGAGGTACTTGGCAGCGCCAAGCCTCCCAGCGCAGCCTTTGAATGTCCACACATTTGAACAGTAGCCTCAGCTTGAAAGCACGCCAAAGAATAGGCAAAGCTTCAATGAAGGTACAGCTCCTTGAAGCAAACACGCAAGTTCATTAGCGTCTGTGCACATGTGGTCTCTAATGAGCTGAATTTAGTATCTGAAGCCTAAAACACCACACCCTGTGCAACCCGCCTAAGCCAACAGACTTCTCTTACATGGCACAAAATTGTTCAAAACATCAATGCACAGCCTGTGACAGAGGCTGAGCTTCATCTCCATCCATAGGAGATTTTATTCATTTCACTTTAAACAAACACTAATAGAGATGCTAAGGGAACTCAGTGACTGTAAGTCAATCTTTTATACATTTCCTTTTTATTTTCATCAGGACCTGGGGATCAGGCTGAGATCTTTCAGTTCCTAGCCTTAGAAAATAATTAGACATTATAGGTAGCCCTGCGGATAGCACATCTGACTGCTAGTCAAAAGACTTGGCTCTAATTTGTACTTCTGCTCCTGAATTGCTTTGTGATCCTGAACAAGCTGTTTTAACTGTGCTATATCTTGGTTTTCACATCTACAGAAGGGTGATAATGACTGCTCACATTAGTAAAGCTCATTCATGTCCACAGATCTAAAAAATACCTTAAAATCATGAATTAATTTTGTCTCACAAAACCTTTTTGTGGCAGGGAATTGTTCCAGTATGCTTTTATAAATAGGCAAAATGAGGCACTAGCAATAGGAAATGCTCTGCTGAACACAGAAAGGACTTTTTGGGGAGGAAAGGGAGATGCTAAGAGAATTGGAAAAGACTAGGTCATCCAACATTACATTTTGTTTCTTATTTCTTAAGCATGTGAAGAACAAATCTGCTCTCCAAGAGGAAAATTATCATATTCAGCACCTTGAGCTTTTAGTTATTAAGGATCTTCCTGTGGGTTGTGGTATGCTCCAGTAACCACCCAGATGCAACAGTCTTTTACAGCCTCAATAAAGAGCTATGGGCCATTTGTAATCTGAAGTAGCATTATAAGTGTGGCCATGGTTTCTACCCAAGCCTAGTGAGCATGAATATTTTCTTTTCATTTCACTCCCCTCTCAATTACAATTGGATTCCTTATGGAAACATTCCTCAGAATTTTATAATCCTATAAAAAGTTTAAACCTGCACACAGATTCCTGGAGGAAGGATGCAAGTCCTCCGTGAAATTTTAGAGGCTGGCTACACAGGGTCTCATCCTCTATTAAATTCTGGAGGTCAGAACAATTTCCTTTAGCTAGCGCTGGTTTAGTTGACAGGCTGTTTCCAAAAAGCTGCAGCAGGACATCAGCCAGCACCTGTAACTTGTCATCTGTCCCCTCAAAAGCCTTGCTCTCGGGTCCTGGCTGTCCCCAGCCGCCAGCAACTTCTCAGGGAAAAAACAATAAAATATCTAATTATGTACAACATTCAGGAGGCACTTTGCTGAAACGCCAGCCATACAAAGGGACCATATGCCAGTGCCTCAAGTGTGCTTTGCAAACATCTGCCTCTCAGGGGGATTTCACGCCAGACCGAAAGAAAGCAACTTTAATTAGAGGCCAATTGAGATCCTTGTCCCAAGGCCTGCGACTTCCCTAAAAAAATAAAATAAAAAAAACACCAAACAAACAAAGCAATTACATTTGCCCCATGCTTAAAAACAATCTGTATGTTTTCTCTTCGAACACAGAGCACTGTCTTTAATTTTGCTGGCATGGTTCTGCATGCCCCATCCGAACACACGCACAGGCTGATAAAGTGCCCATTGCCTTCAGCAAGGATCCCTGCCCAGGAGGAACAGTTGTGTCTTGTGCGAGTGTCAAGGGGGACTTTGAACTGGTCATGTAGGATTGCAGCTCGTCCAACACTCACAAGCTAACACCTCACTACTAATCAGGCTTGCTTCTCCCTCACCTCCCTTCAAATCCCATCTGATCAGATAGATGCCTTTCTTTGGTCCTTCTTTCTCTCTTTCTGCTAGAGCTGATGATACAGCTACAGTGTCTTTCTGTAAAGCTGATTTTAAAAAAGAAAGAAAGAACAAAATAAAAGCCAAAACCTGCAACTGAGAGAGGAGCTTTCCCTTCCCACACAGTTAGGGATAAATCAAGATCCGTGCCCTGAGCCCATGAGAAGGGGCACCCCGCTCTTTTCTCCCTATTTCAGTTTCCCCAGCCCTTCTCCTCTACAAACCCACACCACCAGCAGTGCCTGTGGTCACCCACTCACATGATTGCCTGGGCATGATGAAGCATCAAACCACAAAGTTCCCCTGAGGGACTCACTGGCAGCACCCAAACTCTGAACAAAACTGCAGCAAACGTTTTGCAGGCATCAGCAGGAAGGACGGGGCAAGGCACTCACACAGCTAAATAATTCATCTGCCTCTCTTACGTACGCTGACATTTTTGACACACATTAAACATTAATGGAAAATGTTTCACGGACAGCTGAGTCCTGTCAGTGGATGCGCCGTCTTCTGCCTCCCCACCTGCCCCCATCCCCTGGCGTGGCATGGAGGGTGGAGCAGTGCCTACCTGGGGCATTGCCCCTGCAGATGGCGGCCGGCCGAGGGGCTGGGCTCACCCAACCCTAACCCTGCTGCTGCTAAATGCACCAGCCCAATGGTTTCTTAATTAGTGGAGATGAGATGCCGTGAAGCATTTCAGAAAGCAAACTGCCTCCCTGATTTCTACGGGCTTCCTAGCCATGTTTACTTTGGCTTGCTATTTTTTTCTTTCTCTGTTTAATCTAACATTTGCCTGCCTGCGTTTTCAGTTGCTCCCTAATGCCAGTATGGCCTCTTCTGCCCAAGTTTCTTCAGCATGCTACCATAAATGTTTCAAGCCCTAGAACTTACACTTGACGTTTCTGTGGTAAGAACCTGCAATGCTATTGTAATGTTGACAGGAAAAGGATTACCAATGGGTTGAAAATGCAGCTTTCCTTTAGTTTTGTTCCAGCTAAAGATACATATAAAGAGATGGTTAGGATTAAAGCCTCACAAACTGTGTGGATCTCCTCCTGGACAAGCAGTCCTTAAACTGACTGAAAATGGTACTCAGCAGAAGGCAGAGTTACACAGGGCCACAGCGCAGCCTTCAAAGACAAAGGATACACAGTAAAACTCATCTCACATATCCTATTAGACTGTGAGACTGGATGTTACCAAAAGTATGTTCTCTGTCCTAAACATACTTTTTTCTTCATGGAAGGGGCTAAAATATTTCTAACACAATTATTCTCTAAGCTAAACTGGCTTCTTTTTACTAAGAGAAAGCTCAGAGCTGCCCAAATAACTAGTTACAGGTTGATGAGGTCTGACCGATTTCCAGAGGGTGCAAGCTGCTGCTCCTTCGATGCCCAACAGCTGGAGTCAAATGACCATCCAATACACCCATAAAATACAGGGAAATAATCTGGGGCCTCTCTTTCCAGCCTGCTCCCAGGTTGCAAATGCGAAAGCCACAGACCTGACATTGTCTCTTTCTGGTTTTTTTCCAACAGAGCTGAGCAAAGGGCTATAGTTAAAGAATGATTTTTTTAACTTTGCAGATTGCAATATATATATATATTTTCCCACACACATCTTCTTATAAAGGGATTTTCTTGTTGGTGTCTCCTCTGATTCCAGTTTCACTAAACAGCACACTCTGCAAAAACAAGAAATTCCAAGCAAAAGGAAACTGCCCCATGCCAAGAGTTGGAAGTACTGCATAAAGCTCATTAGTAAGGCCTCCTAAAGGTAGTGAAATTGTACACTGATTACAGACTTGATCTAATGCAGCTACCAGGACCTTGAGTACAACACTGAGCAGTAGATCAGATGGTTTTAGCCCAGCTACATCAACAAAAAGACATTCATTACCTTTGGTAGACTAGAGATGAGGTGAAAAGACAGTTCCTCCTTTACCCACACCTCCAACTGCAGGTGAGATTTTCACTCCTCCTTTTAATCCATTTTTGTATTTTTCCCCATTGAGTATTCCACCCTGCATACACACCTCGTGCACAGTGTCCCTGCTTTCCAGCAAAAGCATGCACCCACAAGCACCTTCTCATACTTTAGATCTAGATTTACTGATGAAAGGACAGATGTTTCCAGTCTATAACTTAGTCTAGGCTTTTCCATGAAACTTTCCTGCAGACTCCAGCTCAACTGCTAGAAAAACTTGTCCATTATGTTTGTTGTTCAATAGCACTTAGGCTCTACCATGATAATATGACTTTAAATAAATGACAAGTCACAGTAAGAAATCAATTAAACTTTAGAAACAATTACAAAACAAAAAGGACAAATTAACTACACAAACGAAAACAAAAAACACACTGACATTTTTTTACCCACTTCCAAAGCAAAGGCAGAATGAAAGATGGGCTGGAGAAAACAGATTCATCATGCTTTGGCTTCGTTATTATAATAATTAATTTATATCAGCAAGTGCACATTAAGAAGATGCGTTTCCACCCCTCTGCCACAACCAGCTGGTGCAATGTGTGCACGTCACTCACGGGAAACAGTAATTGTGCTGATGTCCCTCTCCATCCGTCTGATGTCTGCATCCTGCTCTGACTGCAGCTTTGTTTTGGGGCCCAGTCAGCATCGCTGGTACAGGGCTGCATCAACACATCATGGAGAAAAGTACCTCATGTGGCCAAAGCCAATTGTGGTTGCAGACAACTGAACATACAATGGCATCTCTCCTGTTTCATGGCAGCTGACCGATGGCAGAGTGCATGTATCTTGAATGGAGATATTAGATGAAACATTCATAATGACCATGTATGAGCCTGTGTTGGAAAAGGAGCTAGGTATGGCTTTCCTTCCAGAGCTCTTATTCCATGGATATGCTGAGAAAATTCTCATGAGCCCACAAATCTGTTTTATATCTTATCCAGTTGATCCCACTACAGGATTTGGACCAATCCTCACCAATGGGGTCTGGGGATATTCCCTGAGACAGAGAGGGCTAGGAAAATATCCTCTTGGCAATAACTGCATAAATTTTGGGATCTAGTGAAAAAAATGCAGCCTTTGCAAATACATCTATTCTCTGCCACTTTCTTGGAAAACCCTATGAAATGTAGCAATATCCATTTATAGCAAGGGGTATATTAGCTCCAGAAAGTCAAGATACGTGAGACTAATAAAAGCTTCAGGGCAAAGTATTAATGACATGTTGGTGAATAAAAAATGCATATTGAAAGATTACAGAAAGAAATTTAGCATGCGGGAGAAAAGGTATAAAGTACAATTTTCCAAGTGGTATACTGGTTTTAGTTATGTAGACAAACAACCTTCTCATTGCCATGAACCACTTCTTTGGAAGTGTTTTGTGAACTCATACACAGAGAACAAAATAAAGAGATAAATACTCTCTTCTTCCCCTTCACTGAAGAGCTACAGTACTGAGCACACTGCTGCTATAGCACTACTGACAATTAAGGATGTGTCACCCTGAGCAGTATCTCTGTCTGCACATATCTAATCCACCCATTACCATCATCCTCAGCCACCACAACATGATCACGCACAGAAATCCTACATTATGGGAATAAATATCCATTGAAGCCAAAATGGCAAGTCAGCTGAGCACATAAATTGCCCAGATTCTACCCGAGGACAAGAATAATTATGTTTCCAAATCCACTTTAAAACTCTCGCTAAAGAATACTTTCTGAAGAGGTCAAGCCCTGATGACAGCTAATACTTACAAATGAATCTTTGTTACTGCCCAAATACAAAGAGCTGTTTTAATGTGTCATGTCAGAAGAATTTCTTCTCCAGGAGCAAGACTGCCCACATTTGTATAGATCATCACTAAGTGTTCGGGAAGTCATATGACTCTGTGGCTTTCAAAGACTGCACTTTGATGTCCAACAGACAGATGTCAGCAAACAGAAAAAAAAAGGGAAAAAAAATGTCCAAGCTCTGCACAGCCAGCATTGATGGACAAAACAGCACTGAGCTCCTATGCAAAAACCAAATAAGCAATAGCAACTGAGCTCCCTCCTCTCCACTTTGCTTCCTGATTTTCCTTTTATTTTTTGCATTCATGTAGCTAGAGAAGTGCCAGTAAGGCGAGGTGCCCTAACCCACAGAAAACTGCACAGCAAGACAGTGCAACCACTTGCACTACGCCAGCTCAGGAGCTCCATATCCAGCAAAACAGCCTACTTGAAGCTGTAACATCACTTCGTCCCATCGTGTCAATTGTTGAGGAGCAGTGTGTTGTAGCTCACACTGCCACTGTCACTGCTGCTCCACGGATAAACAGAAGGCTTCTTTCATCAGTGTTTTCAACACAGCACTTTTCACAAGCACTGCTATTCAGTTATAATGATTGTTTTGTTAAGTGTGGTTCTAGTCTGAAAACTGACTCCATAAAAATGGGATCATGGAGTTAATGTTTATTGCAGCTCAATGATTTCCAGATCAAATGCAGTCAGTTTACAAGTAAAAAACATGTTTGGCTTGTTTTTCCAACTATCAGGTCTACAAATCCATGCTGGGATCTAGAAGTTAAGTTGTCATCTTTTCAGTTTATACAATTGCAAAAAAAAAAAGAGTTCTGCTCTCCCACTCCTGGAGCTGCTGTATATCTCCAGAAACAACAGAGATTATATGGAACAAAAATGAAGTCAGTGTTTTCAAACCCACTTATCTAATTCTGTGCCTTAGGGCCCCAGAAAGGTAATCTGATTTTAAAAGGTACTTCAAGGGCAACTCAGAGTGACAAGACTTAAGTAGCACTTAAAATCTTACTGCATATTTAGATAGCTAAATAGAACATACCTAACTTTAGGCACCCATTTTTCAAAACTGCTCCCCTTAATTTAGTCAGCAAATTAATCATATCTGCATGTGATTACACAGAGACAGCAGATCATTTCAGTAGGAAGGTGCTATTTTTATACAGACACTTGTCAGAGCAGAATTGCATGTTAAACCAAAATTTATGAGTCCACAAGCCAGTCTACATTAACTATTTGACAGCTGCAAATTATTGCATTAGAGACACAGCCAGCTTGTGTACACAGGCATGTGCATACATGTAAGTGTATTCCTCAGCTGTCTGTCTGCAAAACCTCAGCATCACAAGGGTTAGCAACTTTCTTTCAAGGTAACGACGACAAGTCATAACCAGATACCTGAGCCCCACGCACATGAGAGAAACAAGCTGTCTGAGGGGCATAGGAACTCCAGACTTGCTATGGAATGTGTTCTCACAGCATTCTTACAGCACTCTTTGTTGTGTCCCCTGCAAAACCTCCACTTTTCAGGCATGCCTTTGCTTCTCTCCGTTTTCTCCCTCCATACAACTCACTCTTTCCTTCTGGGCTCTTGTGCCAGCTGTTGTTAGTTGCCACTAGTTAAATGCACATTTTCTGAGTGCAAACCGAGGCACTGTTTGCCCCCATTATCCAGTTGCCATGAAGCATGCTCACAGCACAGCAGTGTCAGGGCTGACCACCCTGCAGGGTCTGGGCTTCACCTCCTCCTGCCTCACACCTTTGGGAGTTAATGGGAAAGTCTGATGGCAACCAAAGAGACAATGCAGAAGAGTTTACAGGAAAAGTGGGCTGAAAATAAAGGCTGGGAACACAGCCAGCATTTACAGATGTACTGAGTTAACAAATTTGGAGGAAGTTTCCAGAATATTAGCCAGTTTTACATACCCAGCCTTTCCATGCTGGCTCCACAAGCTGGAGGTGCCTCCTTGCGGGGGCAGCGCTGCCAGGCCATCATTGCACGGTGTTACTCTGGCTTTCCCCATCTCCATTCCCCTCCAACAAGGACAAGCAAGTAGGTTTAGTTAAATCCCAATGCTGTCATTTTTAGCTAAGCATAAATGCATTGATTTGGGAAGTATGGTGCCCGAAGGAGCGCTGTGATCAATGTAACATCAGGCCAATTACAGCTGTTATGGTGCTGAGAGATGTATTTCTGTTCCCTGGCTCTCTTTATGTTTTCAGGTATAAAACAAAGGAAAGTGCAGCAGCAAATGCTAAGTGTGCTGAGGATGTTCGCTCCCAAGGAGCTCCTTCCAACATGGAGCCAGTTCCTGCCAGGCAGTTAACCATCCTTTCCCATTCCAGCCACAGCCAAAGTCTCATCCACAATGATTAAGTCTGCCTGGAGATTTTAGAAACCTTTTAGATGAGGTTGTTGCTCCAGGAAACAAGCCACAGCTGCCTTGCCTTCATAAACAGTCACGGGGACTCTGTAATGAATACAGCGAGAAGGTACGGGGGTACTTGTGGCTCACTCCGTCCTCCGGATGATATTTTCCCAGCATGTAGTCACAGCTCGTGCTGTTTGACTCATCCTCATCTGAGAATGCAAACAGTTCCCAACTGGAAATACAGCATTTCTGTTTGTGGGCTTAAAGCTCAGTTTCTCTCGCGATGCTTCAAGCCCAGCTGGGTTCTGGGGAGCCAGGAGACATTCTGTGCTGGGGGAAAGGGGCTGAGTATGCCTTCTGTGTGCTTGTCAGATGGGGAGATGGACACTGGCAGCAGACCCTGATGCAGGAGCTGAAGGAGCTGCCCACAGTGCAGAATTGTCTGATGTCTGGGCAATGTTGCCCTGAAGAATGAACTCTGGAAAAGCTAATCCTCATACTCTGCTGCAGGGAAGGGTGATGTTTCAAGCCCTGACCTCACAGCAGTGAGCCTTGAACAATCCACACTTACCTCCAGATTTTGCTGGCTATGGAAAAAGCTCTGTTTTAAAACCAAGTTACCCAGCAAGGGATGGTAGGCAAGAAAATGCTTTGGGCTGAAGCTAAAATGGATCCCTCCCAAATACTACTGGCTTTAGACTTTGGATTAAATCCTGACCCAAATCATGCTAGTGCAGACATGAGCATCTCTCTGCAGTTTTCAGAGAACTGTAGCTATATCCTGCCAAAATCATGCCTCATTTCCACACTTCTTTATTATTTCCCTCACAGTTTCTCTTGAAATTATTTTAATTCCTTTTTAGAAGGAATCAGTCTGCCTTGTGTGCTAGCACACAGGGCATCACACCATTACTGACTCAGAACTGAATGCTTGCTACTGGATTCCCAAGGAAAATACTGTTAAACTGTAGTTTGAGAAAACTCAGACATCTGAAGGCAGAAGTAGAATTTAGTGGGAAGCTGTAATTATTCCAGACAGCCAGCAGAAATCCAGAAAATTCAGGGCTGAGTTAAATGTAAAAGCAAACCAAGATGGCAAAGGTATGGAAATCAGTGACAATGCAGACCAACAAAGTTGCAGGCAGCCTTCAGGGACACCAGGAAATCAGTGAAAAGCTATGGGTGGCGTGCAGCGCTATGGATAGCTGCAGATTAAATTGATATTGAAAGCCTATTCCATTTTTTATCTTTCCCTTATCAAATTATTTTAGGATGAGAAAAAGGAGAGCATAAATCTCTCTGCTAAGAGCAGCATGCAGGTATACCACATTAAAGTGGCAATAAAGACATCACGGACAATCCCTTGGCTCAAAGCCTCAAGATGTATATCTCGTGCAAACTCTGCTTATAAATTAATTTAGCCCAGAATACAGCTACTGCCTCATAAGGGCAGAATGTTTCTAACCTTCCAATTACCTGTTCTTCTGCAAAAATAAAATAGAGTTGATGGAGATCCCCAAACACTAGTGCGGGTCCCAACTCCTTTTTTGGCTCGTTTGGGAGAGCTCTCCAGAAATTAGCACAGGTCCCACACTTGCTATTCCTCAGAAGGAAGCAGCATTATCATTCTTGGTGTACCCTCTCTGGTGCCTATGAATGAAGCAGCCCTTGTCACAGCGAAGCTAATAAAAGCTGCAGGTGGCCCAGCATGTGAGGCCTTCCCCCAGCTCCGTGCAGCTCTGCTCAGGGTCCTGCAGTGCCAGCTCTGATCTCCAGGAAGCTCTGACATTTCCCTTGATAGTCTTGAGATAAGGAAGGGTAACAGTTACTCGGGTTAGCCTGAAACATTTGCTTCTGAATCCTGGCCATGGACATACGGTGTGATCAAACACAAATCATCTGCTCTTCCTGCATCTCGGTTCACCCATCTGCTGAGGACAGCAGCATTTCCTTACCTCCTAGAGCAGCCTCAGAGCCTGGAAGCACCATCTTGTCTTTACTGGCCAAGAAAATTTCTTACCATCAGTGCTAAGTGGGAGTTTTCTCTGCACAGTTTGCTCAGAGAGAAATGAAAAGCCAGAAAGAAAAGATGTAAAGCTGTTCTTAAAAGAAAACATGTCCATCTTTAGAAAACTGAGAAAATATTCAAGTGCCACTCATTTAGCACTGCTGCAAACCAAGTCTTGAGCAATTAACTTGCTGACTGCTTGAACTTTGATGGGTGCAGCCTAACTCACCATCAAGTCAACTGGTGGAACATCTTAGCACATCATGGTTATAGAGAGCCCTGCTGGCCTACTTTGACCCAGTGAAGACCTTCAGGTGCACTCACCATCCACTGCCAATTTTTCAATGAGAAGAGTGGAAAATACTGTATGCAGAAGGAAAACCTGCTTGTCTGGTCATCCACACACACCCTTAAGCAGGAATGTTTGTTTCCCACAGCAACTGCTCACAGAGGATGATGCACTTTGGGAAAAGAGTGTGGGTGAATGAAGAGCAGCATGGAAAAGCCACATACCTCACTCGTGAGGTCACCCCTCGGGTTATCGCAGGCTCAGGATAAGCCCCTCACCCCTCATTGCTTCCCCTGACAAAAACCAGGACTGAATCAGCCATTTGCTTATCCTCCCCTCTGAAGATTTCACCAAACGCTTTAAAACGGCATTTGTCTTGGGAGTCTGTTTACAAATCCTTCAACTTGTGAGCTTACAAACATTCCATTAGATGCAAAATTCCCACCACACCCAGTCAACACGCTTCAGAAGTAAGGAGGTGTTCCATGCATGGTCTGCATGGTGGAAGGAGCATTTCAGCACAGAGTGGGAGTTACCCACATCTATTCCCCTTAAGCCTTTCCTGCATTTGACAGTGATTGCACCATATTTCCAAGCAGTAATAGCTCTGAAAGTCGACAGATTTGAGTATAAAACATGGAACCAAATATTTAATCATCTGGCTACTGGAACATGGTTTAGTGGACATGGTGGTGATGGATTCATGTTTGGACTTGATGATCTTAGTGTTCTCATCCAACCTTAACAATTCTATGATTTTATGATATAATTTCTCTGTCTACAAGCTTGCAAGCTGCCAACACAGTTGCAAAACGGAGCTGCACTGTGTGCGGGGCAGCAAGCACGGGATTTTGTGTAATATCCTTTTACATTCAAGAACACTTTGTTACCGAAACTTAAGACATATGTCCCAGTTCTTTGTGGGATTTTCAGTGAAAGGAGAAGAAGAATGTTGTCCTCAATAGGAAAACCCACACCTTGAAATCCTGAGTGATTAGTTGTTGGTCTCTGCTCAGGTGATATGCTGAGGTGAAGCAGAACTAACATCAAATTACCTCTCATATTTGAAGTGCTTGTCCCTTACGGCTGTGTGTGAGGTGTTGAGCAGGGCATGGAGAGGAAGCTGGTGGCTGCCAGTGTATGATGTGTAGCTAAAAATCAAAGACTGCTTCAGGAAGGAAAGTCTCCCACTGATACCAGACTTTCACAGTCAAAGAGCCATGTTTAGGCCAAATCCAGTATTCCTAAAGAGGAGACATATTGCACTATAGCTTCCAGTTCTGGGAACATTAGGTCTGATGGAGTCTATGATTTTAAATGAGATCAGCTAGCCAATAGTGTGTCTGAGGAAATTCATGCTGAAAATGGGGAAAAAAATGGCAATGGGCAGCAGAGAAATGTTACATAAATATATTAATAACTAGATGATGTTTGTCTTTCATCCTACCTTCCTGTGAGAGAAACTAGGTCCCACATAGAACTTGTGCTAGCTGTTTGTTCAATCTGTTCCTCCAGACACTACAAGCAGCCAAGATCTCAAATGCGTCTCTACCACAACAGGCCCTGGACACATGTTTCTGTGGCATGAGAGGGCTGAATTTCAAGACTTGTTTGATGCCAAGACCTGGATTTTCTTGTGAGGAGACTTGTGCTGAAAGCCAGTCAGCAAGTCATAAAGAGACGTGCTCCTCTCTGAGCTCTCCGGGCTGGAGATGTATCTGTTTATAGAAGGTTTCTGCTAGAGAACTTGAGTGATCCATGCAATTATGTATATCATTTTTTTCAGGCTGCATGCTTTTTTATTCAAGCCACAGTTACACATTATTGCTTGAAAACAGGGTAATGCAGGTACCGTACATTCTTCAACCTGAAATTTATAGAAATTTAGCGGAATCTATAGGACTTCCTAAAAGAATACAATTGCATGATAGCTCAGAAATCACAGGCTTTTCCATTTACAAGCATGGTGGAGTGAAAGTAGGCAGTTAATCAATGAAATGGAGGACAATGAGTCAAAAAAAAGAGAAAGGGAGAAAGAAAGGCTCACGTGTTTCAAAAAAAATATTATCATCCTAAATTGAATGCTTAAACTCCAAAAGAAGAGAGATTTAAAGTGGCACAAGTTAAAAGAATTACATTTTAATTTGCATTTCTTCTAATTCTGTCTTCTAAATAGTAATAATCTGTGGTCAATAAAACTGTAGGATGGTAATTGGAAACAGTGACTAGTCCCACGACAGGAAACAAATTCTTATCAATGGCTTTTGCAGAGCTCAGTCAAACAGTTGGGAAATTGATAATCTTGGAAATTCATACACGAGATTTCAATATTAAAGAAGGATATAGCAAATACACTTATCTGTAATGAGTCCACACTGTTTTGTTTTGTTTTGTTTTACATAAAGATAACCCCTGGATAAGAAACCCAGCCACTTCCTGGTTTGGATTTGTCCATATTCCTGGTAATAGCATTGAGAAGAAAACCCATATAGTTCACTTGGCAAACTAAGACAGACACCAGCTTCCAAACAACAATAACAGAGATTTTCTAGCATCTCACCAGCTGAGCTAAAGACAATAACAGAACATTATATAACATGACAGAAAGCCATTTACACCACAATCCATTAGTGCAGCCGAGTCATTCAATTCTGCAAACTGCATTGATCATTCAACATTAATTGGGACAAATTATGATATAATTTATGACCTTTATCCTTTGTAATTACTTATAGAAGGAAATTGTGAGGAACTAGCAATTAATATGTTGGGAAAAATCTTCAGAATAACTTTTGAACAGGAGTATCCTTTCTTTTTCTTTCCCTTTCTCTCTGCTTATGAGCATACTAGTAAACTAACTGTCATTTACTTGGGTTGTTGTGATCAGCTGTGCCCCAATCTCAAACTGAAAATTCAAAGCACGCTTTCTCCAGTTGCACAGAGAGGACCTTTGTCCTTACCTGCATTACAGACACAGGGCCTGTGCCTCTCTTTTTTAGAAGGATTATTTGAACCTTTAATGAACTCCAGATATCTTTTCAAACAAGACCAATAGCTTCTGCTTATCTTCTATGCACAGAAGAGAAAATTCAACTTAGACTCAAAAGGAAATTACAAAGAAAAAGAAAACCTCCAGCACTATAACTTCATAACCAATTATTTCTTCCACAGCCCATTATTACTTGCATATTGTCAATCCTCTTCAGTTAAATGCCCTGTACTATTTTAAAGGCTATAAGTCAGTGCCAATTCAAACGGATGTTGTAAATTCATGCCGATGAGAAAGACATACACCCAAGCCATATTTTTTTACTTCAGGCTAACTTGTTCAAGTTGTTTACTCCTTTCTTGGATACAAAACAGACCTGACTGATCCATTTTTCCATGGTGATCTGAAGACAAGGTGTGGGGTTGAAAAATGTGTGCTGATATTTGGCAACAAAACCTCATCAAACCTTTCCAGATAAGATAATATTCAAATCTTAATATTATCAATATATGCAATTTCTAGCCCAAGCTGAAAATTTAGCATCACGTTGTACCATTTTACTCCTGTCACGCATTGTTATCTTAAACAAGGTATATGTTGAAGAGAAAAGCTGAAGGAGTTGATGCGAATAAAAAGGGTTTTGGTTCCTACCCTACCTTCTTGTTTACCAAGTAGCAAATCTTGTCTGAATTTCTCTATGGCAAACAAAGATAACTAGCAGCTAAATAAGATGCTGCAAGCAAACATATCATTACTAGGCTGAGCCAACACATACACTCTATGCATG
The DNA here is from genome assembly GCA_016647715.1 of Pavo muticus. Taxonomy (NCBI): domain Eukaryota; kingdom Metazoa; phylum Chordata; class Aves; order Galliformes; family Phasianidae; genus Pavo; species Pavo muticus. The sequence goes on from JACDJE010000005.1 coordinate 330,248, forward strand.
TAACGCCCACTGAAAAAGATGGGAAAGCTTGACATAGAGTGATTACAGACTCAGGACTAGGTGGTAGTGCATAAATCAGGGAGGAATTTGGCTCATTTTTTATACTTTTGAAGACAACATGTCTTTAAACATAAATGAAGCAAGCTATAAATCAGTGATAGACTTATATTATATGGCTGGATTCTCAGAGAAGAATGCAAAATCATGTATGTATGGAAAGGGGAAAGATGCCTTTCCACTTCAGTTAGTGCACTATGGACAGGCAGAGAAGGACTGGGGGGACATCACATGACAAAGTCTCCAAACAGCAGTGAGGTGTATAGATAATTAAGCAGCTATAGCTACAAAATTCTAAAGCTCAGCAGAGCCATTGCCCAGCTTCTATGCATGAAAAGTGCCCCACTAGCCTCAGCTGAGCCAACCAATAGTGCCAATGGCAGTTGTAGCTACAAGAACAACTCTGCAATTTGGAAAGGTGTCCTTGAGCCTCTCTGCTCACTGCAGGAAGTTGGATCTGGGATGGAGATATTTGGGATATTGAATAAGCACAGCCTAAGCTACAGCAGCTCAAAATGGCCCATACTACTGTCACATAACTTCTGGATGGAGATGCTCCTTGCTCTGTCCCCTTAGTCCCCCTCACCAGTATTAGACATGCAGGCTTGGTAGAGAGAGGTGAACGAGGTGGGGTTGTGTTAGGTGGCCCCATGTACATGGTTCCATGTGTTACAAGAGAGGCACCGTGTTCCTTAGCCAAGAAACAGTAAGCATCTTTTCCCCTGCTGTATTTCTCATTTATCAGGTGTTCCTATGAGTAAGGATGAATCTTTTTGTTCTGCTTATAGCAGCACAACAAAACTAACAAAAAGTGCTATTTATTTTATTTATACTTTGTGGCTGTTTTGAAGGATCACAGACGCTTCTGATAATATAGCAGGCTTTTTAAAGGGCTCTCCATTTGAGGACCCTAGTTTCTTAATGACTGCTGAAGGCCTCTTTAAGGGTAGAGATTTCGAGATGACAAGTAATGAGCATGCTCTAAAACCAGCCTCTTGTTAGGAGTCTCCAATAGGGTGGATGAAATTACACCCTCAAAACTTCTGCTCCCACTGGCAAAATCTCAGCCTCAGAGTTACATCACAAACAGCCCTTTGCATCTTACTCCCTTTGCATGTTCCTCCTGCTCCCACTAAAGCGAATAGGTATTTTTCTCAGTGCTGCAAGCAGGTCGTGTTTCCATTAAAATCAATCTTTCAGCACACTTAGGAAGTTCAAACAAGCCCTTGGCTGTAAATCTGAGAGTTTTATCCAGACAGTGATGTTAGCTGTTTCTGTCTGTAGGAAATGCTGCAGATTGACCTAACAGTTCCTCTACACAGAAGTTTTACTCCTGTGTGAGTCTGAAAAGTGATGGGCGGAAAAAATGTTCATTGTTATTAAAAAGGAAAGTCAGTTCCCAAAATAAGATATATCACACTCCATCATTTCTCTGCCAAACATTCCTGTGTACTTAATGACTCCGCTAGGAAAAGAGATTAAAGAGAATAGTATAGATCGGATTATCGAATGACAAACTCTTTCAACTTGTAATTTGGAAAGCACAGAGTTCTGGAATCTCACCCCACATTTCAACAACTGGAGTACCAGATGCAGCCAGGGCTCTCTGAACCTACCGTTAGCAAGAAGCAGGCTTTACAGGGTGATGGTAGCTTTCTTTCACTGTTGAGCAAACTGGAGGGGAGTTTCGGTATTAGCCCCAAACAGCAAACAGCACAGCTGAGCAGAACACAGGGCAGATTTGTCCCTTTCACTTGCCCTGCTGAATGGACCACCAGCAGTTCAGTCTGTGTATCATGAATGTTAAAGTACTGGTTCACAATAGAGTCCTCAATAGCCCTGCTGTGGTACCAGGCAGCCTCGTAATTCCCTCCACTGCAAGAGGAGCACAGCATTACCAAAAAAAACAAACAACTTCACCATCCCAAACCTCACTCATCCTCTGTCCCTCTACATTTAATAATGATTCTGCTCTCTATTTCTGCCTCCTCCTTCTGCAGTGCTGAATATACACCTGGGACCTGCTCAGCCTCATGTCAGTGCCATCCACTTTATCCCAGTCCTGCACTGGGGAATAGAATCCCTTTGGGTGCCTCTTCACAGAAATTTCTTTAGTAGCTTCTTGTTCTACACCACCTCACTGACTTTCCAGATCTCTGAATAATTTGTTCACACAGTATTGCTTCCTTCACCATTAGAAGCCATAAATCAAAACAGAAGCGCTGCAAGATCTTAAATTCTTGGAATCGATTACTTTTTGCTTGCTGCTTTGTAAATAATCCATGTAACAAGTAGCAGGGAGTCACAACTGCTCTTTTAAACAAAGGTTGAAAAGAAACCGAGTTCAACCCAAATCTGTGCCAAAAAAGAACATTTTTTCCCTATTAGTTTAAAAACAGAACAGTTACCCCAACCTTGGCTTGTCTTCTGCATGCAACCACAGGGCTGCTGTTACAGATCTGTGATCAGTACTGGGTGCCCATCTGACAGGCTCCTTCTCTCCACGCCCCATCCCAGCCTCTGGCATCCCTCAGCCCCAGGCCAGTGGCTCAAGGAGGGCTCACAGCTGGTCAGCTGACACATCCCTGGGTCCAGGAATCTCCTGCCCAATTTGCTGTTTGTCCCCACAGAGCAGCACAGGGGAATGATGCCATGGAAAGGGAAACCACCATTAAGAGCCTGGCTGGTTCAGTATGGCAAGACAAAATTACCATAGGGTGGGAAAGTACTGAATGAGGGAATGGAGAAATGATGCTGAGCAAGAGAAACGCTTGATGTCACATGAGCTGTTTTTCCTTTTCTTACGGCCCAAATCCTCTTTTGCCATTCAATTACTCCCATGAGAGCTTCATGTTGATGGGCTCAGAGCAGTGGCATGGCCTATGGAGCCAAAGATTAAAAAATTCCCTATCAGCTTTACTCAAGAAATAAGAGAACTGGCCAGCACACTGTTATCTGCTAATGGCAGCACCATCCTGGATCATCTCTACGATCTTCTTGTTCAGAAATTCTGCCTCTAATTCAAGGACTAATGCTCACACTTCATCATTGCACCTCACAAACCTTCCCACCTGATTTTGGATCCTCCCTAAAACCTGCAGCCATGAGTTCAAAGAAGGGACACAAACACACAGAGGATGTTTAATTACCAGCAGCCCTTGGAAGCTGTTTGATAATAGAGAGTGCTCTGCAGAGGGATCAACACCTCCTATCTGAGTCTCTAAAGCATACAGTTCCACCCTCCAAAAGAACACCTGAAAGCTAACAGCAACTGCCTGTGTGCTACAGGTGACTTAAATGAAAACAAACTCACAGTCCAATAGTACCCAACAATTATAGCAATGCAGTGAAGCCACCACAGCCAGCAAATGCCAGAGGTGAGGCTCAGAGCTATGCTGAAATAGCTTTTTTTATCATGGCTTTCATCCTGAAAGCAAAAATATGCTTCTTGCAGATCAAATCAGCAGCAATTATTTCGGTTTTCTACATCCCATATCTCTGAGAGGAAAACAGTAAAGACCTGCAAGTAACCAGAAATTTGTAAGTCACATCAGGTTGATGATGGCTGTTATTCTGGGTTGCTTTACAGATGTTAGAATTAATTACTACAGAATTTCCTTTCATTAAGAAGAGATTTTTTTATAGCTGGATTTCACCAGCTGCAAATAACTGAGACATCACTTATAGCACCAAGATGGCTTTTAAGGGCTTTCATCACTTCAGAGCATTGGATTTTGTAACCACTTCTACAAATCTGCAGAATTTATGGCTGAAGTGTGTTTGTATAATGTGATCCCAGGTTCCAAGAAACGGGATCCTAAATAATCCAGAGCTAAACAAGGGCTCGCACAAATGCTGGACTGGGAGGTCTTTTTTCACAGAGCTTCTGTGAGTGCAATCAGACTCAAGTTATCATCTAGCTCTCCGTTCCCAAGAGCTAACACACTGGAAGTAAACAGTCAGGTCTGTAGTCCCTGTAAGAGGATGTTAGCAGAGCTTTGGTAATGATCTGTATTCTGTTAACAAAGATTATACACAAGCACACAAACTTCAAAAGGCCAACAAGAACGTTAACAAATGGTTCTAGCTGATCTGTGAAAACTGGGCAATTAGTGCAACTTCTCCCGTTAATAGTCCTCACATAGCAAACAGCTCATGACAGAACCCTGAAAACAATTAGGGTCCTTAACACAGGAGGCATTGCTGACATTTACAGCGTGAAGTCATGCAGCGCCCTGGCATGATCTGGGGAGTTTATGATAGAAAGTACATATGCTCATGCATGTTTTAAACCTGCTCATTAGAGACCATCAGAAATGTCATTTAGATGCAAAATTCCTTTGAGTACAATTGTAAAAGGAGTCCTGTGTTTTCTTCTGGTGATGCATAACACCACAGTTCACTGGAGTTGTCCACTTAAAACAAGAGAAAAAGAGTGAGACAGGACGGAAAAAAGACAAACCCTTATCCCCTGTTAGAAAGTCAGAGATCTGTGCTGCCAATAGATGGGATGCGATTCCCATTGCATTTTCAGCCCTCTGCTCAATTTACTTATGGTTGAAGGGGTGGTATTGCTCCTCTGGCTCTGCAAATCCTGTTCCAAAGGGAAATGTTAACAGAGTTGTTTTTATTCTAATTTTGAAAGACAACAAAGTCAGTAATGTCAGATTTTCTGTGAAAACAGGACTTCCGAGTGTTGATGCTTTAGTGGGCATTTACAATTGTAATGTTGAAACAACTGAAATACCTGGAAAAATTAAATAGCAGCTCCTGATTTAGGAAAAAAATGCATTGATGGAGGAACCTGCATTAGATGCTGGATTAAAATGCACAGGGGAAATAAACTGGAAAACCTTGCTCAATTTTTGTTCATCGCAGGTCATCAAACTAAAATGAGAAAAGCAAACTTACAGTGTATTACTAACGGAAGTCACAGAATACAAAGTGGTCTCAGGCTGCTCCCACAGCAGTTTGGAAAAATATGCATTTTTAAAAGGACTGCTTCTTTTGGCAAATTCAGAAGAGTACGGTAAAGGACAGACCACACACACTTTCTGGACAGTCAGTAAATGGACACAGTTTTCCTCTGACTTCATGATATAAATCAAGTTTGCAAATAAAGGTCATAATTCAGTAATACATCTCCACTCAGAGAGGTTATTTAAGCCTGTGCTTAAAAAACACTGAAGGCAATGGAATGCAAGGACATGATCATAGTCTTTTCTCAATCAGAAGTCCCCTGTCACGTGAGGAGAAAAGAGAAAATCCCAACCCAGAGGAGCGCAGAGAAGTCTTTCAAAGGGTACAAAATACTAAGCTACAGCTTGAACAAGAAACACAAAGAGTTTGTTGTCAAGGCTTGAAAAATACATTTGCTCCATTTGCTAGGGGTGACCACGTGGCTTTGGCTGGTACCAGCCCATCACAAAGCCATCACACACTTGCACACATTTTGTATTCCAACTTTGAAAAAAACTTAGAAATTACCAGAAGCCCAAATCAGAAATATCAAAACCGATACAAGAATTTTTTCCCTCCCTTTTTTTTCCCTTCTGATACACAAGAGGCCCTGAAACAACTCCACTGGCTTGTACAGCACCTGGCTTTGACAGAAGCTTTCTCCTATAATCACAAAATCTCCTTAGTATAAATTTGAGATGACTTGGTCAACTTTTTGTTCACATCTACTCCCTCATAACACAATACTTGCTTGAGAAAAACCTGCCCATTTCACAGCTGCTTTCTCCAGATCCAAAATGGAGGAAGCATCAGTCACACACCAGGTGCATCATGTCAGAGTAAGTCATCCAAAAGAGTCTGTGTACTCAAAACAGTACGTATATCCACTTGGAAATCCTTGAGCGCTAATAATTGCATTGTACATGATGTGCTGGCCAAGAAAAACACTTTAATTTACACTGTGAGTAACAATCAAACAGCAGAAAAGTAAGAATTTCCTCTTTTTCCAATAAGCAGCTCCTCCTCTTGTACCTCCTTACTTTTGTCTTTGCCTGCCCAAGACTTCAAGCATCACTTGTATGCTTAAAAAGGAAAGGCACTTGCCCACTCCTTCTCGCATGCATCCCAATAAAATTTCTAGTGCTACAAACCACCCTGACTTCCCTTTTAGTGGCAGTCAGCAGAGAATCAGCCTCCATAAACATTTCACTTGCCCCAGCAGCAAAAATGATGTTTCCAGAAGACATTCTGCCCAATTCTTAAGATGAGAAAGATGGATTCCTTCAAACCAAGCTGCTTCCGCCCAGGGCAGGGTGCAGGCAGGAGGCGAGTGTGAAGCCATGCAGGGAAAACACGCACACGACCAGTATTTGACTGCGGGGACCTACAATCTGGCAGTTGGAGACATCCAGGCTTTTTTTTAACCTTTTGTTCATTGTTTTAGTAATTTTATCTCTTGATGACAGATGAGGCGGATATTGCTAGGAAACTAAATGATTTCTTTGAGTCAGTGTTCTGCAGGGAGGATGAGGGAAACATGCCAGAAATGGAGAGAAATTACCCGGGGGGAGAAAGTGAAAAATTAATGAAATGCTAAGCAACACCAGAGTATGTCAAGTGAAAGAAAAAAAAAGGGATAAGGACAATTCAAATAAGACAGTGCTCTGAAGGGCTCGGCAGGTCGGAATTGATAGCCTGGAGAAGAACCTGTGCGGCTGAAGCCCTTAACTCACCATGAGGAGCAAAACAGAAATGGGGCAAGTTCATGCTCAGGACACAGAGGTGGAACACTCAGCTAAGCTTGGCCTTAGCACCAGCAAAAGTTACTGGCAGTAGCTTGAACCAAGAGCGACACAGATTTACAGGAGGGATATCAAGGTGGACAGACCTCTATTTTTTTTTTCCTGCAGGGAGACAGAACCAGGATGAATAAGCCAATCTCATTGACTTATCTTTCAGCAGGCAATGTGAGAGCAAATGGAGAGAGTGTAGGTACATGGCAATTTATCAGGAAAGGAAAAAAGTAACAAACATGAGCTCATTTTCCTTATCATACACATGGCTGTGGTGACGCCTGCCCACTGACATCTGGCTATCAAAAGGCTGAGTGTCAGCACTAAGCCCACATTTGCTGCTCCGCTCAGCAACACTTAACAGCTCCAGATCCTGGTCTCTAACCTCATCACAGCCTGGAGTTGCCAAACCATCTCTGTACACAGATCCCACAGCAGCCTCTGGATGCTTCAATTCATGATGCGAGTCCTGGTTTGGAAACAGCTCACTCTCAGCAGAGGACAGAAGGAGAAGGCCATGGATTTGGGTCTAAACTCAAGCAGGCACTGAGGCATATGGCTGTGCCTCTCTGGGGTGGGGCTGTTCTCTTAGATTAGCGAGTGATGCTTCAGCTTGCTAATAATAACGCAGGGGAAGACCAGATGCAGAGACATGAAGAAACAAGAAAATAGGTCACCCTTCTGATGCTAAGATAGAGAGGGGATAATGCTGGAAAACAAGCAGCCACAGGTCTAAAGCTGGATACCTTGATGGTGGCTCAGAATGTTAACCAAGAAAGCATCACCAGTGACAGCAAAAGAAAAATAAATTAAAAAAAGCTAATGATGAAGAACAGATAGCACATAATTTACAAAGGGTAGAAAGAGGACCGTATCCCAGAGACTGATAAAATTACAGGACACAGTGGTAGCCTCTAGCCTCCTCTTTTAAAGGGTTAATTTTCCAATGTGAGCTCTTGCCAAAAGGCCACATGTCGATCACAGCATGTCTGCTGGTATCAGCTCCCCTACCACAGCAGCCAGCAGTTCTGCCATACAGAGACGGGGCGAGGGGAATTGTCAGATGGAAGGAGAGGTGCCAAGGCTCCGTGATGGAAGGCGATAGACAGGTCTCACACTTCTATACCAACTGTTTCAAAGCCTGATTTTTCAATCACTTTTAATAATTTCTTCTGGATTCAAAATAAATGTGGACAGATGACATGATACCCAGACAAAACCTGACTCTCCCAGTGGGAAGAGGAATATTCCTGAGGTTAGCAGGAGCTCAACTTTTAAAGCCAAAGAAAGTAACTTTTTTTTCTGTATGCAGCCATTACATTTCCTTTCTGTGCATCTCCTCCTTCCTGTAAAAGAAAAACATTCATGACTAAGTGAGATCCAATGTATATATTTATGTACATATATGAAGTGCAATGCTGGAAGAATCCTGCTGCCAGAAACCCCGGATGCCTTGGGACAAGCTGTGCTGAAATCAACCAAAGCCCTTCATTAATGATTTCTGTGAGCATCTTCCAAAACTTGGCAGAGATGCACCACTGAGCCTCTCCTGAAGCTGTGACACAACCTGTGGGTTTTAAGTCAGGAATGGTACAACATGAGAAACACTCACATTTGTTAGTTTGTTAGGAACTGATGAGCAGACTTTTACCCAAAGACAGCATTTCACCAGTTCAGTGAGAATGAACATGCCATAAGTGGCTGTCTACATACAGCATGGCGGTAAAGTTCTGCTTGCCAAGACCCAAGAGGGCAAAAAGCAGAGGGATAGCTGGGGCCTGTCAAAGGTGGTAGGCAGCGAAAGTGTGAGGTAGAAATCCAGATACCAAATTTTGACCTCAGGTACATCTGCACAGGCTTGCAAGGGCCTGAACTTGGAAGGGGATTTGTGCAGGCACAGCCAGAACTTTTACTGCCTTTATCACAGCCTCAGGTTTTAAAGCACTGGTACAACGGTACAATGGTGAGCAATGAAATCACAGCCTGGATATGCTCTTGGATCTACAACTGTTTATCTGAATTTTTTGGCAGCTTGTCCCCGTGAGCTAAGGTTTTCATTGGGCTCTTTGTTTGGTACCGGCTGGATCCTCAGCAGCTGTAATTTCACATTGCTTCAGATAAACCTGGGGAGCTGTTATGATTTATCCCAGCTACGGATCTGGCCCACAGTACAAGAGGGATCACATCGTGTGGGATGGAGCTTTGCTGAGGAGCAAGGCTGTGGAGCCACTGAGTCTGTCATCTGGCCCTGCAGTATAAGGGGATGCTGCTTGCAGGAGGGAGAGGAGGGGAACTCCCTAGTGGGCTGCTACCTGCCTGTGCAATGATACACTGTATGCCTGTGATCTCTGTGCACTCCAAAGTACGTCTGTCCACTGGATAATGCTTTTCTACATTACGGCATCCAATGCGTATAGGTCAATGACATCATTGAGATATATTCTCTAGCACAAGTGAGATCTAAATAAAATTCAGCACTTTGCAGTTGAGAATCTGCTTAAAAGGAGAAAAAAAAGAGCCTTATTTCTTTTCTGTAAAATCCAGTGTGAAGTGTTGACCAGAAGATACTATGAGCTGCTCAGGAAGCAGCATTACAGTGAAGCAGCATGAGAGACAGAGATGAACTTCAAGGTATCTTGTATAAGACTGGCTTGGATGGCCATCATCACAGCTCTCACATTCACTGAGCTGCTCTCCCAGCTTCTCCCTTCGTCTCATTCTTTTGCTTTGCCAAGGTGCACCATTCAGACACGTTACAGGGAGTGTCTTACAGCCAGTTAAGGCAACAGATGTGCCGCAGCAAAGAAGGTATTTGCAGGATGCTCAGGGCCAGCTCTTGGGACAAGGGTGAGAGAGGAAGGGTCGTGTAGGTGCCAGGCTCTCAGGGCAAGAACACCTCCACAGTCTGGGCTGAGCCCAACCCTTTGCACCCAAGAAGTGAGAAGCTCACACTATAAGGTGCTCATTGGCATGGGGAGGAGGGGTTGCACTTTTCTGCACTTTCAGATTGATCATTTCATCACCTCATGATGCATCCAGGCTTCTGCATGGTCTTAATTTCCCTCACAGAGCAATGCTGGGGAAAATCCTCTGAAAAACTTCAGCAAGAGGCTGGTTGAGCAAAAAGGGAAACTCAAAAGCAAACCCTGACACAGCTGCCATGCTTGCAGGCCTCCCCATCCCATCACATGGTTACAGACACAGCTGAAGGGTTTATTTTTGATAAGCAGGTGTGTGTGTGTAACAGGCTATCACTGAAATAGTATTTCAGCTTGTCAGAGCATCCCCTTGAAAGAAGATCTCTATATTACGAGGTTAAGACAATCTGAATGTAAAGCTGAGCCACAACATAAAAGCCATGCTATCTGTCAAAGTCATCAACAGCCTTGTCGGTGGGATTTAGCAGTGGAACTCCCAGCCCAGAGCCTGTCAGCTCCATCTCCCACAGCAGACAACACATTTAGCAGCAGAACTCTATCATGAGACAAAACATTTAATTGACCACAGAAACAAACTTCGGATTTTAGCCTCTCCTTTTTTAATTGGTGGTGAACAGGTAATAAGGAGGAAAAAGAAAGCTGTGAAACAACTGAAAAAAAGATTAACCCACGTATTTCTGAGTTAGATGAGGAGCTTTTCCTGCTGAAGGACTCCAAGTGCCTGACCAGCAGGGCTTTCACAACTGCATGCATTTCCTAACATAACAGGTATGTTTCAGACTTTCTACAGAGAATTGGCTGAACGTGAAAGCCATTCATTAAAATCACTGCAGTATGGAACAGAGCTCTCACAGTCTATGTATAGAAGTTTTTATGGCGTTGCCAGCATCACTAGAATGGTATGGACAGAAAAAAGAAGGCACTAAAACTGAGGAATGCCAAATGTGCAAAACTTGTGCAGAGCTCCCTCCCAAGTCACTATGCTTGCTGCTGTTTTCCCAAGCTGAGAGTGGGTGAGCAGCAAAGAAGTTAGCTCTGATGTGGGGTCACAGGAATGCAGAGTACCTGCTGTTGCATTATGAGCCTCCAGACTTAACTGAGGGCATACGGCCACAGCAATCTGCAGAGCTGTCTGAAATCCCCCTCCCCACCACTGAAGTCACTGCCATCTCTTTGTCATTCCCTGAAAACATGAAGACATATCTCATGTCAATTCAAGATGCACACCAGCTCCTGCAGGAACCAGCATCCTGCATCACCACCCCGATGTGCCATACACACTGCTCCCAGAGCTCCTGTACTGATGTCAGTAAAGGAATATTCAACCTTTCCAAAGGAGCTAACTTAAAAATTAGCCCTCTAAATCTACATCAGTTGGGTTGGATTAAAAAAGAGAGCCTTGACTCTCAGCAGTAAGCCTGCAATCACAAGCTCTGTGGCAGCACACTGGAAGCACTGAGCAGCAGGGATAAGGAGGGCATCTGACACCTAACAGATGTCAGGTTTTATGTTGTTGTTTTTTTCAAGTCCTCCAAGTCTAGACATCAGGTCTGACATCCTCCCACCTGGAGACACAGCTGCTTGACAGGACTGGTGGAAGCGAGCTCTGTCAGATTCCCTGGAGGGGGAAAGCTTGTGTCCCCACTCAGTGCCGGTGACACACCACTGCAGGCAGCAGGACACCAAGGCAAGGGGAGAGCTGGTCTATGGCACCACTTAAAAGGAACTTCAGTGAAACCAGCTGCAAATACAGACATGTACAGCAGCACAGGGCAAGTGCTCGCTCCAGTGCTGTGATGCTGGCAGTGAGGCATCCCCTGCACCAGCTGCCCAAAGCAGGAGTCTGTGGGTGAGGGCAGGAAGAAAACATGCTGCAAGCCTCCCCCACCACTCAGTCTCTGAGATATTTGAAACACTGTCCTAAAATTCTTTGTTCTTCAGCATTTGCAGGTCACCTCTCTGATAAACTAGTTTGCGGCTCAACTTCTAACGCCGAGGGAGGCACCGACAAGCTCCGGGCTGAGTGCCCCAGATCTCTGCCAACACCCCTAGCTCCGCAGGCAGCAGCCCGAGCCTTGGGCCCTCAGCCAAGCGGCAGCCAAGAAAGTGAAGGTGTTTAAGAGAAGTGGGTCAGCCACCCAAAGCTGCTGGCTGGTGTTGCCAGAAGTGTGTTGTTATTTATACAGCACCACAGGGGACTTTGGAGACTCAAAGACAAATAAATCGTGACAAAGTCCCTTCCTGTAATGCACAGCTCAAACCCTCCGGGATGCTAAATGCCTCCTGTGAGGTGCTAAGAGCCATCAACTCCCATTGACTTTAATGGACAGAAGGATGCTCAACACCTTGAATGACAGCACTTTCAAATTGCACTCTGATCTCCGGCAGTGCGTCTACTTACCCAGTTTTAACATAATTAAGTTGCAAATAATAAACATACCACATACATACTCTGCAAGGGGCAGACAGAAGATATATTTTCACCTCCAGCTTCTACAGAGATGTGTTGGGAAGACATGGGCAGCTGGGAAATGCTGAACAGAAAAGTGGTCTCATATGAGAGTGCAGTGAGACGTAAGTGAAAGCATCACAACCAAAGCTGATCTCTGGGGCAGGACACCCTGCTGCCCGAAGCTGGTCTGTTTTATTTTGTTTTTAGCATTTTCATTACAGCTGCTTAATAAACATTAGCTGTGTCCTTTGTGACAGTGAGCCATCTCCAGAACAGAAACATCTTTCCAGACAGGCAAAGGATCCAGGCTGAGGAAATGCAGGGGTGTCCTAGATCTTCAGACTACAAATCTGATTCAATTGCTGCCTTCGAGCTCAATATTTAATTAAATTTTCTTTTTTTATCAAGGTTTGGTTTTATTCTCCCTGAATCTGTCTGCAAAGTGTTTGGCTTTTCTTTGTCTTGTTTTTTCTTTAATCTTTATATCTCCAGGTAATTTAAGCTGCTTCCCCCATGTAATCCTTTGCTCAGGGCATAGCTACGATTCCATAAAATTTCTACAGAGAGATAGATAGGTCAATCCTTACAATAAAGTTTATCGTGCAGGGATTGTAACACTTAAACACAGATAGTCAATGTAATAGCTATGTGGTCTATTTACTACCAGCACTGATGGCTAATAGTAAAGGTTATTTGTTTTTGTGATTTTATTTTGTTTTGTTTTTATTTTACCCCAAATTAACTATATTTATGTAGAGACAGGAACAGATTATGATGCTCTTCTATCAAATGGTCCAGAAGCTAGGGGCAGAACCCCCTCCCTGCTCCTGGCTGTAACTCCCCCAAGCACATCGCACACACACTGTACACACTGCTCAGCTCTATCATCAGCTGCAAGTGGGACTTTCACATGCAAGCGCACAGCTTTAAAAAGGGACAGGATGACTCCAATTTACGTCCACAGTTTCAAAGATATATCCCAAAGTACAACAACGACTTCTAGCTCCAGAGAAAGTAATATAAATATAGGTGGTGTCCTGAATATAAACCTCTCCCTGGATGAATAGAGACGTAAAGAGTCAGAAGGGAGGTTGGAGCTTATTTAGAGACCAGTGTGAAACAGCAGAAGGCTTTCCAGCCTCGTCATCCTTTGCCTCCCAAAGGAACCATATTATTGTCATCTGTGGGATTTCGTTCCAATGGGGGAAAATAATCCATCAAAGACATGCACTTACTCCACTCTAAAATGCCGGTTGGCTTTATGAGGTAATAATAAACATATTCATATTAAATTTTATTCCTGCAAAAGACAAACAGCAGCAGCACATATAAGAAAAATTGCTCTGACTTAAGTTCAGCATTTTCTCAATTCACTGAAAAAAAACAGACTTCCTTTCCATCTTGCATTTTATATAAGGCTAGACTCAAATGAGGACTGCATTCTGCAGGTGTACTTTTGCTGCCTGCATAATTAAGGCATTCCCATTTGTGTGCCAGCCACTGAAAAGGAGCAGCCAGACTGATTACTCTCACTTCTGACTGCTTCTTTGTGGCTGCAAATCAAAGATAGAGAGAATATTCTGATTTGCACCTTAAATTCATTTACAAGGTTCAAAACCAAAAGAAAGGCTTAGGGCTTCAAAAGCCGTACCCAGCATGTGCTGCATTAACCACCACCTCTTCCATGCAATAATCTCAAATTGCTTTGCCTACTCAGCATAGATCAAATTCGGGTTTCTGTTTGTAGCTTGTTAAAGCAAACTCCTAGTCACCAGCTCAGAGAAAGCAGCAAGAGCACCATTTAGAAACTCATCCAGATAATGAGGAAAAAAAAATCAAAGTAGATAGCCTGTCTTATAACTGTAGTTTTTAGGGCATTTGCAAAAATCAAGAGAGTTGTGAAAGACAGGCAGAGAAAACTGAGCATGTGCTTATAGGTATATATGTGTATATATACGCACACATGTTCAGTATATATATGTGTATACAGAAGTTCTATTTATATACACACACATCCCTATATGTACATATACGTACATATGTACGTATGTAACTATGCACGGTACAAACATGTCAGATTACCAGCCTGCATAAAAGAAATGCAACACTGTGAGGAGCTAAGAAAATTTATGGAGCTGGTGTTATGTGGAAGGAGCTCAAGTAACCAGTCCTTTGAGGAACCAGTCCCTTTTCAGCTGATGCCATCCATGTCTGTGAAATAATGGTCTTTCTTTGGGACACGGTCTTGCTGGGTGCTGTTCTGGCTCCCTGGATGGCAGTATGTCCGGATGCTGTGTGTCCCATAGCAGCCTGCATCAACAGCATGACTCTTTTCATCTGCCAGCTGGCTCAGATGTTAAGAGTGATGGAGCTGACAGAGTTGGCGTTGCCCTTCCCACCATATCACCTACTAAATTCCAAGTCCCAAATGCACTTTCCCTTAACATCTCTGCAGAGAATGGAAAATCATCCTGACTTTATAATAGATTTGCTCCTGCTATGTACCTGAATACACAATCTTATTCTACATCTGTTCCTCAGCATGCAACAAGCAATTGAGCAGCAAAGAGCTTTTTGTCGCCTAAGTGCCTTTGTATACCTGCAGAGTACATACATCAGGTGCTCATGCACCTGCAAAATGGCCACTGGTCTTAGAAGGACTGAGATCATAAAGTTTATATCTAATAGCATATGAATTTCTTTCTGTTATATACAGTAATAATATTCTATAATGAAGGCAGTTGTCCACATGCTGTGCCCTTCTAAATAACTCAGTTTAAATTTCTATGAACAGGCATAATATATCCCATCTCCCACTCCACAGTATTATTCCTTTGTCCTTAATATGCTTTCTAGCAATTTTTATTTGGAAATAAAAATGCTTGTGAAGCATCATCTCATTTAATTAGGCCCTGAGGAAGGCAGATATGGCTCGAGCGCTGGCAGATAGTCATATGTCTTCCAAATAAAAACTGCTTGCAGATATAGGAAAGCTGTTTAAGTGGCTTTGGCAAGACACGCGAGGTAATGTTTACACTTCTCTGTACACAGATCTGTCCTTAGATGTATTTAGGATTTTTTTCTAATTGATTTGGATACCCAGTGGGCCCCTCTGCTACTGAGTAGGTTTGAAAAACACCCTAAAATTCTACAGACCATAAAGTAAGGCAGTGGGAGGTGGGAGTACAGGGAGAATTAGTGTTGTGTTCCCACCATATTGACTCAACATGTCCAGAACCCTTCTGGATGATGCCATTTGTGTTCGTGCTGTGCAAAAGCACTCACTCAGCACCTACTAGGAGATTCAAACCAGAGACTAGGGACACAGGTGGCTGCATTATAAAGTATGTATCTTTCAGCAATGAGCAGCAGAGGTTTTCCCCAAATACACAAGGCTATGCTCAGACACTTAAACAAGCAAATACACAGACTCTGTTTGCTGGTGAGGCTGTCCTGAAGGCACTGTTGCAGGCTCACCAGCATCCAAATAACAGTCAGCATCTGCAACCATTTGTTGGATGCTCCATTTTTAAGTGGAAAAAGAAGGAAATGATTGCAGAGTATCCATCTACAGAGAGCACGGTAGATTCCCTTCTCAGCTTAAACCAATGCTGAGAGCTGAAAAAGTTCAAACGTTAGCTCACTCTGATCACAGACCTCTACACACAGGGAGAAAATACTGTGGAACAAGTTATTTCCTCCTACTCTCCTATCTTGCTGTTCAAATGTGGTTATAGAAGATGCTTTCAAGCCTCCAGATAGCAGCTGTGCTCATTTTTGAACCTAAACAGCTCTGCAATGGATTATCACAGTCAAGATTTTCTGAAAAAAAAACAAATCAGAAAATATAAAAAGACACAAAGGTCAATAAATTCTTTTTTGGAGTATCCATCAAGTCGCATTTACAGTCATCAGAAGGTTTTGTTTCTCCAAGAGCATTGAAAACTGAAGCATTTTGTGCCGTGATGTATGAGAAGCAGCAAGGATGTTACAAACAAGCCACAGACTGAAAAACAGTGCTGCACCTCAGGCCATCCAGAGTAAGGGGACAATGAATCCTCCTTCAATCCCTTTCACAACTCTTCGCACATCAGACTAAATCTGACCGATGAGATTGCCAGGAGCAACATCTTGTTAATCACAGCTGCTGTCCAGCTTTTCAACACACTCAGCAGGAGAGTCTGCACATCCACCTGGGCATCAGCCAGCTACGCTCCTTGTCCTAAGTGACTGTTTAAATTTTGGTAGCTGAACCACAAGACAGGAAAAGGCATAAACCTCATGAATCAAATAGTGTGACTCTGAATGGTTGGGTCACTTCAAGATATCCCTATAAGAATGAGAGAACAAGACTCAAGACATCATCTGGTCCATACTGCTCCCACATGTGAATCTTCAAATAAAGCTAACAGCTAAGGTTTTCACTTAAAAATCCACATGAAAATAGCTCTAGTTTCAGAAATACTGTCCAAAATGAGCAGTATTATCCATTCCCTTTTCTTTTCTAAAAGAAAGAATTCTCTCAACTTCAACATAGAAAAGTCACATCAACATCACACAGATGTGGAAATGCTGAAGTCAACATTTAAATACTGCACTGTATCTGGCCAAACAATGAGAAGTAACAGTGCAAAACCATCTCCAAACACAAAGTATAAAAACTATAGTAAACAGCTTCATTGTGACTGTTGACTAGAAAAATCAGTTTTCAGTGAGGTATATTTCCATCCTTCCACAGTAAGCTTATCTTGCTACTGACTCTCGACTTCCACAAGATTGTATCCAGGTTTGGCTTCTGGTGATTTCTATTTCAATTGCAGTAATGGAATTTTAAAGAAAAAATTGGAATGGCACTTGGATTCCTAATCCATGTCAACGTTCAAGGCTCCCTGTATTGAAATGAGTGTCTTCAGTGTTCTCTGGTTTCTGTGTCAATTGCAGGCATTCAGCATGACACAAGAAATCCCTCTTATAATATTATTGCCTTAAAACATTACTCTTCAAAGGTCCAGTGCAATACAGGAAATGGGAGCAGCTCATCCTAAATGACATTACAAAGAGATACAAGAACATAACTTGGCCCCATTGAACCTCCTCTAAACCCAAATTGGGCTGTATATCATGTAGCATGATCTCTGTTACTGTACCATGCAGCGGCCGAAGAAAGGACAGAATGCAGCAGAGTAGCAGGACAGAGGATGGAAGAGTACCTGACTTTGTACCTGGAAAGAGGAGGAGAGGAGCGAGGCTCGAGGGCATATGGAACTCCTGGACTTGTGCAGCTGCATGAATCCTCTTAGAAGGGCAGACTAGGAACACAGTCAAGCAAAATAAAGACAATTTCCAGAATCTCCAACATCTAAGCCCAAGAAGGAAAATTCCTACATTTAAATTAAGCATGAAAATGCAAAAATACAAGTCTATTCTGCCATTTGTGGCCCTCCTCTGGCCGTGCTCCAACAGGTCCATGTCTCTCCCGTACTGAGAACCCCACATCTGAACGCAGTACTCCAGGTGAGGCCTCACCAGTGCAGGGCAGAGGGGCAGGATAACTTCCCTTGACCTGCTGGCCGCACTGCTTTTGATGCAGCCCAGGATATGGTTGGCTTCCTGAGCTGCAAGGGTACATTGCCATAATGCATGAGAGCACACTATATCTGAATATCCAAGCATCATTTAAAAATCGAATACTTCTGAGTATATCAACCACGTGCAAAATAAGCCTGGATTGTTTGTGTTCCTCCAAAAAGAACACCCTGTTCACCCTTAGTAAGCCTCATATTTTCATTTAAAGAAATATAATCTTAAAAAATTTGCTCTAGCCTTTGATCTCCAGTCATCAGTACAAAAGGCACTTGGAGTACTGCTCAGACTTAATTAGCTTACTGCTTTTTATACATGACCTCAGTCACACTCTAATTAATCCATTTATAGTTAAAAATCTATCAGGCAAATCCCATACTTCATTCTTAAGACAACTTCAGAAATGGATCTACTCCTCCTCCTAATTTGTTGCGCTGCTGGCAACACCCACCCCTCCTTTGGACATTTCCCCATTCCCACCGAAGGGAAAAAATACACCTCGAAGGAGAAACTAAACCCAGAGCACCCAGAAAGGGGGCTTCTCAGCACGCAGAATAAAAAGGAAAATATCAGCCTCATTTTGTAAAAAAAAAAAAAGAGGAGAACTATGAAAAGCTGAACCCCACCTCCAGTACTACACAGAGTCATGGCTGCACGTTACGCTGAGAGTTGTCAAGAGATTTAATTAGGGTACAAAATCCAGCGATTTAAGAATTTTCTCTCCTTAGAACATTCTTAGGGATTTGCTCAGAATTAGAAGATGGTTTAAACATTAAAGGGATTTTTTTTCCTCTCTTTAATGAGATCAGCTACATAGTGGAAAATAAGACTTTATTTATCTAAATATCACATGAAGAACTGAATAATTTAATAACCTCTCTCAGCTAAATCCAACCCAACATATTCACGTTTGGTGGGTTTTTTGCATATAAAATCCTTACTTTGTATTTGAATTCCAAAACATAAACAATTCTTAGCTTTACAAACCTTAAAGATAATTAATTAGAATTTTGCTTTTAAAATTGACTGTAGTCCTTGCTAACGATAAAAAAACTCTCTCAGTTTATACTTGTATTTAACTCTGAAATTGTAGGAAGGTTACTTGCTTAGACTAAATCTTTTAATGATATTCATGGACCTAAAAATACAGGGAGTTTCCTTTTTTTTTTTAAACTTTCACCTTAGGTGAAATGTTATGTACCATTCTACAATTCTTGTCCATTCTAGACCAGAAATAACTCTTGCAATGTTATCAAAGAACACCTACTTGGCCATTGCGGGTCAAAGAACGCCTCAGCTATACATTCAGTCAAACATAGCACTATGGAAAACTTTAGAATTTCAACTTTCGGAAAGTAATTATCAAATACTGAACAGCTTAAGATACAAGCACATCCACATCTTTTGACACTACTTTATATATCACCTGGGCTGAATTCTTTCCCCCTTGCAAACTCTCATTGTCTCAATGGAAGATCTCTTTAGTTTAGTTTAATTTAGTTCAGTAAAGCCAGTGCAATTCGTTTACCCAAGAGTAAGAAAAAGACTGAGTTTAAAAAAAAAATTAGGAATATTTTTTTCCCTTCCTGTTACATGGAAAAGAAATAGGTGTAGAAAGCTGGTATCTAATCATTCAGGACAGGCTGACCAACAATAATTTATGTAGTTTATTGCTTAGAAGTAATATTAAGACCATTTTAAAATACTGACATTGTTGGATTGGTAAAGAAAAACCAAAATTAAAAAAATCTCTTGCATTCAGTACAGTTAGCTTTCCTTAACTAATACCAAGCTAATTTTGCAGTGCAAGTTTTCAGTATTTTATTTCCAATTTGCGTCCATAGCAAACTTGGTATGAAACATGAATGAAAAGTAGGAAAAAAAGAAAAAAAGAAAGTTGTTCACTATTCTCTTAATGGTAAAAAAGCCTATGAGCTTTGAAGGCACATCTGTGCATAGCATATCCTCCTGACGGCAAAACCTGACAGATTTGGTATAAATTATGTACTTTGGCAAATCATCATATCCTAATGTTTATTAAATAATATGAAGCCAAGCCTCATGTCTAAGAAGATCAAAAGTTAAACATGAAAATCAAAGCCATTCCTCATGCTAATTACACAGACTAGATGCACTCACTGGAGTGATGGCATCGGGGACTCATCTGCCCACTTTGGTGCATCTCCGCTCCCTGCGTAATTCTGTGTCCACGCATCATCCCAACAAATGGAAAACTTGTGCACAGCTGCTGGCATGAACTCTGCTCACCAGTCACCCTTTCTTAGCAGGAAAACACATGTTCATGGTAATATTTATTAAAGCCCTCTAACAGTGCTGGCCTATTTGTGTGCTTCCACTTCAAACCATCGTTGCTTCACAAGGGTATGGTGTGAAATAAATCAGCTTCGCATTTGCAGTATCTGCTTCCTTGATTGTAATATATGGCTGTGTGTTGTGGAAAAATGTGAGCGAGGAGGTTTCTGCCTCAAGTAGCTTCCCCCTTCCAGCTCCAGGTCGCACAGAGAGTAGAAGGGAGCTGAGGGCTGTGGTCCTGCTGCTTACAAGTCAAAGGTGCTCCTTGATCAAATTAAAGTGGGAGAAGAAAAAATGAGTGAGTAGGTTATGAAGATGAACTGCACAGAAAGCAGTAAATCTCTACAGTACTTGGGAATACATTCATTTGTGTGCTTTTTCCAGTCACCACTGACACTTTGGAGCATTCTAAACTCTTTGGTTCTCTCCAAGCCTTTGCTTTGGGCAATCTAAGGGCCTTTCTTACTTGAAGAAAACATCTAAAAGCGTAGGATACATCATCCTCTAGGAGTGTCTATCTCTTAATTAACAACACAGGGATTCCCTTTTAGAACAGATGTATATGTAAATGCTGTAAGCTTCTGAAATAGCATCAGTCCCACTCAATGCCCTTTAAGAGAGTTGAGCTGCTTTGGTTTCTTTGAGTTTCCTCCACCTGAAGTTTTACCATTTACGACACATTTAGATCCAATAGCACAACACGTTCTGATTTATAGAGTGAGCAGTTCAGAAAACAGCACAGGTCCCTACCTACGACATAAAGGATCATTTTCAACAGCATAGGCAAATCAAGTGAGGTAATAACCATTTGAAAGCACTTGAGAGGCTTGAAACTCCTCAGCTGGCTAACATAAGTCACTAAATCATGGGTGTCTTGTACACAGCAGACATCCAAGTGCACCGTACATTGCTTGACAACATGGTCCCCAGTGCAGCAGTGAGATTCCCAGCAACCTCACATCTCTGGGTTTGTCTGTAGGCTCCAAAGCCAGGTGCCCAGGGGTGTCTGGTAGCATATGGGATGAGGGTCTGGGCACGTACCAGAGGACCCTTCTTGGGCTGCTGGTTGCATCAGCTAGGAGCCTGACGACCTAGCATGTCCCAAGGACAAGATGATTTCTAAAGACAATACATGCAGAGGAGGAGAAGGGAAGACGTGTGATCATATTTATACCAGGAGCAAACTGCAGTGCCAGGGAGATGAAAAGCTGGGAATGAAACCATCTCAATCCAGAATAATCATAGAATTATAGAATAATCAAGTGTTCAAGTAAAGGACTGTCCTTTCTTTCCAAAAGAAAGGGTGAAAAAAAAGAAAACTTTAATAAATGTTTTCCTTAAAAAGAAAAAAATTTATATGTAAAAGTATGAAGAGTGAGAACATGGGTATGTGTAGCAAGTAGCACAGTATTGGCACACAGATCTTTAAGAGATGGATGTTCTCGGGATACAAGTAAGCAGCTGACGCTTCCCCAGCATTAGTAGAGCACAATCTCAGGATGAACTGAAAATGAGACCATGTTATCAATAGTTCACCACCAATCCTAGGTTCTGTTAGTATTTTCATAGCTTTTCATTTTCATCAGGCCTCCTTCAGTACCCTGGCCTCAGTGCAAATTAAAATTAGAGTTAACATAAAGCCATACATCTCCAGACAGATACACAATTTTTGTTAGAAAGGCGATGAATCCAGTTCCCTTTTCTGCAAACAATTATACAGTAAGGAGTCTAATTTTCTACAGATGCCTTAATGAGGCTGCATATGTGTAAAAAGTTACCCACAGGCATATTTGCAGTACAAAGGCCATGGTTAGCTCTTAGCTGCAGGGTCCTCCAGCAACCCAATTGTCATTGTTGAGAGCAATAAAAACAATGCTACGAATTCATCATTAGATCTAATATTTTCTAACTTTGCTTTGGTAGTTACACCTGGTGATAATATTCTTAATGATGGAGCATCCTTCAGGAGGACAATTTCCTGCACTACATGGTGGTGGTCTGTGTCCAGGCAAGGGTGGTCTTGATGTGATGGGGACACCAGGCATACCTCTGTCATGGCAGTGGGAGTAGTGCTTGCAGGGGAAGACACCACATCCCGGTAATACACCCAAGTGCACAGCGTGCACAGATATTTGGCAGAAGCCAGTCAGGGCAATAGCCTGACAACACTACAGGCTGCCTAGGATTGTAGTGGGATGTTTCCAGGAGCAACTACAGCATTACCATTCTTACCTTTCCTCACTGGCTGCTCTCAGCAGATATCTTTATACTTTTTGAAGGCTGAGCACTTTTTATCTGCTGTAGCCCTTTATGCTTTAGGACAGGTGAGCTGTAACACTTTCCAACTCTCCTACATAATTTTTAACCAAATCCAGACTGCAGCTTGCATGGAAGTGTACTCTCTCACTATCAATAAGAGCATGAGAAACAGGAATTTTTATCAATGACTGTCAAGCATATGTTTTTGGCTTCCACCACCATGGGACCAGCATGACACAAACTGAAGACAAGATGGCCCTAGGTAGGCTTGCATGAGGCTGTGCCTGGAAACCGTTCCCTTGAAGTCCCAAGGAGCACAGATCCTGCAGATACCCAGAGGCAGAGTGAGGAGTACATGGCCCAGAGAGCTTCAAAGACTTCGAAAGGAAACAGCTGGTGTTTCAAACTCCCCTGTGTGTTTGTGAAAAGCTGCATGGAGCATGTAAAAGGAAAGGAAGTATTTGTCCTTTTTAAACGAAAGAAAAAATTAGTTAACATCTTGGAAGATGTGACAATATACAGGACAGAAGAAAGAATTAATTTTACAGAATATATTGCTTTACATGTGTTTAATTGAAGTGCCTAATATTCCTAAGGCTCTTACAATAGAGCAGGGGTCAGGAAGGCTCTGTGCTCTGATCAGACACCAAGCAAAGAGCTAGGAAATGGAACATTGACTGGGATCTTACACACACCCGTACAGCAAAGGAGAACAAAGCTCACACAAAATCTGGGGAAACCCCATATAGGAGACAGTAGAGGTATGAGAAATGCTGCAATACAATTATACTGTAAATACCTTGAGAAACTGGAACTAGAAGAGACCAGCTGAATAATTAACAAGAGAAAACATGCATAAATTGAGAAGTTTTTCTGTTATGTCAAACAAATAGATCTCCTGGCTCAGAACCTAACACCGTGGTCAAAATAATTATCAGTGAGCAAAGCAGAATCTATGGTCTGCTAAGGGGACCAGAAGAAACCTCTAAGGGACTATTACCAGCTCAGGGTCAGACCTTGTTAACCCTAGCTACAACAAGAGGGCTGTATGCTGCAAACCAGATCTGAATTTAGCTTTCCATCTACAGCTTGTTTACATAAGCAGATTACACAGCCCGTTTCTGCTTCCAGACACCCTCACTGATCACTCCGTGCCACCATGGGAAAATTCTAATAAAATAAGCTTGCTCTTCTGCATCGGTACTGCACTTTTGATCCCAGCAGATCAGTCAAAGCCCAGCTCAAACTTCTTGTTCAGATAACCCCAACCTCTCTGTCCACCTTGCAGGACACACCAGGGGAAGTTTGGGCTCCTGGTGCCTTCAGCAGCTGGGGAGCAGCCAGCTCCTCCTGCTTCCTTGTGAAGCTGCAGCAGATAGCTTGCCCATGACGTGGCCATTTCTGGGATCTCAGACTCTCAGGTTGCACTTGATGCGTACATTCAATACAGGATGGAAGTTAATTGCTGTTGAATAAATGGTTCCTGGCATGAATTGGGCTTGGGCTCAGTAGTTCTTCCTTAAACAATTCGCAAACAGGGCAGCACAGGCCATGGACCATTTCCCATAAGCAATTTGCACGCAGACACACTGCTTTGGAGGCTAACCCAAGGGCATCTTCACACATGGGGGTGGTCCACACCAGGTACCCTCACTGTTGGAGTCCCTGCAGCCCAGCTGGGATGAAGCAGAGGGGACAGGGAGAATGAGAAAAGGAGAACTTACAGGTAGAAACCAAATCTGCACAGAGGAATCCCTCAGGCTCTATTGGTAGGGAGCTCCAGCTCACTGCATTGCTATGGGAAAAAGCAGTGCATCCCCTTACGTGCTATGCAAACTGTGACTCAGGGTAATGCATAGGCGAGCCAAACCGATCCATCTGCCACTGCCAAGCACTTCCAAGGCTGCTGCAGCCACTGGGGATCTGTCACAGCTGTGCTTTGGGAAACACAACAAACAGCAGAGTATTCCTGTGCACACCAGCCCAGGCAGCACACCAAGAGCAAGCCAGGCAAGTTGGGATGGCTCAAACTGGAGGATTTAATTAGAGCCCCAAACTGTCTGAAGGGTTTAGAGTTTTATTCCTACTTACTTGTAAATTTACTGCTTTTATTTGAAAGGAAAATTCACAATCTCAAATGTCAAGAAGTTGTGTTCAATTTCCTCCAGGCATTTTGACCTTCTCATCATGAAGGAAATAACCCTTAAAGAGACAGAGAAGCGAGGCTGCAGAGAATATATACATTAAAGGGCTCCTGTACATCAGTCAGGACAAATCCTCATGCTGGGGACCTTTCATCCATCTCAGAACCAGGAGATATCTCCTCACCTCAATGGATGAGTGCAGAACAAACACTGATATTTTTCCAAAGAATTTACAATCAACAGTGAATCACCTAATAAGTTCAGTTTGTATTCCAATATGGAAACTCATAAACGTTTCTTATTTAAATTATCTTTTTAATTCTGTATAAAAATAGGAACCCAGTCCTCAGTCCTTCCCTTGACAGTGAATCAGCATATCTCACGCAGCCAAGTGGGACTGGACTGTAGCACAAGGCAATAAGAAGCATCTTGACACTGAGGGTGAATTTTGGACAGTTAGCGATTTTCAGCTAAAATTTCCAGAAGTAAATCAATCTCTGACTTTCATTTTGAGCATCGATGAAGTTGTCATCTGACAAGCTGGAAGAGAGATTGTATTCATTAAAGATTACTTCAGCTTCTGACAAGCAAGGAAGAGACAGGAGATTTCACCATATGGGGATTTCACCATATTATTTTTAGAAACAGAGCTAATAACAAAAAAAAAAAAAATAAAAATAGAAAATATGCAAAACTCATCTGTCATGTCAGTTAGGAGTACATCCTAAAAGCAATGAGGAAAATTCATTGCAATTTCATCTAAAAGGGCACTGGCTCGGCAGCAACAAGCGGAGACTCCTTCTGTGGTGGTCTGGTGCAAATCCAGACTCTGAATGTTACTATCCACATGCAGTATCTAGCTTACATGAAACAATCCCCATCCACCCACAGGCTTGGGAAGAGACAGGTGCCCACATGCTAAAAGCTATTATTGCAACCAGCATCTCTGCTGGCTGTTCCAACAGATGACTGAGGAAGCAAATATGCACAAGCAATGTGCATCTCATACTCCGTTTGCTCGCAGCAGGAGCATCTAAGGAAACTGCTGTGTCTCAAAATGCTGGTAATTCTGGAAAGTGTACCAATGTACCTTCAGAAGGAACATGAAACTGCAGACATCAGACGCCAACAACTTCCAGTAACTCACTTCCAAATGATGGGGATTTCCACAGAGATTACACAAATTTCTCTATCCAGTATTGTGAAAAGAGTTCTTTCAGCAGTTGCCACCACCTTTTCATGTTCAGGCATACCAACTATTTGGGCTTCCTTGATGGTAGAGAAGCACAGGATGTGCTGTGTGGGAATAGGATCATAATGTTAAAGAAAGCCACTTCCTTCTGTTACGGCAGCATTGCTGCTGCTGCTGCTGCTGCTGCAGCTGCAGAACAGAGAAAGGGAGGTCAAACAGCTCCTGCAAGAGATCTGCAGCATTGATTTGTGTTGTTTTTCACCTATTGCAAGAGATCAATGAGATAACAGTGAAAGAAAGATAGTCTTCACTGGCATGAAGTTTTACAAGCATCCTGCCACCACTTCAGCCAGCTTGCACATTTCATAGCATTACAAAGTTTAAATGCCATCAGATAGATCTGTCTGGCAGTAAATTCAGCCAAAGGCAACCTCTTAAAAAGCCATCATTATGTAAGGGTGTGCTTGCTCATTATAATGAAGGATGGAAAATAGAGTATGCGTCACATAGTGTAATTTGGAATCGATTTCCTATTGGGACACATTTTACAAAGGCTATTCTGCACTGTGGCTTTACCATGGTCTGAGCCAGGACTGTTTTCTCACTTTTGTTCTGTGTCATCTTTTAGCCCAGTTCAAGACACCATTTCAAGGCAATGCCTTCATCATCACTACACATCAAAAGCAAAGCAAGCAAGGAGTACTGTTCCTATCCTGGAAGCTCTCCATCATATTTTCAAAAGTCCTTACACTAAAAAAGCACATCACTCATTTTATTTTGCTACTCATCAAAGAAGATCTGGTTGCTAACAGCAAAAAGAGCCACTTGTGAAACATGACAGCTCCTGGTCTGATCTTGCCAGGAGCTCCAGCATCTCAGCTCCCACTGACGCACTGTTTCCTGCAGGAACTGGACTGTGCAGGATAAGCCCTTCCTAGAGACTCAGTGCTGTTATGTTTCTGCTTTGAAAGACGTACATTAGCCTTGTCACAACGCCATCCATTCTTCATTGAACTTCTCTTCAGCTACTTCAAATCTGAATTATTTTTGTATAGATGCCACTAGATAGGTCTTGATATCCCCAGAATTCCTTTACTGGTCTTTATACCTCCTCCTTCACCCCCAAAAACTACTTTGCTACCAGCAATGCCTGGCACCCTTGTCTGAAAACTCAACAGAGATGCAAGGAGAGTGGATGGAAACCGCACTTCTTACCTTTGATCTTCTGTTGGGTGATGCCCTTGACATGTCTGTTACATACCTATATCCCTTCACAGGCTTGTCAAGTTGGTGTGACATACACGCACAGCCATGCTCACACCCACATAAGAAGTTATCTTCAGTCAGTATTAAAAGGGGAAAAGAAAAAACAAAACAAAACAAAACCAGAAGCCTGCCATCCCTGAGGAAATAAAATGCAATTTGCTGCCTACAGTGAGCCACTGCAATAAGGTGATCTGCCATAATACCACACTATGACCTGCACCAGAAAGCAAATGGCTGATGGGGCAGAGCAGCCATGGGAGGCTCAGAGCCCTCTCTGCTCAATCCAGATTCTGACATCCTGGGGCTGAAAAGACACTGACGACAGTGTCAATCTCTCCAACATTACAGCCTTTTCTCCAGCCTGCCCTGTGGATGCAGCTACACTGCAGGATGTCAAGTGCACATCTCCTTACTAGATCCATGCCCTACGCTCTTGCCTCCTGTCCAGCACACTCATACCCTTCCTGCAGGACCCCGGGAGGCAATTGGGCTTCTGGGCACAGATGGGGCAGGAGTAGTGAGCTCAGACATTGACTTGTGCTTCACATACTATAAAGAAGCTTCAATTCCCCATCTTCAGAACTTGCAGAAGTCATTAAAAGATTAACAAGTAAATGCCTGGGGTCCAATGAAAATTGGACTTTCTACTATTTCTGTTTTTAGAAATCACAATAGAGCTATTATTCTTTCTGTTCTGCAAGATGGAAAGCTCACAAACTCAGCGTTTGGACTGGAGTAGCTCAGAAAACAAAGCAGCCTGACAGCCATACAAAGCCCGTTGGGGTTCAGCTCTTGAAATCCTGCCCTATGCTTGAGCTACAGCACCATACTTGGTTCCTTTTGTCTTCCCAAAATAGCAGCTAGCAGGGCTGGGGAAGAATCAGTTCCCAACTAAATCTCATGCAAATTGGAACCACACAAAGGAGGCTGTTAAACCGGAATGGACAACAACAGCGGCACTCTCGGACTTGCATGACATTTCAAAGGAGAACGACATTAATTAAAAGTGGTTCTCAATTCATCTATGTTTCTTTCCACTGTGCTTTGTTACTTTAATCACTGAAACATTGACACTCCCGACCCATTCAATGGTGCAGTTTTATTCATAGAGATATGTGCATAATTAAGTTATAAAAAAAAAATAGTAGTTTTACCACCGACATAAAACAACAAATTAGGTTTTGTCCGTAGTTTCAATTTGTCCAGTAATGATATTTAAACATATTTGAAATTAAGCAGCACAGATGTTAATCAAATAGTAGTTCTGCAGTACCTTTGCATGAGTAATGCTACGTGACATAATTAAAATTTCACATTTATGTAACACTTTCCATCTCCAAGGGATCCCAGAACCTATTAGCGAGTATGGCGTAACAGACATATTTTGTAACATTTTGCCTTCCTGTGACAACTTCCTTCCACAGACTTCAAATCTTCTCACAAACACTCACCAAGCCTTCAGTGCCCCATGAAGCAGCCGAGGGCATGTGGCCCCAAGGCCAGGTGAACATTGGGCTTCAGTGCAACTGCTACAGGAGGCCCTGATTCAGTAAAGATTTCTAATTAATAAAGAAGCTGATCATATGCTTAACTGCTCTTTAACTGATGTACGCACAGCCACAAACATCTGGCTTGATGTGGTTAACTGGGAGCCAAATAAAGTGGTGTGGAGAGAAGGAGAGCGTGGTCACTTTTACACTTTGAAAGGAGCTCCTCCCTGTCCTATATTTGTCATAATTACTTGAGGTTAGACATGAAATAAGCTAATGAATGATTTAATTCATGTTTTATGTGTGGTGATATTAACTGAATACCCTCAGACTGATTGCTGTTTTTTTCTGTATCCCTAATCACAGCGCCTTTAATAACTCTTGCAACTAAGTTGTCTTACCCTGTGTACTTGCAAGTTTTCCAGCTGACAAATTTTCCAGCTGACATTTTCTAGAAGAGAGTGCACATTAAATTAAGGGTAGTTCTCCAAAAAGTTCTGTGCTGAGCGTCCTTACCCAAACAGCACTCAGCGTAATGGAGAGACATGGCAATGGAGGAGCTCCCACCCCAGCGCTCCCTAATGGATGCAGCAGGTCCTTCCCAGTCTGGGACTTCACTGCACCAATCGAAGCCTACTACACATAGTTTATGCACACAGCAACCTTCCTCTTGGGCATAGAGAAGAACTGGTGAAATGCAACTGGCTTTGATGTATTAAAACCTTCTGTATTGGTACCAATGATTTTGTTTAGAACAATATGAGTTTGTGTATATACATGTTTTTCCATGAACACAAGACATTTTTCACATAGATTGCTCATTACAACACCAAAATGATTCCATGCTCTCTTCGAAAGCCTGAAAATCATATTGATTTGCAGATAACAGAAGCCATTGAATTTCTCTTTCTGGGGCATTAACATAACTGTACTGATTTCACCATCATGTTGCAGAGAGCACAGAGGATCCTGTCTAAGGCTTTAGCTAGAATACACTTTTCTTTGTTTCTTCTTTATTAGCACTATAAGATCATGTTAAGAGGTCTAGGACATTATAACAGACTGAAAAATCATTATTCTTGTCTTTTAAGAAAATGAGAGCAGAGCCAGGGAAGAAATGACGAATGAAGTCCATAAACATCCATCAAGCTCCAAGCTGAGAACTGAAACACACCCTCCTTTCTCTCTAGGCTCCATGCTGACAGCAAGCCATGTTATGAAGTATTTATGATTATTTCACCCTAAGGTTGCTGGTTGTTGTTGGTTTTTTTCCTTTTTCTTAAGAAAAGATGGAAGTCTGTGGTTAGTTCTTCAACCACAATGAGACTTAACTGAATTCAGAAGAGGAACAATGATATTCTGAATTTATACCGCCTATTATTAAGCGCTGGTTTCCAGTTTTGTTTAAATGCCAGTTACCAGGATTCAATTAACCCCCTCCGATGGGGATGTCTGGTATCATTCTGAGATTAATAACTGCAATATATTATGTTAATTGGGCACTAATAAGCTGCACAGTGCTTTTGCTTCCAAACACAAATGGAAATGTCATTTCTTAAATAGAGTGCAGTAATCACCTGTCTGTACCTGCACCACCTCATTTCTGGATCCAAGAATATGAGGCAGCAGCAAAGATTTGCTGGGGATTATAGAGAACGTAAGGTAAACTCAAAAGAGATTTGATTAACATACTTCTCTTTAAAACTCAAACCTGTTTTGGGAAACAAGGAAATCCCCCATGAAGAGTACATTTCATCGAGCTGGCCTCCCGTCAGCAGTCTCCAATGTAATGAACTTTAAGACTGCTGTCCCACGTACCATCAATCTTAAAGATGAGGAGTCTCCAGCAGTGAATTTCTCTTCTGTTTAACTCTCAATAGGACCGTATTTCATGCAATTAATGTCAGATGCTGCTTGTGCATTTTGATCATTTCATTTATTTACGGCACAAGAAATGATCACAGCCACAAATCCAAGGCATGGTTTGCACTTTAATTGTGGCAGCAAGCCTGCAAGGCTCTATAGGCTTGAGAAGACTCTCAGGAATGAAAGATGATTATACTAGTTACCCTAATTAATGTTTTGTTATTAGTTATGCTAGGGAAAATAACCTTTACAGATGAACAAGAAGAATTCCCTCCTGTGTCTGAAAGAGAAGAACGTATGCAGTTAAAGGCATTTGTATCAGTATAGATCTTGAGCCTAAGATCTATGGTCACAGCCAACATGTATTTCTCATTTTGGCAAAAAAAAATAAATACAAAACCTTTTTCAAAGCTCAGTTTGAACCTGTGCAACTGAACCAAACCAAGCAAACAGATAAACCAATCTTTATCATTTGCACAAAGTTCAAATGCACTGACTTGTCTTGAAGTCATTTCAGATGTATATCAGGAGGAAGGTCTAAAGGACCAGACCTGCCATATTCACTTATCACACTGACAATCTTTACAAAATGCCATCAATTTGTGGGCAAGAAGCCCAGTAGAAGGGCTGAATGCTTTTTACAATGATATTTCTAACTTTTTTAAAAGGCTAGAAGGACTTTGGTGAGTTGCTACCTTTCTCAGTTGCCTGATAATTAACACCACTGTATACGACTCTAATTAAAACTATACCAGTCCTTGATGCAAATGTAACACGTCCACTCCCAATGACAGGCGTGCTACCAGCTCATACTAGCATTGAGCAAGCAAGCAAAAGCCTCCTTTTTCCATCACTGACATAAATATTACAGAGGGCCTACCAGCAGACCTATGAAGTCACATTTTCACCCCTCTCTTACCTACTGCCATTCAACTGGAGATCAGAAATTTATGCACTTGAGTCATTCTACATCTAACACTCCTGTGTGGGATTTCCAGGACAGAAACCTACCAGGAGTGCTTCTGGATGTGCCAAATTTCCTGTTATGCGTTTCCACTTTTGAGGTACGGCAGCTCCAGCCCTGCCTCAGCAGTAACTTTATCTTGCTTCAAGGCAGAGTGGCAGGTAGGACAGCGATTAGCCCAAAATCAAAGCGCTCTCATTAACTTCACACTGAAGTTAATAACATGCTTAAAAGCTTTGTTGAACTAAGTTTGTAATGATCACCCCAATGTAAATACAGCAACCTCACAGCTCATGTGAAGGGAAACCTGGTGCTAACTGGGAAGAGAAACATATCAAAAATTTCCCCCAGATCCTCCGTTACTCCAGTACAGCTGTGCATACTCAATGTTTGAGCAAAGTCGGGGTGTTTCCTGCTGAGCTGGGCTGCATGGCAGCATCTCATTTGCAGGAATCTATGTTAACTGATGCATAAATGTAACTGCTCATTCTTTGCCATACCTGTTGTGCTGCAAGCATGATGCATCTTCATTTACAGAACATGCCCAGTCGTTAACACCTCTTATCTTGTAGCCAGATATCAAAGACACAAGCTGCCAGGAAAATAATCTGATTTATTATATACCACACTCATTTAGATATCACCATTGAGCTGAAAAACCACAGGGGGGAAGTAATTAGATTTAGTAAATAGCAGAGCTTCTAACTGATGATGTAGAAGCATTTTTTTCAACACTCCCTATATAGAATGTGACAGAAAAATTAAATAACAAAACTGTTCTCCCTCACTAGGCACAAAAATAAATAAAACAAGATCAACATTTCACCAAATGCATGAAATTAAATACGTGCTTGTTGGCATGTGCTATGAGGGCGTCACTCAGGAGAGCATTTCAATGCATATGCTTGTATTTAATGAGTTATACTAAACTTAAGAGCAGGTTTAACATCAGGCATGTGTGTCTGTGCTTCACCGCATAGAGGAGGTGCAGAAAACTGAGGGCTGGGGAGCTGAAGCACCCTGGAGGCACTGGGCTCAGAGGAAAGCCAAGCGTGCCTTGCTCCTGCAGAGCTGCTCGGCGCTTTTCATGGCTGCTTCCCCATCTGTTTCATAGGAAAGACATACATTATTGCACTTTGGTCATTCTTGCCAAACACAGTTTACTGCAGCTATGTGGTGGTTCTCCTGCTATGAGGAAGAACAGCTGATACCTCATCTCACAATAACTCTTACTGTTTTAAATCAAGTTGACTAACGTATATAAATCCCCTTTTTATTCATGCCTGTGGACAAGTTAACAGATGTTTTTGACATCCAGGCTGTAACTGTAAATGATGAGACAGGCTAAACTCGGTTTGGAGGTGCATGTGAGGCAGGAGAGGAGCTGCCTCTGTCCTGCACTGCTCCCCAGCACCAGCACCTGTACCACTCGCTGTGGTCACAGGGAGGAGGGGGATGACACCTGAACCCTGAGCCCCAGGAGGATGAGGAGACACAAAGGACAATCCCTAACTTCCTCAGGCCCATTCCTGTCTGTGATTAGAGCACACAAAAAAATGGTGTTCACGCTTCAGTTTCAGCCTTGAAATTAACTGAAAAATTAAATGTTTTTCAAAGGATAAGTAAAACATGATTATTTCAGTCTTCTGTCATATCAGCTTCTACTCTCAGCAGTGATACCAACCACTTGTCCTAAAGCAGCAGTGGGGACACAGGAGAGAAGCACCTGCCTCTTGCCTCCAATGGAAGCATCTCTTTGTCCCTCGTGATTTTTTTCACATCAGCTACATTTGTAAGTTAGTTTTGTGCTACTAAAAGATGTTTGATGCAGACATCCAGAGGGAAAAGCCCCCAGACAGGCACCAGAAGGATGGGCCGCCAGGAGGAGCATCTTCAAAAGCAGCTATTATTCACAGGCCAGCGATGAAGACGCGAGGAGATTTCTACTCATTAAGGGGTAGAGAGAGTGGGACCACTGCTGTCCTTCCGCACATGGTACTGGGCAGCACTGAATGAGAATGCTCACTCATTAGAGAGCGGGGTGACAAACACGTCTGTCATCCTTCTGTTACTATTTCCAAATGAACTCAATTAAGTTAATTAATTTTTTTTTTCAATGCAACAGAAATGGCAAGGAAGAGGCTGGAACACCAAATGAGAATAAAAATAAAACATCGCTCCTCTTTCTCCAACTCAAATCTCAACATTGTTTGCTTTCAAACTAAAAGGATTTTCAAAACATTAGCTTAGTGGAAGAACATCACCAAGTGTTTTTCTCCATGGCTGCTTCATTTGAACAGTCACACCCACAGCAACCAAGTACAATAAAGGCAAAGCAATACACTTTCCTAAAAAAGGGATTGTTGTCATGCTTCCATAATTTCAATTAATTACGGGCACTTCAAAAAATACTAGTTTTAATTTAATTGCTGTTAAAGTTTAAAGGAAAAGCTACATTATGCGCTTTGGATATAACAGGATATGAGCATAGTATTTCTATTAAAACTCAATATTTTTGAGGAAATCTGACAGGTAATAAAAACAATTTTATAAATGAAAATTTCTCTTTTGTTTCCTGGTTGATCCTTTAAAATCCAATTGGATTCATTAGCAGTTCTGTGTGTGTTCTCACAACCACACAGATTTCTAGCAGCTTTCCATTCTTCATATTTTTTCTGCAATCTCCAGTAGTTTAAACAAGCAGAAGACAGCCATAAATGGTACTAAGGCAGATTTATGATAAATCTTAAAAAATTATTGGATCCATTTCACTGCTGCTTTATCCTTTTTATGTTAATGATTTGACGACTGCACCCAGCAAAACCAAATCAAATGTGTTTTTTTTTTCCTCTTTTGAATCACTGACAGCATGAGTGAAATTCAGTGCATAAAAGAAATGTTCTCTAGAATATTTTCCAAAATTTCTGTTATTTCTTATTGATGTATCAAAAAGAATCTTACCAACAGGAATGATGCCTTCTCAATCAAATAAAACACAAGAAGTTTGCTAAGGAGCACTGCATATTCCATGCTTAGTGATAACACAAGATCCCTTCTCAGATGAGGGTTTCACTGTACCATGCCCTGTATGAATCTCAGTTTAAAAAGATATCGAATGCTGCAAGGAATCTTGCAAACTGGTATGAAGTTGGATGAAACTTCATCTCAGAGCAGAAACTGAGTGACCTTATCTTCAGAGGAGGCTTTGCTTCCACCTTCTAATGAAGTTTTATGTGATCACTAAAAAAAATTCATCTCTGCTCTGAAGCTCATGTTCAGAGTCAACAGCTTCATCACTGCTGACACTAATTTCACCTTGGGCTTTGCTCCCTCTAGCATCAAACTCCTTAGGAGCCTGATACTCTTCTTGAAGCATAGTTAGCTGGAATTATCTTCCATAAGGGTACAATATGGTCAGCTACAGCAAGGGAGAAAATGTTTTTTACCATCTTGTCCAAGATCTGTCTTCAGATCCAATTACTAAAGCTGGGATGTGAGCATTCCATTGTAGAGATTGAGTTTCAAAGGTGCTGCCTTGCATTGTAGAAGTTTACCCAGGTGACTCCATCAAATAAATCAGGAAAAGCAGACAGTGTTTACATGGGCACATAGTGTCTGGGAAATTTTCCCAGCTCCCACTCTGAATGTATATTCTGGCCACATCCCAACTTCACATCAGGGCAAGTGCTAAGTCCCACTGTCTCTCCTCCAGGGCCTGGTTTTAAAGGGAGGAAAACCTCGGTTACTCAGGAAACACTGAGTTATGGTTTGCTCTAACACACTGGGTGATGATTAGGACTGTAGGGCACAGCCAAAGTGTTTTGGCACCAATTACATCATTTGGGACTTCAGACTCAGGGAAAGTTGAAAAAACTCAGCACCAAGGAAGCTCATAAAAGTTTCTGATGACTCACCTATTCTGCAACCTCACCCTCTAGAATGCATGTTGTTGTTATTATTTTAATTATTAAATACCATTCACCCTTATTTAAGGACTAGACTTCCCAGGTCTGGTGGAGGCTTCAGCTCCTCCTCTTTCCACTCAGAAGTTCCCAAGCAGTGGCAGTGAGTAGCCCCATCCTGCACTAGGAAAAACCCAACAGCCCTTTTGTTTCTCATGCTTGAGGGATGCAACTGGTGCCAAGGTGCCTGACTTGCAGAGGAAATAGGCCACAACAAGTCCCTAACGCTGCCCATTAGGAGGTCAGCCATCTGTCTCACCCACCGTTCAATACCTTCCTGGTATGCCCCCATCCGTAGTGTGTCTGGCAATAAGCAAAGCATCCTGCTACCAGCCCTTTCATGCTGCCTACCTACAGCCTGATGCTCATTCATGAAAGCTTTCCTGTACATAAACTTAATGGATAAAGCAATCAATACAAATAATATCAGATGTTGTCCAGCTTTTCTCCTTCACTAAGTAACATCTGAATCTTAGGGTTTTGTCTGAACTGTTCTCTGGATTCAAAATAACTGAAGACAGTGTGGATATTTATTATCTGCTACAACATTTCTAACAACTCTGGGGAACTTCTTAAATCTGTTTTACTACCAAACAAAAAGAATCTCACTGGTGAGAACTGTTGTGGTGCTGCAGCACCACAGACCACCAGAAAGCCTCTGAGAACAGTATGGCAGGTGTCAGTTCTCACTTTATACCCAATCAGGGAGACACCGATCAAGAATACAGAATTCTAGCAAGGTTCTCATCAGGCTTTCGTGCCACCAGTAAAAGGAGCTGAAAGCCAAGCTTTTGTTGTTGGAGGTTCTGGGTTGTTTTCGTCTACCTGTTGCAGAGAGGTACAGAGCGTTCACAGTTATTCATGGTATAAAGCACTGTCTCCCATGCTCTTTTTCACCATGAATACATTTCCTACAGAGGAAAAATGGTGAAAAGATGAGATGAGCTATAGAAACCCATGGATAACAGTTTCTCGAATACCTGTAAGAGCACCACCACAAGTGAATGTGATCAAAGATTGCTTTTTTTTTTTTCCACCCTGCTCTGTAAGCACACAGGATAACATCAAAATCTGGGACAAATGCTAATAAACCATTTCATATTTTTTTACACAAGAGATTCTTACTCCAAAACTTTCAGCCTGCAAAGTACATCAACACTGCAAGCACTAGGAGACACTGAGCAGTTCAATTTTCTGTCCCTTGAAAACCAGAACATTTACAGGACCCTACATGGTGTAGGAGCCCAGGGAGATGCTGGCAGCCAGATGGACCGAGGCATCCTTATGTCCCCAGCTACACTGCTGCCCTCCGTTTGCTCTTTGGTGAGCTATTTCACTCCTGCATGGCTCGATTAGCCCTAAAAGCTTTTGTTTGTCACCTCCATTTAGGCTGAAAGTTTTTCAAGACAGAAACCACTTCCAACAGAATGATGCTCCAGTCTCGAGCACAACCACAATAACAAAAATAACCAAGACATGTTTGCCTGCTATGATATATGCTTCTCTGTATTTTAAAGCTTTTCTTCGCTAGGACTTAGATGCTGGTTACAAATTACATGCAGAATAGCTGTGAAAATCTTTTAAAAATATCTGCTGTAGTGGGGGATTTCCTCCCCCAAGGCAATCTCCACCCAAACCTTGCAGTAGAATGGGGCAACCAAGGTGCCAGCAGCCACATCACGTGGAGAGGGTGAGAGTTCCAATCTGCCTGATTTATGGGACGCTAACTGCCTTACAAAGCAGTAATGACTTCCCACAGAGGTCACCACAGACACCGTTTATCAGCCTGCTTTGAGCAAATCCCATTAATAAACAGGCGGCTGCAATGTTTATTAAGAAAACCAGGAGCCACGTGACAGAGCCGGAATATTGCCGCTTTGGTTCCATTGGACAGCACACAAAATAATGGGAACTCAACAAGGCAGGTATTCCTGAGAATATTAACTGCAGAAAATAGAGAGAAGAATACACAGAGAGATGGGCACAGCTTGTGTGCTCTGCACAGCCTGAGTTGCTTCTCACGTGACACGCTTTATACTTATCTTTCCCTACACTGATCTTTGAGCCCAGATTTTACCTCCTTATCTTCTTCTCTTTGTCCATCTAACACATAAGTAAGATTTATGGCATGTTACACAGGGTGAATCTGTGAAAAAGCAGTTACCGTGGCAACCCAGTGTTTCTTTTCTGTATAAACTTGAAGTACTGAAGCGGAGGAAGGCCAGAACACCACATCAGCTTCAAAGTTGCTCTTTGTTCCTATTATGACGCTTTAAAGTAATCAAAACATTTTACTACCATCAAGAAACCATATTAAATACGTCTTCTAAAATCCTTTAAGAAAACACAGCCCTTGTGGTCAGTCATTGCCAAGCATCTGAGAGGCCCACCGCAGGAGCTGTTCGCTGCACCTCAAACACGTTATTGCAGAAGAAGCATCTCCAGAGATGTCCCAGCCACGTGCACACATGAAGTAATGTGTGAAAGTGCAGTAGGTCAGTATTACGGGTTTCTATTGAAGTATTAAGATATTCACAGTCAGACTCCTATGTGTTCCTCCACTGACTCCCAAACCAAAGATGAGTCATAGCTGTATTTGATAAATGTATGGAAAAAAGGCTCAATTCCAGCAAATCAGCACTATGTCTTTGCCCTGCTGTTTATCACAAACTACTTTATCTCCCTGTACCTAGCCCCCACAGTCATCTCCATGCTGCTCTCCACTTTATTATTCCCCAGCAAACTGCTTCTTAATTAAGGATGCCCTCCTGTTCACATTGACCAGCAGACACCCTGAAGTCAGACTACTCACAGCAAACCTTGAGCCCCTTCATGCCCCTGTAATGATCCATGGGCTCCACAGAGAGACAAGGTGAGATGAATGGGAAAATATTTCTGCCTAGGCTGTGCAGGATTTGTGGCTCATACACTGCACTGAGCCTAACAGGTCCAACACAAATAAACAGATGTGCACCAAGGTGGCCTAAACATCTGCTAGGACCATTTGTCCAGGTCTTTTGATACAGAACATTTCTAGAAAGAAAAAAGAAATCTAAGAGGAAAAAGCATGTTTCCAAGGAAAATCAGGTAAAACAGTAGGCTTAAAACCTCAGCAAATTCAATTATTTTTTTTTTTGTTGATCATATGGGTAACACTGGCATAAAAGGTTTTCTCCACATGGTGTATTACTCACCTCCCAGCACGGCCACTCAAATGAATCATTTTGGATGAGGAACTGGGCTGCTTCAGTAGCCTTCAGCAGCATGTCCCTCGCACCTCTGTTCCTCCATGAAGCGTTACTACAGCACAACCTCTCTGTGCCAACTCCAGCTGTGAGTGGAGCAACTGGGACAGGCCCAGGCAGCCATCCCAATCGCTGCCCATTCTTCTGTGGCTTTTCCTTTTCGCTGCCATGGTGCATTCATTTTCCACATGGCCAAAGTCTGAACTGATGACCATTGCTGCCCAGCTCCCAAGTCCTCACTTTCCCACTGGGACACCAGAGCAGCTCCTGAGTGCCCTGAACTTGTCCTGAACTCCCTTCCAATTAAGTATTTTCTTGTTATTAGCAAGGGCTGCATTTCCTGTGGTGTTAATAGTGTGGAAACACAATCTGTTTCACAATATTAAAAACACATTTTCCAAGCAGAGTGGGGTAGAAAGAGAGGGAGAGAGGTGATAGGACACACACATGTCCCACTGAAGACTGCTGAGCCTCAGAAAGTCATTGACAAACATGAGGGCATGACCCATCAAGTAAAAAAACAGTGGGTTTTGGGCTGCTATGTAAGTCAGGTAAATATAGCAAATACACAGTTCACTACATAAATTGAAAAGACACTACTTTTTCACCTTCTGAAATGCTCCAGATGTGATGCCCTGTAGCATTTTGTGTACGTATTGGAACAAAAGCTCGGGTGCTTGCTTCTCCAGTTATACTACTGGTCCCAGTGAACCTGTGGTAACTCAGAGTTATAGAGTGAAGGCCCTCTGCTGACCTCACTAACAACGGTATCAGAGCAGAACTGTTCCTTTTTATTGCGGAACTTCACTTTAATTTTATTTAGGGAGGCAGTATGATCTCATAGGCAAGGCATCAGGAGCTCTGGGTTGTGTTCTCCTCCATACCATGTGATCACAGGCAAACCATGCAACTGTTCTGCATTTTTCTTTTTTTTTTTTTTTTGCTTTAATCACATGCCACATGCTGGAAATGATCTTTATTAACTGCCTCAGAGTGCTCTGAGATCAATGAATGATAAAACCTAAAGAAACACTAAGTGTTACCAATGAAGTATGTGATTTTTATATGATTAGAATGATATAAATCAGAGCTAACCCCACTGTCACCGACGTAATGCAAAATCAAGCCTCAAGGTAGTCTGAATTGCTAGTAAAGTTCCTGGGAACAACATACAACCCAGTGAAAGCACAGTTTTGTACTCAGCACACGAATGATGTAATGGTATAATAGAACTTGACGTGGAAGACAAAGTGCAACAGCACAAAAAAGTGAGTTCATCTTATTTTGTTCATATTGTGTCAATTTCCTTTCCTTTTATGATCGTGTTTTCTCACAGTCATATTTTACTCCTTTCTGTTCTGGCTAAGCTTTGTCTTGGCCTTATGGCCTCCCCCTCCCTCCCCTTTCTAAATTCATGCTGTGCGTGAAATTGTTGTCTACAAGTCTCACTCATTTAGGGTAAGATTTACTTTTTTGGCCTGGTGCTGTACTCCATTGTAGGCCATCGGTCCTAAGGCAGGGAGATTTAGCATGTGTTTCATAACATATTTCAACCCTTAGTTCATGTTTTTATTCTTTGTTATTTCTTTAATTTTTCTTTTTTTTTTACAGAATTTCATCAACAGCACAGGATTTGTACCTAGGTGCTAAAAACAGCTGGTTCAACAGCTCAGGTTAGTACACATAAATGGTAACCCTCCACTGGTTTTTTTCCTTGTAAGTCAGAGTAACATGAGAGAGCCAGAAACTGAATGAACACTGTTGGCTCTACCTTGCATCTAATTTCATCCTTAGAGTAACATCACCCTATCTATTATTAGTATCAAAACTCCTAGCATTGCAA
Organism: Pavo muticus; assembly: GCA_016647715.1. Classification (NCBI taxonomy): domain Eukaryota; kingdom Metazoa; phylum Chordata; class Aves; order Galliformes; family Phasianidae; genus Pavo; species Pavo muticus. The sequence goes on from JACDJE010000005.1 coordinate 370,575, forward strand.
TGCCTTGGTGCTCTAAGCACTTAAATTACAAAGATATTAAAGAAAACTAGTAGAAACATTTCTCTATTGACATTTACTAATCTCAGACACAAGATAAGTCCATCAGAAAAAATGCCTGTTGCTATGCATAAGCCTCATAACTCTAAGGGAAACTGGATCTAACAACAAAGGAGAATTCACCATTTGGAACCAATGCTGTCCATAACGTTAACACAAGATGCACCTCTAAGCCTTCACTGACTGGTAGGCACCCAGTGTCCCCTTAGGAGATGAGCTAGCTGAAATGGAGGGAAGATTACTGTCCCTGGAGGTCTTCAAGAAAAGGTAGATGTTGTACTTAGGGATACAATTAGTGGTGATGGTGAAGATGTGGTCAGAGGTTAGACTAGATGATCTCAGTGGTCTTTTCCAACCTTAATAATTCTATGATTAGGTAAAAGAAATTGCAGCAGTTCTGAGTAGCTGTGACATGTGAATAATTAGAGCCAAGCTAACTGCTGCAAACATGGAAGAAATTGTTATTATTAGAAATACAACTACAGTGGGGGACTCCAAATTCAGATCTTTACTGCTGTCAAATGAAAACACTTCTTGAAAGCTATGTTTTTCTCTTAAAAAATGGCAGGGTAGATCTGTAAATGAGCTCAGTTTTATTCTGTTTCCCTTTAAACATTGTAGAGCTTTGTGGGATTGATGACAGCTTTTCCCATCTTTCTGAGGAGGGAAAAATAATTGAGAGCTACAGAACAGACATGTCTCCCATCAGTAGTAACCTCAAAAAGGTTGGTGGGATGTGATCTCTGCAAGGGAACTGCCAGGTCCACAGCAGGATTCAGCACAAACTCTACAAGCCGGAGCAGTGTGAAACGCATTAATACAGTCAGCTTAGAGGAAAAAAAAAAAGAAAACAACCAGGTCATTTACTCTTGGGTGTGTATCTCACTTGCTGCCAGCCTAAACATAGGAGAGGTTGAAATATCCTTTCAGTGAAAGGGGGTTTAAAATCTCACTGGTATTCTATTTTGGGTAGCAAGTGAATTCACCAAGATGGAAGAAATGAGCTCCTAGAAGGCTTTGCTTATGCAGCCAGGTAAGCACCAGGGACAACGAATATAAAATACTTTAAAATACTGCAAGTGAAGTTGTTCTGCTTGGTTTTGAAAGAGAATCAAAAGCATTTCCAGCTTGTCATTGCCAAGTCAAATTTGGCCTATAACAAAAAATCAAACTCTTAATAAAAATCCAGAAAGTGTAGGTATGTTCTCATAACCAAAAATGACTGAGCTGTTACAGCTCAGCAATTAACTGCCCATCCACTGAGTTGCAATAACTATGTGTGCACTTTAAGCCCACTTCAATTCTGAAATAAAATACATTTGCTGGAAACGTGCTTCAGGGGATCTCTGCAGCTGCTTCACGGAGATTTAAACCCACCACGTTAGTGGCTGTGGTAAGCTGAGAGCACACTAACAGTAGATTAGCTTGTTTTGCCTGATAAACTAGAATTTGTTAAGCCGCAGCTATTTGACCGCTTCCAACCATGCAAATTCGCCATTACTCCGTCAGCTGAAAGACCAGGTGCTCACAGTGACACCAGCTCAAATAATTAAACTGCTGCTGGTTCAGAAAGAAACAGTCAAGACTGACAGTCATAGATAGTCTCAAAAGCTTTGAGATAGCCGCCCTTTGGGATAAGTAGCATAATCAGACATTGAAGCTGGCAGAAGTATAGGATCGTGTCAATCATCGTTCTTTAGGTTTTTTTTAAACACATACATCTGAAAATTTGAAACAAAGCATGCTTCTGCATATGTTTTCAGAAATTACTGGTCCACTTTGTGGGGTTTCTTAATGCCCCTATATGCAAATCTACATGCTAATCATTTCCAAATCACTCCTTGGAATATTATACATATGCTAAATAATTAATTCCTTGCACTGACATTACAAGTTGAACACTTTTCTTTTCCTACCACATTATTACAAGGCTTGAACATTAGGAAGTAGACTAAAGTAATTAATTATACTTGGTCGTTTTTGGCCATAGCTCCTGCAAGAATAAATTTGCCAAAGTAAAAATGCAAGAAGGTGACAAAGAGCTTGAAGAACTCATTCATTCAGCGTTATTGACAGCGGCAGCATATCACGCTTTCTGTCTACATGGAGAAAGGGCTCCAAATAGACTTCAGAAAACTTTCCTGTGGTCTCAAAGCAGGTAAGTGGAAAAGCCTAGACACTGGATGAGACATCCATTTTTTCAACATCAAGAATCTGAAGGATAGTAATTAACCCATTCACTATATATAACAGGCATTTGAAGCATAACCAAGACTGTTCCAATGAAATCCCAGTGACAAAGCTAGGAGCGGGTGAGAGAAGCCCATCACAATTATAGCGGTGAAAGACGTGGGGTGGGTGGTTTCTCTCCCAGTGAACAGCCAGGAGGTCTGACAGCTAAGTTCTGTTGTTTGGAGAAACTTGCTCCTGTGAGACTAGGACCGGCTGAAAAGCCCCAGACAACTCCTTCCGAAACCTCTTGAACCCATGGTATCCCAGGGGCCCACCAATATTCAGCTGCCTGCCTCTATAATCAGGGTACCAAGCTTCTGATTTCTCTTCCAGCTCTTTTCAATCCAGTGAGCTAGAGCTACGCTCATACTGTTTTTCCCATCATTGTTATTTTGCAGATTATCCAACTGCATTTTGATCAAGACAGAGAGAAGAAACTAATAATATAGCACAGCACTTAAGAACACTAATTGCAAATTACTCTTAAATAATACATCAGTCCTCTCTTAATTATGGCATCTTTCACTCTCCCCAGAAAAGTGCAGCATCTGCTAATGCATTTTTCTAATTATTAGTATGAAGTTGCAGAGAAAGGGCAGAGCAGTGGCTCCTTTCTGTCTTGACCTGCTCTCAGCCCAAGTTTCCCTGAATGTCCATAAAGCGTTTTTTTCCCCTTTCTGTTTAAGACTTCATTTTTAAGATATATTTCTCAAACCAAGGATTCCTCTATGTGATCATCTCAATCACTACACACCTCTTTCTGAAGAAAAGTGTAGAGCAATAACCTAAGTGCATGAATATATGACTAAATCATGTATTTTCCATTCATTTCCAAAGGCTTTCAAGGCTGGAACAGCTTTAAGTTCATCTCTCTACACCAAAGTTCATCTTTCTATCATCTTGGTAGAGCATTACTGTACCAAAATCCTTGCTACCAGTTTCTCCATTTAATTTGCCTCTTTCCTCAGAACTTGTAAGATATATTGAAAGATGATGAGGAATAACTAATCTGTATGCACTCCTGGTTCTACACACACCCATTGCCAGAGATTTCAAAAGGGATCTGTGACTGAGCTCTTTAATTTCCTTGTGTGAAATATAAGATGGTCATGACAAATTCTCAGCAGTGGCATTGAAAACAAGGAACGAGGCACATTAGATTCTGCACCCAGAGCAAATGGCCACCTTTGAAAAATATTGTGGAAAACCATTATCCAAGCACTTCTCATGATGGTCAGTGGTGAAGCTGGAACCTCAGCTCAGCTCTTTTTGACTTAACACCTGGATTTAACCCTGCTTCTAAGACATCTAATTTGAATTTTTAAATAAGTTGTGAAATTGTCAACTAGAACTGTTGAATCTATTCTGTTGCTTAATGTTTCCATCAGGTTCAAATAAATAATGCTTAGTGTATAGACCTGAGCTGCAGATTAAGGTGTAGTGCAGCTTCCAGGCCCACTGCTACCTTTAGGCAGCACAGTCACGTTCCAGGATCTCCAGGAGGCTGTAATTAGCTGGTCAGCTCCCTCACCAATAGCCCCATGACGGTGTCACTAGGAATCCCAATGAGACACCCTTCTCACTCCAGCCAGCTAATCACTTATCTTTCTCTGACAGGTGCAAGCTTGAGGTTATTGCTCTGAGCAAACAGTTTTCTATACCTTGGGGAAACCAACAATTGATAATTAAAAGAAAGGAAAAGAAAATCTTAAACCACGATGAAAATTAGCATGGGTCTTCAAAGGGATTTTTCAGCCTGTGCTTCACAGGATATGAATCCTGTAGCTGACAAAACCTAAGATGGGCTTTTAGGTTTTCAGCTGGTTCTGGCTTGTAAATCTCCTTGCTGTAGCATAATCTAGAGCTGAAAAAAGGATAATTTCAATCTGCACAGGATGTTATGATCTTTTCTTTTGAGTTCTTCCTTGGACTGAAAGCCTATTCAGATTTCACTGGAAAACCAGTGGAATCAAAAAGCCCATTCCAAGGTAGAAAAGGTGAGGGGGTTGATGGAGACCTTTCTCCTTTTCAGAAGTAATCAGGGTCTACATTGGTTCCCACATTTTTCCTTCAGAAAACATCCCTGAGACCACTGTGTTACCACAAAGTGTTTCAGCTTCAACGCACAGCATGTTTGCTGAAAACAGACTGTCACAGTTTCTGTGACAAGCTCTAACAGAACCTGTAGCCCCAGCAAAGCCACTCTTTCTCACCATCCCCAAATTCTCTTGTCACTAGCAGAGGGAGCCTGGCCACACATTTCTTCAGAGAATTCAAAATAGGAGACAGCCCTAATAGTTCAAACGTCACATGTAATTAATAGAAAATCTGGCAGATTTTCAACATGCTGCTACCTGCCTGGGAATATAAAGCAGTTCTTTCTGACAGTCAGCTAAAGCAGTGGGACCCCTGCTTGGCTTTGGGGTATCGCCTGGAAGACTTTAACCCAATGTTTGGCACAGAGCACCACAGCACAGCTCACAGGGTCTTGTCCAAAAGACAGGACACCCACACCAGTCTCTGATGACTCAAGTGAAAATCTCACCACTTCTCCCAGCAGTGCTGTGCGTGATCCCCTACAAGGCTTTTCAACTCAGCAGTGCACATCCCATTTCTGGCTATTTTCCCTGGCAGTGCTGTAGATCCAGGTACTAACAACCAGGCTATTAGCTGGCACTGCTCAATTGCATTCATAACTGTTTCCACTGGATTTCCAATTGTTCCAGACAATGATTTTAACAGTAACAGGCCCAGCCTGGGGTCTATTAACCCCACAGTACCCAGGCAGGTAAAAATGAACTACTTTCCTCTCTTCCCAGCATCCGTAACAGCTGAAGTGTTAAGAGCATACTGTGGGCAATGCTCTTTTTGACAGCATTTGGCACAATTACACTTTATTAATTCAGAGCTGTTATTTTATGGCTTCGTGTTTTTCTGCCAGTTTTATTTTTTGAAGAGTGGAGAAAGCATGAAGGAATAACAGGCTGAGTGGAGCTCAGCAGATGGAGAACAAGTAGCTCTTACTCTCTCCATCACTGCTGAAAGCAGAAGTATTCCACCTTGCAGGGGTTCTTTGCCAAAAAGAGGAAAAAAAGAAACATCTGAGTGGTTAACAGAGCATTTGAACCATTACTGACAAAGACGCTTCTCTGCAATACTGCTCTAAGAGTCAGCTGGGATCAGAACAGGCACCTCAGCAGCACCATAAATGATGGGTCATCAGTGTAGTGAACTGCATCTTCTGGAGACCCAAACATCAAGCCAAACCAGCCCTTTTCAGCAGGACAAAACCTGCTCTCCCCCAGGTATTAAGCACACAGACAAACACACAAGCAGGCCTTGTGACTAAACCCTGCATGGGCAGACAGTCCTCCAATTAAAGGATCGTGCAAGCTTATGCAAGCAAAAAAATGAGACTTTGTACGGGAAGTGTCACAGGGAAGCTGCGCTTCCATCCAAGCTCAGCAAGGAGAGCGAATCAGAAGTTCTAAGCACATGAGCCACAAGAGACTATAAAACATGCATCCCTTTGAAATGGTCCAAAGGAGGAAATGTGCTCCTGCTAACATTAAATGTCTTTAGTCCACAACTAGAGGGGCTAAGCTGAAGAAGCCCTGTCACAATGGGCATCATTACAGCATGTTGGACCTATAGGTCCTGGTGGAAAACCTCATATACAAAGTCCTTCCAGCACGCAGTGGGAGACAGGAAATACATGGAGCAGTAACCACTGTGGGGCCATCCCCTTCATATGGTACAGAAAGGGGATGGCAAACTCAACTGGCCCTCACCCACCACCTCCCTAAATGCTGAGCAGCAGCAAGTGGAACACAGTGCAGAATCCTGCCCTGGGGAATGTTGTTTTTCACGCTGCTCTTCAGCTGAATGCACAAAGTGCTCACATACCACAGTAATGAGCACAGGATAGAAATGCCTCCAGAGGTAGATTAGATTAGAGAGAGTCAAACAAAAATGCCGTGGCTGAAGGGATAATCAGAGCTCCCCTCTGAAAGGGAAAGGGCAAGTCGCGGCACTTCTCTCTGTCAAGTTGTTTCTAAAAATAAGACTGAGGAGCCAGGTTTAGGCCTGACCGCATGACAAGCTGTAAGTTACAGCACTGAGAGTCTGGTTTGCCTAGTGCAGGCACAGAGCTGAGCTGCTCAGAGGACAGTTATGCTCATGATTTTGCTCTGGAGTCCTCCAACATGGGCAGTGCTCAGGCCCTGGCCAAGATGCCTGGTCAGTGCACACTACTACCCTCCATTTCAGAGCCCAACTTTTACTCTTTCCTAGGGAAAGTCAACTTTTCCTCTTTTCTAACACAGTTTCCAGCAGCACGGGGCAGCACAGAGTCAGTAAGTTTCACTCAGAGCTCACTATCTCATGATTTAAAATTCTACCCCTTCCTATACTTCCACCCCAGTATTACCTAGGGAGGCAGAACCCAAACTGCCTGTTCATCTGAGGCTAAGAAACTTGTTTTATCTCCCTTCAAATGAATTGTAGCAAACACATTTTTTCCTATCTATGTAAGAGAACAAGAAAATCAATGTTACAGCTAATACACCCTTTCACGGGACCAGAGTAATCAGTAGTAGATGTCTGCACTGCAAAATAATACTTGGCAAACTCACAGTGCTTTAGGGTCAGCAGAGAGATGTCATTCCTTCCTACATAAAATCATTAACACTGACGCCATGGCTATGCTACTCGTAATGCTGGGTAAATATCCCAGGAAGATTAATAATATTTTCATTGAACTCTCTATTTAAAGGAATATAGAAGCACCATTTCATCCCTAAGCTGATAATAGGGTCCACGTGTGAAAACAATAAAATAATAAAAGCGACATGAATAAGCTTTCAACGGAAAAAGCTTTACCCGAGGAAAAGTTTCTACATCAAAGCAGGCAGATAATCTGACAATATTTTCTTCTACAAAACTGGATAAAGTTACTTAATGATTTAAACAAGATATCATATTATAATTTTTATTAGTCCTTAGGGAGCTACAGCTAAGCTGCAGGGGAAATTTGCCCCCTTTATCCTGGTAGAAAATCTAAGTTAATTGTTAACTTTTCTGTTTTGCATGATCACAGCCAAAAATGTAAACACTTCATTTTCAACAATCACAACTGCAAACATTTATGAGTTAGTTATAAAAGCAGAAAGGAGTTAGAGCATGCAAGGATCAGACCAGACTTCCAAGTCAATGAGAGTAGGAGGCTCCTGCCTTGGATCTCTGTTGGGCAGTACCAGTTTCTCTACAACATCTGACACTTATGTCAGTAGTGGAGATGTGAGTTGTAGAGATATAGCCATTTTAACAACAGTGAACTAAACAGTAATTAAGTCACAAGTGAAGAAACCAGTGACAAAATTAATTATAAATCTGCTACCATTTTGAAAAAGTTCTCAGAAAGTTTCCTTTTACAGTTGCTCACTTTGCTTGTCCTCTCCACAGTTAGTGCTATGTTCAGCACAGTACCGGTATGCATGGCAGCTGAGGACAACCTGGCCTTGAAGTTTAGCTCTTCCTCTATCTCCTGAGCTGTTCAGGTCTCCCAGACAGTATAGCTTAACGTCTCCAGTTTGAATATACATCAAGAAGAGGGGTATGATAATAGCGATTCAACAAGACCAGAAATTGCCCTGTTAGGACCGTAACCATATTTGCAGAACAAACAAGCTGCTGTGTAATCCCTTCAAAACTAGAAAGATCTTGGTGGTTCTTTAAGCATCAGTGTTACAGCCTTCCCTTGGTTCTCTGCATATACGTAATCTTGGTCATAATTACATGCATATGTTAGATATTATTTATGATACAATGAACAGAGATTTCTGTTTAGTCACTGCTGCCCTATATTTTTGCTGCATAAAGTATAGATATACTTTGCCAATCAAAATCTAATATTTGAAATCCCTATGGTGAAATATACTTTATTTTCCTTTTTATCCTTCTAAAGCGTTTTCTTTTTCCACAGTGCTCAAAATTCCTTCTTCTGCTTCTTTTTCTTTCCTGACTGCCTAATCTCTTGATCCTGCTGCTTATACTATACTTATCACTAATGTATCTGAGTAGTCAGGGAGCCAGGAAACTTACTGAAGAGCTAGACAGCTCTGCTTCGAAGCTCAGGACACCTATGGTTCAAGTAAGGGCCCTTTGCACAGCGTTCACTTTCTCTCACAACACTGCAGCTTGGAGCAGTAGGGTGACAGCACTCTGCAGGAAGTGCAGAGAGGTTTCAGGAACTGGTGTGGAAGTGGCATAAGATGATTATTTGTGAGCAGCACATCAGGAAAGTGGCTGTGTATGCTCTGTGTGTTTGGGCCATCTGCCTCATTACTGAGCAAGGGACCAAACTGGTACTTTGGGCATGGCTCAGAACATCTCCTCTGCAAGAGGCTGATCAGATGTCATTGTTCTGGTCTCGTATTATAGATATTAATTGTAGTAAAAAAAATGCTGTATTGCTGTAAAGCCAGTAGATAACTGGGAACTATATACATTCGAAGAGAGAGCTAAGGCACCAGGCAACAGTAACATCATCAGGTATCAGAGAGTCGGACGAAGAAAAGGCAACAGCCTTTAGATGTATAAAACAAAAAAAGAAACATAGTTTGTCCTGCATCAGCACACGTCAGCTGCTCATAACACCCTACTTTCTCTAATAGACATCTTGGGGACAGCCCAGTCTACCGAAACACTCATTTTGAAAGTCCCTGTGGTCTAATAACAACACAGGGATGTGTTGCCTTATATCACTAATGCTGTTCATAGCACAGCTAACCTATAAAACCAAAACCAGCCTGCTGAAGAGATACTTGAGACAAAAACCACGTCAATGAATTACAGCTGGGTTTGTTTTATTTTTACCTTTTGTTTCTGAGCAATATACTGACACTCTATTTACCTTCAGTTTTACTCAATCCAAGTTCCTAATGCAGAAATTAAAAATACTGGAAGATTTATTACATTTGCTTCTGAAGTAAAGGCAGTGAGGAAGGTAGGTCCATAGGTGGACTAGAGGTTAAATGACAAGCAAGATTTTTATCACTCCAGGAATCACCTCAGAAATCTAGCCATGTTAGCCAAAATGACTCACTTGATGTTAATATTGTATCATAATTCAGAACAAGAAATAAAAAGTTTGTACATGAGATTTATGTTTCACTCTCTGATCCACATTATAAACGGTATGATTAAATATTTATTCTATCTACTTAGGTTAAGAATTACACCAATCTGTCTGTAGGTATCTATGCAGAAACTCTTAAGAAATCTTATTAATACACCAGAAATGCATTATCAACCTTCCAGTTTTAAAACTCATTTTTTCTTTCTTACTAAAAAAAATCCCGCTAATACAATTTATTCCTTCCGCCAATGGGCTATTGATCTTCACAGCTGTTGCTGATGGGCTAAATCAAGAGAGATTTCCATAGAGAGAGAATGTGACACTTCTCAGACTTCTCAAATACCTTCAAATGCAGAAGTTCAGTAGAGTGAACATTAAAGAAGAAGTTTTGGAAGGTTACAGGTAAGCTCTGCTGATTCACGGTGTTCTTTGACACATTTCAAGGTTGAGAATTAATTATTCAACAAATGAAACTTCATCTCTCTGATATTTGAGTTAACAACATATTCTTTCTGCTAGAGGGAATTATAATAGCTTGGCTTTTCTCATATTGAATCAGCCCAAAAGCACATGTTATTTTCCTGGGAAGACAAAGAGATCAACATTTACATGAAAACAGGCCTGAATATTTAAAAATGGCAGGTGATTGAGAGACATTGAAGAAATCTTGCTCTTAAAATCGTTTATGCTCAAGTTATGCATTCCACTGTCATTAGTCATATCATAGAACAGAAGCCATGAGTGATGATTGGATGGGTTGATTATTGGTAGCTGACAACTGTGTGTAAGCAGAGCTGAGCATGAGGAGCTATATTGTCAACTCTAGTGCTGGTTGATTCACTGGGTTATGTTGTTCTTATCTGCATTTTTCTCCCTCTGTGAATTAAGGTGCATCTTCCTCAGTTAAGTGTGGTGAAGCTGAGAGACAAAAACTGCGTATATATTCCAATGTGTGCTGTTTACTAATTAATGTAGTAAAAAATCGTGACTATGTATATTTTTGTTTAGAAACATGTTGGAAAGCATGTGAAAAAGCTTCAAATTTCACTTCTGCTGGTTTGACAGGGAAAATATCATATTAGATTCAACAATGACAAGTGTGCTGTGATTCTTTGTCTGTCTTTGCCAAAAGCCGTCAGTAGGCCTTGCTCAGAAGTTGAGAGTGTAACAAAAAGAGTTAATACATTGTGAAAAAAATTCAACAATCTCTTATTGCTTTTACCACAGTTTCTGTCAGCAAGCTGGCAAAGAGCATCACTCCCAGTACTGATGCAAATTCACAAGCTAAACCTTTCTTTCCGGTAATGCACTGGATGCAAAGTGAATGAGATTTATCTTGCTTCTATTTTTCCTCCGTTATTTCCTAGTGATGGGCAATGCACTGTAATTCTCCAGGTCAGGTATCAGTATCACAAAGCTAACTGATCTGGAGAGAACACATCAGTAAAGATGCTACAGGCCCTCCCCAGTGCTGAAACACTTGGGTTCCAGCCTCAGAGACATCACAGCCCTCCTGTGGAACCTTAAATAAGGTATCTTACCCCAACTGCTTTTTGTTTTCATCATAAGACATACCTAATAAAAAAGACTGAGTCAAAAAGTGCTTTTAAACGCATCCTTAGAAATGTTTATGCTTAAAAGTACAAAGTCCACAAACTGGTGTCAATCAATTACTTTATCAACCCCTTTAATGTTGTTACTTAGGGATCTGTAGGAGTATTCAAAGCAGCATAGAAGCATATGTTCTTAAGCAAGAAAACACCATTACAAGAACAGGAACTTACTTAGGCCTGTCACTTCATACAAATTGCACAAACTTTCAATCAGTTCTTGAGAAATGGAGCTACATACTGCGGTCACATTAGATCTTTCACTTCAAAAAGATATTTAATCCTTATTGTAATATTCCAAGTAATTAAAAGCTTCCCACATCCCCTGGTAAACTACTGCAATTACTATAATGATTGCTAAAGTGTTATCAGCCTTTTCTGTTTCAACGCATCTGACCAGCTTCCAGATAGAGGATCCTATTAATTAAACAATTCTTTAACATAGTATGTCTTCCTCTAAATATTCACAGACCACTTTTGAGCTGTGTTTTGTCTGCAAGTCTTAAGGGTCAGTACAGCTGTGGTCTCAAAGGTGGTGCTGCCTAGAAGCACTTGAAGCTCCTTCTTACATGTTCACAGATGTGAGACCACGGTTGATTTTGTCTGGCACACCAGAGTACTGCCAGTGGAAGGCACCCTGGCACAACTCCATTGCATTGCTGATAGGGCATAAATTACCCTAATCTGCTTGCCAGTACTTTATGGCAACTGTGTTCTTAGTCCAAACAAACCTTTCCACCAGCTAATCCTGGTGATGCGGCTCTAACCCCTTGTTCTCACCAGATAGAAGTCGTTCTGAGAGAAGTCCAAGTGACTGTCTGGCCTGTTTCAAGCCACCCATCAAAATCCACTCTTCAGAGATACCTGGCTGTATAATCCAGCCACCCCCTTCCCCTACTTCTCTGATTCAGTATTTGATAGAGAAAAGAAGCTAAGAAAGTAACAGAATTTTATTTTACAGAAAATATGCTCACATACCTTTCTCTTTTAATTCAAATGAATCCCAAATTTAGCTGCTCCTGAGAGTTGGCAAAACATTAACTTTTCAGCTGCATATTTTCAATAGCTCCATGCATCAGCATTCCTAATGTACCACTGATTTATACTGCATTGATTAGAAGGGAGAGTGAGTGGAGGATGCCAGTACAGAGGAAATAGCATCCTCAAATTCTTCTTATCAGGTAAACAGTGGTAGTAAGACAACCAGGACAACTCTCCTGTTGTTAGCTGTGAACAGAACAGAATACTAAATGCGTTCAAGTGAGCACTGTCACCCCAGAGGGTGCAATCACCTGAAGAAGGAATGGACACAGCAACACCACCCCAAAGAACTAGGATTGTGTAGGATTTACCAGTTTTCCCTTGATCGCTTTCTCAGCTGTGAATTATGCAAGAGCCTGTGCAGAGTACCAAGGTTCCTACATTGCTATGGGAACACAGCATTCAGCAGCTCACCTTCACGCAACACCAAAATTCAAAGGTGCCAGCCAAATACCTGAGCAAAGCAAGGTTTTTGAAGCCAACGTTTTATTAGTATATCATAAGGAGAACAGAATGATATTCTCGTTGGAGAGTTTGAGAATACTCCAGATGATAGACTTGCTGCTGACCTCCTGCCTACCCATCAACAAAAAGTTTCAAGAAAAGGCAAAACCCTGGCATTAGAAAAAGATAAACAGAAACTCCTGCCTCTCAGGATAACACAAATATGGGTCACTCAAATGTGTCTCAATGTCTGTGATCCATATCCAGCTGACTAGTGCCCCACATTTGAATCCTTTCTGCCTCAATATTACCCTTTCTCAGACCATCAGGATAGGCAAACAGACAACATCCAGATGACTGTCTTCTACCTCAGGGCTGAGGTTGGATGGCATTCCTATTCAAAGAGCTGGATATTTCCTCTCTTCTTTCACTCACAAACTCAAATATCAGAAGCAAAATAAGAGTTTATTTCCCATAACCAGCTGGCACAAATTTTATGTAATCTGGACCAATAAACAAAGACAGTTGCATGGGATTTGGCTTTTCTTAGGCAAGGATATTACTGAGATTCAGTGGGTTTACTTCTGGTTTATTGGGCTATCCCATTTTAATAAGCCAGTTCTTACGCAAACATATTTGTCTGTCAAGTGGTAAGATGAGGCATGAAAACTAAGTTGTGACAGAGTTGAATTCAGCAGCAGAGGAATTAATTACTTCTCTTTGAACAAAACAAAAGGCAAAAAAGAATCTTCCAAGCATATTTCGAGGATCATCCTGAATCTATCAAGTTACAACTCAGCCAAAAAACACTGAAGGGGAAGGCAGATGATTGACTGGATGACAATTAAAAGCATTGTAGAGCAGCTCTCACTGAAATTTATGGGTTGGTTTTGTTGTGTTCCCAGCGGTGGTAGGAACCGCAAGGATCCAGGGAGCACAGGAGGGCCAGCCACAGCTCCAGCCTTTGCTGAGGAAACCCAACAAGAGCAATAGGGAAGATACCATTCCTTCATCTGACAGAGACAGCACAGATGAATAAAAACAGGATCAAAAACATAAAAAAAGCATGGTGTGGAAACCGGTTTTCCCCTCAAGTACCAAAAAACTGTTTAGAAATCTCTCTGTTGCTGGTGAGAAAATATAGCCTAAATAACCGAGTATATGTCACACACTGGTGCTGGCAGAATACTGCTTTATAGCTTATGTAGTTCTTTGTATCCCTTGTGTTTTTGTAGAAAAACATTTCCTATCTACCCTCAGTCTTCACTCTTCTAGAAAAATAAACAAGCCACCTCCTTCAGCATCAACGAGATCCTCACATGTAGCCTTTCCAATTTTTTGGTCATCCTAGTAACTCTTCTTAGTACCTTTCTTGAACACAGATGTCCTAGTTTCTCTGTCAGTTTCATTAATAGCATCTTACACTGAGGCTGGAAGTACTGCATTTTACTTCATGTTTGTAAGTTACTCATTAAATCATAGTAATTCCTTAAGCTCTGGTAATGCCACCATGCGTTTCAGCTCTTCTTTGAAGAGCGGTGGGAATGATGAGCACAATGCACAAGTGTTGGACAGGACAGGAGGATATAGATCACCATAACATTAAAACTGAGTGTTCAAACAGCAAAAAACAAATAAAACAATACAAGCCATAATAATACTGGTCTTTATAATGAGTAAGCAGATAGCTTCAGTTAGTGCCACACACAAGTACATCAAATGATAGTGATTTATGTTTTTTAAACAAAGAGAATAAGTATTTCATTAGACTTGTGGGGGAGGGAATACGTGGCTTTATATTCAAAGCCTCATTTTAACCAGGGAAAATTACTGAGCGCTGCATGAGGCAGCATTCAGCTTCTTTCCTTTCCTTGAGCAGGGCTCCTGGTTTGCCTTGGGAAAGCCAACCCCGGCAGGACGCCTTTCTGACATCTCTCCCCTGACCTGCTGTGGGTGTATTTACTGACATTAAGCAGCATGAGATCTGCTCAAGGAAGCAGAGCCCTACGTGAAAAGGTTGCACTGCAAAAGGAAAGTCTTTAAAGGAAAAGCTACTCAGCACGCAGCTCCACGCTGAACTTTCACTTCAAATATGAGCATTCTTAAAACCAGAATGATCATCTACTTTGTACAGTAATTTTTCCTTCCCTGGCTGCATTTCTGTATAGTTTAAATTTTGATACGAACTTCTAAAGAAAAAGAAATCCTAGCAATTATCACCCTAGCAATTATGTAGCCCCTTTAGTAGACAGCAGAAGATGAATTGTTCCCAGAGACAAAAGCACTCTGCCCTGAAAGAGGTAGGAGAATGAATTCCCATCAGGCAAAGATGAGGAACCCCTTTCCAGGTAATGGAAAACTGAAAATAATGTCAGGCAGCATCTGTGGGGAAAAAAAAGAAAAAGAAAGAAGAAAGCAGCAAGACTCAAAGGTCTTACAGCCTAGCTAAGCAGATTGGCCTGCAAATTACACCAGGGAAAAATCTTTTGCAGTGAACTAATGCCATGCCAACACTGAAAAGTGTAATCAGCCAGTTAGAAAAACTATAAACTACAAAGTCCAAGATCAATCTCAGGCAGATGAATGTAAAAGTTAATACAGAACACAACTGATAAAGATGAATATGATCAATACCTGAGCATATTTCAAAGGCTGAAATATCTTGTCAAGCAAACATGACTTCACTCTGTAATGAGGTTGCAGGTTGCTGAAATCTGTTTTTATTGATATGCACTTACCTTTTTATAAGGTGTTTGATTTAGGGTGGTATGACACTCTGATTAAAAATTAGGATGATAGAGTACCAAGAAAGCATGCATCGAATGAATTCAGAACTGGCTCACTGACAGAAATCAAAAATATTTGTCAGTGGGGAATCACCCAGAGGCTACAGAGGCTTCTTCAGCCATTCTTGTTATTTTAGAAACCTCTGAATGTTTTCATCAGTGCACAGGAGGTAAAAGCAGTTTTGCTGCTAATATAATGCATGACTGATACAGTCTGGTGAAGCAGTAGGCAGTGATGAAGGCAGAGCAGTCTTATACAGCAGCAATCTAGCCTGCTTGGGAATCCATTTAGAAACAGAGGACTACAAAAGGAGAAGAACAAGAAGAACAACTGGAAGATTATGTTAGATTATAATCATTATTGCAAAAGTGAGGTTGAAATTTTGGAAGCAATGCATAAAATGGCCATCAACTAAAAAAAAAAATCCAGGTATAGAAAAATATCTTATAATGAGACTTAACCTTTGTTAACAGAGTTTACGAGGAAGAAGATATCTGACTCTTTTACAAGATACAACTCAGCCATATAATAAAAAACCCTTCCCATAGGAAAAAATAAAGAAAGCTTAACTGGCCATGGGATTGCTATCTTTGTATCAAATGGGATTTTGTTCTAGGAAAAAAAAAGAATTGATCTACTGAGGCTTGGACCTTTAATGACCCTAGCTGAGTAACGTATATTCCTTTAAAAAGTTGTTCAGTCAATGTGAAAGTCAATAGATGCATCCTGACATACAGTCTCATACTTAATTCAATACACAGCAGCAGAGCTCAACTGTGTGATCCTCTGCACCGGGACATTCTGTCCCAGTGATGTCATCAGTGATGTACTGGGAACTCGGTGCATCAAGAATTCAGGTCTGGAGCCCTTACCTGGGCAGCACCCTACTGGACTGTAGATAGTGTAAACTCAACAATTTTAAGCTAATCAATCTGAGAGACAAAGAGTGAAAAAAAAAAAAGAGGAATGGAGTTAATATTTGCAGACAGGGATATTCATAGTGAAATGCTAAAATATGCAAAAGGAATATGCTTTCAAATTAATGATATTTTCCACTTGGATACCAAGTGCTCATGGTCTTTGCTTGGGTAGAATTAGTACTTCCACATTACAAATAGGACAAGAGGGTGACCAAGGAGTTAGGATGCACTTTTCCTAGGCCCCTCTGTTGGGTGCCTTAATTACCTGTTGCAACTAACATGCATTGCAAGCCCTAGAAATACATGCACAAGTCTTATGAGGAATGGCTGAGGGAGCTGAGATTGTTCTGTCTGGAAACGAGGAGGCTCAGGGGAGACCTTATCGCTCTCTACAACTACCTGAAGGGAGGTTGTGGTGGGGGGGTTGGTGTCAACCTCCCTTCTCCCATGTAAATAGCAATAGGACGAGAGGGAGCAGCCTCAAGTTGCACCAGAAAAGATTCAGGTTGGACATTAGGAAATACTACTACTTTGAAAGAGTGGTCAGGCACTGGAATGGGCTGCCCGGGGATGTGGTGGAGTCACCGTCCCTGGAAGTGTTCAAGGAACGTTTAATGCTGTACTAAGGGATGTGGTTTAGTAGAGAAATATTGGTGATAGGTGGATGATTGGACTGGATGATCTTGGAGGTCTTTTCCAACCTTGATGATTCTATGTGTATATACAAAAAGTACACCATGGTATCTCAGACAGACCACAGGGACAGCTCACGGGTCTGTTCCATATTATCTTCAATTAATTTTGTGTGTAGCTTAATAGCATTTTTGTGCAGTTATTGCACAAGAATAACAGAGGGCAACCCAGCTGCGTGCTCAGTATCCCTCAATGACTCATGTGTCATGAAGTCTATAGTCCAACCCCAAGACATGCGATTGTGGCTTCCCTGAGAGCTGATCCCCATTGCACCCCTGGCCATGCATCCCAACCCCAGAACTGCCAGACAGCAAAGGCTGCAAAAACCAGACCTCCTGGCTGCTGTCTTGAGCTTCTCGCAACCAGCCCCAAATGACACTTTGTATATATACATAGCTGAAAAATCTGCACGCATTTAAGCTGCTAAGTACTATATATGTTGTTACACAAAATATTCAGTGACCTCTTGCTGAATGCATTTTAATTGAAGTAATTATTCACTCAACTCCAGCTGTTAAAACTCCGTCCTGATAGGTATGAAAGCAAATGGCTTTTCAGATTCGTCACTCTAGAGGCAGAAAGTACCTAAAGATCGATATGCAGCTGGGAAGAGACTTCCCAGGCCTGTCTGATTTTCATGACTTCTCTCATCAATTTATCAATAGGGTGTTTTTTTTTTTTTTAATGTTCTTATCAATGAGTTCTTTTCAGTATTGATGAAAAGCATAAGGGAGAGCATTACAGTTCGTTGGTTTCCAGTGGGTATTTCCAAACATTTTAACATTCTTCTGTTCTCATCAAAGTATAAATTGCATTTAAACTTCCAAAGTAAAATATGGTTTTTGAGTTTCCTTGTGAAGAGTTTCTTTCTGATCAATGTAAGTATGTTAGAAGCTTGATTTTATCAAAGAAATTGGGAAAGCTTCCATTGATTTGACACAGAAAGATTTCATCCTAACCTTAACACTGCCTTAGTATTTGTGCTTCCCTAGAAATGATATGATGCTACAGAAGAGCATTTTGGCCTTTCTAACCTCTGAAAGGGTCTTTTTAGGTTTGCTACAACTTTGTGTTTCAGCTTGCTAGCTCAAGTTTCCTGTGGAATAAAATAAGTTTCAAGTATCCGAGTTCTGCAATACTGCCCTTCTCATTCTGCAGAACGAGACAGTCTCCAGAAACAGCCCAGCTGAATGAGAACATCACAGTCATAGTATAGACAAGTGGATCTTGATGACACAAAGGCTAGATGTCATTTATCTAGATGAAACATAATGGTATTGCCATAAGCAGGACAAATAGCAAAACTTCTTGCTCTTTTTCAAGATCGTCCAAGAGTGTAAAAAATTGCCCAAGCAGTCGAAGCAAGTCAAGGTCACAGTCAGGAAAAGAAACAGATTTAATGCTTCCCAGCCGTACGTTCTAATTAAATACAATCAACACTAGAATTAACAATGTTCCATTTCTTATGGGCTTGTCTAATGTGGAGGGGTTCCCTGGGGTGTAAGACACATTTTGATCCAAAGCTTTCTCTACAGCTCAGGCTTTCAGAACCACCCTTTACAATAAAGCTTCTCCGCAGTCTAGTAATAATGTAACTCAGTTCATATTCAGCCTTTCCCCACAGGCTTCAAAAATTACAATCCGAAGAACTGGCAATATCTTTCCACCACCACAATGACATGGGTCCTTCAGAAACGGGGCTAAGAAACAAACTGGTTATGTTCAGTTGCTTACCAATGAATTTTTCAAAACCTTTTCTAAATCTCCTGCTCTATACAGAGATGTCAATTTTGCACATTCCAGGTATTTCTAAACATGCCAAAGGTTTATCTGAGCTGAATATGCCTTTGTGAATAGCTAAGTAGGACTATATAAACAATTGAAAATTAAGGCTTTAAGAAGACTTTTGTCTAGCAATTTGTATCAGATCCATCACTAGGAATGATGGTGTTAAAATTCTTGACAGTGTTTGGTAGTCTAGTAACAACAGAAGAATTAAAAGATCTGTTTAGTTATTCAGTCAGGACTCCTAATGTTGTTTACAACACAGAGGGGCTTATGTATACATTAATTACTTTCAATTTAAAAAATTCAAACCCATGATACAGCAGGAAAGATTTATAGTATAAAAGCCAAGGCAAAAAGACTTAAGGAGAAGACAGAAAATTAATAACGAAGACTTACCCAGTTAATAACAGCTTTGCACATAATACTATCATGGTTATTTTCAAAAGTTAAAGCTGGAAAGTGATTGTAATTATTAGGGAGATCTCAGCTCTGCTGATTTTGTTAGACCTCTGGCAATTACACTTTTACAGGTTAATGAAAGGAGCAAATTACTCAGTTTCACAT
Organism: Pavo muticus; assembly: GCA_016647715.1. Classification (NCBI taxonomy): domain Eukaryota; kingdom Metazoa; phylum Chordata; class Aves; order Galliformes; family Phasianidae; genus Pavo; species Pavo muticus. The sequence continues at coordinate 389,849 of JACDJE010000005.1, forward strand.
TATAAATAAAAATCTGACATTTTTAATGCACATGAACTCCTTTAACAGAGCCTTTGTCACAAAGTGAACTTCCACGCAAAGAGAACACCCCAACATGGCTCTCCAAGCAGCGTACCTGCTGACTCCACCTTGGTTAACCAATTGCTTTTTGTTAGACTCTAGAAATGTCTGTTAAAGAAACCAACTCCTGAATGGTCTCCATAAGCACCAGGAAAAAGTCTGAAGATTATTTCCCCTTCGGCCACAAATATTAATAATGATTCATGAAAGAAAATGGATACTTGAAGTGAGCTCTAAGAGAGGGGAAATATATAGGTTTGTCTAAATAAACACTAACTGGTGTCACATGGATGATGCAGGTAGCAAGGGATGGTACAAGAGAGGAAAAAAAGTTTAAGAATCAGTAGTGTAAGCAACAGTCTAAAAATCATCACCAAAATAGGCCACATTCTGCTTTGAGACTTCTTCAGTTCAGCCTTTCTCCTCTCAGAATACAGAGCCACTTGCCAAATGCTCAGGGGCATCACTGAGGTTCCCAAAAGCATTAAACCCATCAGTCCGCTTACTGTGGATTGAGTACGTATCAGCTCTGCTTTAATTTCCTGTGCTTCAGGACATACCCAGGTACCACTGCTCCCAAATAACCTTACCTCCCTGCTTCATTTTCTGCAGCCACTACCAAAACATTCAGCTGTCCCCTCACCCAGATGTTGGCACAGAGAATTGAGGTTCTGTATTTATTCTGACCTTTCCAAAAGGCTTGTTTCTTGTCCAAAAATCAGAATATGCTTTTCGTGTACATATGTACATTTTCTACTGGGCTGTTCCTGTTCCATTCACTTAGGCTGTACTGCCTCGGGTACATATTTTGTTTATCCATTTTCTAGGCTGTAAAGTCTCTGAGAAAGGGATTGTTTTAATATATGCAGCACATGAAGCACTGTGAGAGTTACAAACACTTGACAAATACACAGCAACATCCATACACTCAGACAACCCAAACAGAAAAACCAAGATGGAAACATTGCTTCTAACAAGCAACTGAGAAAGAGTAGAGCAGAGCACTGAATTTCTCATGCTCTATCCCCTGTGTATCTCTAAGCTTACTTTGGCAGAGAACTACTACTTTTTATGTGTACTCTTCTGACACTCTCGGGTTTTAAATGAATGCAAAATGAGTGAAAAATATTCCACACTGAAAAAGTATGTGGCACTGTACTGAGATGTCAAATTTTAAGAGCCACATTGTCAACAGAATTAGACATAAATCTAAAGGTATCTCGTCTCAGAGACAATATGGTATTTCCACAGGGCAAGAATTAAAACATATATAAATCTATTCTAAACATTCAGTTCACCTCTTTGATTTCAAGAGTCCAGATTACCCAAAACAAAGAAATTCTGCAAGATCTGTTTTGTGTACACCAGTGGAAGCAACACATCTGTTAACGCCAAGAGGTTTAGTTAAGCACATTCAGAACAGATTTGCTGTACAGTGTTAGTGGCGCTGAACCTGAAAGCAATCGTTGGAGAAGGAATTTATTCTTGTGCTAACCCCAAGCAAGAGTCACCATCCAGCCAATTTAACATCAACAGCGGTAATTTCAACAATATGATATTTAACCACAATCCAAAATGGCTCGGTCTGGAAGCAACACAGTATCAGCGTTTGAAAGAATGCGTACCCAGCAACATCTGAAGAGGGAGGAAAGATTCACGGCCACAATGGCTTTTTCATGGGGCTGCGTACACAGATTTTGCTTGAAATTTCTTAATTGAGGTTGCAAAAGAGTATGCTGAGGAATGAACTCAAATATCATTTCAATTGGCAGCAAATTCCTTCCTCAGAGGACAGTAATGAAGGAAAAGCTCGCAGTCTCAGGGAGCACACGGATGCAATGCTACACCACAACATATGTGTATAGATATATATATACATATATATATCTCAATAGACACTTGGGTACCCTCCAGCTCTATACAGTTTTTACAGTGGTGAACCTCTAACAACATCAAAGGAGTACACAAGTTCCACAGATTAACCTTTCTTCTCCTGTAGTTCTTCCACTTGTTCCTCCAAGCAAATTCCCTTTCTCCAGAGACAAATTCCATTTGGTTCCCACTCCCCTGAATGCTTCCAACAACAGAGAATATTTTCTTTTGCAGCTGTGGCCCCTTAAGTATGTCCTGCTCAGGAAAGCCCAAGTCACAGCCCCTGAGAAAGTTTTTTCTAAGAAACTCTTCGGCCTTGGAAACTTTCTTGTGGCTTTTGGGAAAGAGAATGACGTATCACAGAATCACAGGATGGCCCGGGTTGGAAGGGACCTCAAGGATCATGAATCTCCAACTCCCCTGCCACAGGCCTGGCCACCAACTTTCACATTTAATACTAGACCAGGCTGCCCAGGGCCCCATCCAAGCTGCCCTTGAATACCTCCACGGATGGAGCATCCAAACAGTTCAAACTATTCAAATTTTGACCCAAATCAATAATGCCTTTATGAGATTTTCCTTATGAAACTTAAACTTTTGTCAATGTATTTATTGTGCCTTATTAGGCTAGATGATTACATTGCTCTGCACGTGCCCTAAAATCAAGTTAGCTTTGCTATGACTATCAGTGGCAGGGAAAAGAAGTAGACACAAGCTGATAGAAAGGTCTGTTTCTGTACAGCCACAGCCAACAAAGAATGATATGAAACAGTTCCACTGAATAGATGGATAATAATATGACAAAAGTCACACCCTGAAATAAAATAGAACCACTACTTTTGCAACTTGTTTTATAGCCACTTCCTTCTCAATTAGCAGGGATGAAACAAAAAAGACTCAGAAAAAAAGAAAATTAAAAGCACAGAAAAACAACCAAAAATTGCACTAAAAGAGATTATTGTTCTGATTTGGTATTGCAGTCCCCATGCTCTTAAAAAGCCTAAATATTCTCCTCATCATAACAATGGAGAAACAGTGTATTTCATATCTGAAATTTCCTTCTTGAAGTTTATTGTACTTTGGGAAGGGATATTCTCAAGATGCCACAGACAAATGAAACCTAAGAATTCCTGCTGATAGCTCCTTGACTAATTGCCATCATCGCATCCAGCAAACCAGCAGGGCTTTCTCTCAGTGTCAGCATCCGTTTCTCCTTCAGACATCAGTAACATAACAAATTTTGCTGCTGAAGGAGACGCTTATATCATCTTCTTATTAGTCGCTCTGTACTACCTGTGGATAAGTTGAATTGTTTAAAGTATTAAATTAAACAGTAGCCACAAGTTCTTACAAAGGATCAGGTGAACCGTAGAGCATTAGGAGAGAAAGTGATACCTAATCAATGCTTCTGTGGAGTGTCTCTTGTTCCCTTATCAGTTGTAAGAAAACAAATGTACTTGTACAGATAGATTGTAGACTTAGAGCCTCCAGGAGCACCTGATTGTGACTTTAAGCATTCTGATCTGTCAACACAGTTGCTTTGATTCAGCATTATCTTACTCATGATTACACAAATGAAATATCCCTAAATCTCATTCAAACAACAAGCAAAGTTGTTATCAGATAACTCACTCTGAGCAAACCAACTAAGGGAAATGTATCACAATAAACAAAGAAGTTGACCACTAGCTGCGTGTTTTGAATAACTTCAGATTCTTCTTTCCTTTGTCAATTACCCTTTATCCATCCCTACCACTTATGTCTGAATCTAAAGGGTTGCTGTACTGCAGACAACACAGCTCCTAGCACTCCGATTATTAAGTCCTTTCTTCAGACTTTCCTTTTTCTTTCACTCTCAAGCATATACACATGCATCATTGAAGTTTACCATAACTGATCCTGAGACAAGAAAACTCTCTTCATTTTTGACACAGATTATAGTTGAAATGTACCAAGAAAGCCTGCTCTTCTGATAGATAGCTTGAGTAAAACAAACAAATCTCATAACTAAACATTAGTGTGAGCTGTCACAAAGACGTGTTTTAACTTTAAAAAAAAATCTTGTCTTCACTTCTTAGCAGTTACCAGCAAACAGACATATATTTGGGCACTGAGACTGGCACTGAGACTGGAAGCACACTTGATTGTGGGACAATTTCAATAGCACTATCTGTAGACAGGAGGGAGCACGATTCAACATAGTCATGAATAGTTTAGATGAGTTGAGTGAGATCATACACTCCGCAAACAGAAAGTGATGAAACTGATAACTTAGCAAAGCAAATCTAGATGTTTATTGAACTGCATGCTATCTATAGCTCTCTAGGTTTACATTTCCACAGTGCAAATCAGACAGCTTAGGCACCAAAACAGCTTGGGTCTGCTCAAGGTTCAGCATTCGCTACCTTCCTCTGAGCAATGAGCCACTTGGGGACCCCATGCTTCAGCAGTGAGGCTGCTTTGGTATCACACTGACTCAAGTTGTTCAGCAACCCACTGCAGCCCAAACAACAGCTTTCCACACGAGCAGCACTGGGAAGTGTTGGTCTTTCTGAGTAGCCCACGTGGAACTGAGCCCTGTCTCCATGTGCTACAAGTTCTTTGGTGAAAAGGAGGATATCTGTGAAGTGAAAGCTGAGTTTAACTAATGCCTCTATACATAGTCTTTTTTTTTTAATTATTTTTGCAGAAGGCTTAAAATGCCAAGGAGTAGATCTAAAATATATGTCTGTATCAAGGCCGTTGTACCCAAATGTCTAGTAAACTCAAGTTTTCCATGTTTCTTCTAGTTCTGGAAAGAAAATTGATGGATATATTGCCTGGTTTGGATGGAATTCTAAGATTACTTTTGACAGGCACCTGGGAGGCCTCCGTGCAATATATGCATATAAAAGACTGGAAAGAAGCCCTGCCATTAAAACTTTGTAGCTTTCCCACTTACCTATAAACGGAATGGAAAGAATGAAGACACCCGTTGCAAACCTTGTCTCAGAAGCCCCATTAAGATTGAGTTATGGTCCCAGGAAGGTGCATGTTTCTTACTTAAGTATTTTAAATTCTTCTTATCTTTGCAGAAGGTAAAAACAAATTTTTTCTAAAACAGAACTTATGGTGATCTTGTTGCAAGGCTGACTTCTTCAGCTATGGCAGGTCCCAAATATCTTGGCTCTCTTTGGAAAGAGACAGAAGTTGTCAATGAACCAAACCGAAATCCTTTCCTAACTTCAAGGTAAGCATTTCTAATTGAGCCTTTACTGCTGGTGGTAAGGATGTCTTAGTTACGTGAAATCCTTATTCAGAGCCATTCAACATGAGATGGTGAGATGGTGGTTACAGAACCTGTCCCTGTCTCTGAGATATTAAATCCACTATTAAGAACACAATTACAGTTAAGAAACCGTAGAGTACAGATATCAAGTGTTGCAGCAGAAACAAAGTATCTTAAATGTGTTAGCACTTTTTAATCCATCTTAGCCAGAGCTTTTGGATTTTCTTGAAGAACTCTAGGCTGGAAGGGTGCTCTGAGTACCTTCAGGGAACCAGTCGTTACTGATGATTTGGAAACTGCAGCGAAATAAACTGGGATTTAGTACAGTGGATTAGGCCTTGTGCAGTCAGTATCGTGGTCACGTTGCCAGTGATCACTGGATTGGTAAGGACTCCACCAGACAGCAGAAAGAGTTTTCATTTATAATTAGGATAGCATGACAGATGTAGGAAGATTGTGAGAAGAGAGAAATTTTTAGCTCAGATCTGAAGTTTAAATATAGTTGTCTGTTCTCCCCATCCCAGAGCAGATACATGTCCTGGAAACTAAGGTATTAATTCATCATTTGACAATGATACACGAAGAGGATGTGAATTAATACAACTAGACACAGTTTGTTTAGTAAACAGACCAGCCTTGAACATACTGCTCTGGAATCTGGCATGCTGAACTACATGCATGCAAGGTGGTGTGGAACTCAGCCAACCTTGGCAAGATCTGGATACTGAGACTGTGTGAACTTGTGAAGTGTTTCACAGGTTTCAGAGGGGACTAGAATTCTTCTTGAGGAGCCAGCTGGCTGGCAACGCAAAGTCAGCGCAGACTTACTGTGCACAGTATTTCACATGGTAGTACCAATTTTCCTTTGTTTTACTACACACCTTACTGAGCAAAGGCTCAGAGGGATTCCTCCCTTAATATTTTGAAGGAATTGATGCACTTGTCCTCTGGGAGCAATGAACTAAGAGGAAACTTGGTGCAAACCTGCACTTTACAGCACTGAAAGGAGGGGTAAGAAGGAAAGGCAGAGGAGCAGATGCTGGATTCAAGCACATTTATCTAGGTAAATCCTTCTCTTATAACCCCAACTAGCTCAGTACTCAGCACCCTGAGTTTTCCCAACCATGACCGTGGCTCATCTTGTCTTAAAGAGACAGAAAAGCATGCAAGGTAATGAGCTAGTAGCAGCCTCGTGCTCTCCTCTGTGCAAACCAGTTTTGGAAGCATGCAGATGCAGTCTGCCACATCAGCACCTGCTCTCAAGTTCCAGACTAACTTCATTTTCATTCAGACAGACATATGGATTTGGCATTTTCACATCTTACTTGCCATTTACTCTCATGAGCAGCAGCTTGGAAGTACAACCCACTTTGTGTCCTCTGACCCCATTTCCACCTTCATTTGTTTCACTTGTACTCACCAATGTTTCCTTTCAGTTCTTTCATTTGACACTGTATATCTGGCCTGAGGATTGCACAGCTAGCTTGTCCCAAGTTTTCTTTTCCCACAGGCAAAATAAAATGTTATTTATAATTTAAACCAACAAAGACTGTAAAAGAGATACACGGATTTAGGAACTAAGAAGTAATAATAAAAAGAAGGTTATTGCTTATTTCTTTAAACAAACTACATGAAGAAAATTAGTGTTTTGTTTTTCATTTGAAACTATTAATGATCAAAAACAATGATCTCATGCTACTGGAAGCAAAGAGGAGCATTGAGAAATTATTATAAAAGGACAAAAATATGCTGCAAACAGTTTTAAGGGAGAACAAATATAGGCAGAAGATACTAGATGGTCAAACTTCAAATTACTTCAGTGGGCTCAGAACTTGACCTTCACCAAATGCTGGAGCAGGGATAGATGGGCTCTCACCAGGCTCATTATCCTGTACCCCCAGAAACACTAAGTACACCAAGCCAGAAACTATGCCAAAGTGAGTTCATAAGAGGAAAAGCTTTTCCTACTACAGGTGAACGAGATGAATAAGATAAAACTGATTTGGTTTGGGGTGGAAGCCAAAGTACATTGAAATGGGAGAGCTGAACTCAAAGGATGGAAAGCTTTGTAGAAAGCTTACAAAATCTCTCTGGAATATATTTTATTATTATCCATGTTAGCATCATTTTAACTAGGTCCAGAGCAGACAGGTCCTCCAGATTGCACAGAGATAGCAGCCTGAGGGCAGTGCTCTGTCACCCAAACTTTTCAAGAGCATCTAATCCAGAAAAGAAGCTGGAATGGCTCCCGGCCCTCGACAACCACCACTTGTTCCTCATGCCTTAGGGAGCAAGAAGCAGAAAAGCAGACAAAGCCTTGATTTGCACCATGGATAAGAAAAATAAGGATTCACTCTGAGATCCTTGCTGTACGTCCTCCCTCTGAGCAAAGGGCAGTGCGGCTCTGAGTAAAAGGAAAGCACAGGGTGGGCAAAAATCTTTTTTGGCTCAATGTGCGTGTGCTCCAGGGCCAGGAGGAATAACCCACTGGTAATGGAGACACTGCTCATGTTTAGGGATTCCAACAAAAACTTCAGCCTCAGACTTCAATAAGATGGACTTTATGCTTTTAAGGCAAATATGCAAGAAGATACATTGTGACAGGCATCAGGAGTTTGAATCCATCAGCATCCATTGGCATCCATTAGTATTTACAAAACTTCACTGTTAACACCAGAACTACAACACAAACAGGCAGCTTACCTTGAACTATTTCAGCATCCAGTTCTACCTGGCTTTCACATACAGAATTTCTTCTGCCCCTGTGAGGGTCAGACCCTTATAACTAAACTCCCTGCAACCAGCCCTGGCTGATGCCCCCCAGTATCACCCCAAACAACACTACTCTTGACAAGAAGAACAGCCCCATCCCTGCCCTCATGTCGAGGCTGCTCCCAGTTCAAACGTTCAGGCTCTGGTGGGCTGGCTGAGGCACTGTTTAGAGTTCAGCACTAAGGCTGAAAACTTACACAACACTTTATGCTGTCAAAGCAAAATGTGATCGTTCCAAACTGTGCACTGACATTAGTAAAAATATCAATTAAGGCCAAAAATGCACTTTTACATTGAGCTGCTTGGATTAGATTGTAACCAGCTAAAGGATAAGGAATACTGCTTGTTTATCTTAATCACATTTTAAAACCCAGGCCTTTGTGTTATTCTCCCCCTCAGCAGCCATTTCAAGTGAGAGTAGCAATTCCCCAATGGCTTCAAATGCATTTTTCTGCCAACATATTTCCTTCTTCTGTTCTAATTTTTTCCTTCTCTCATTTTTATAACTTTCAGGCAAATATTAAAAATTCACACTTCCCTCAAAAATACAGAAACAAAGCATAAAGTGTTCAATGTGCAACAACAAAAAAAAAAATGTGTGACAGTCTGCAACCCAGCGCCAAATAAATGCTCATTTGTCTTCATTGGAGGTCAGTGGGGCAAATCGGTGGGAACTATTTGTAATTACAGGTTGGTGAGATAGCATCGTGATAGTTGTGCAGTCCTTTAATGATGCATTTTGCTCTAATTTGGCCTTGGAGATCTTACAAGAAATTGAAAGCACTCAGAGCTCTGCAAGTTCCCAGAATGCCTGTTTGAATGTGCTCAAATAAGCCAGAGACTAATTTGTTTTCAAACTCCAGAATTTTATCTCAATAAAATCTGTGAAATATTACTGCACACAATTAAGTTATGATCGGTGCATTGTGTTGGATGATCATCAAGTCCCATTTGTGTCTCATCTGGAAGTACATACATTACACATAAGAGAAAACAGTGTAAAACTTCTGTTCTATGTTACTTTTTCATTCTGAACTTAACAGACTACAAAACGGAGATTGCATTGCTCCTGATTTTACTGCAAGCATCCCAAAACTTCCCTTTAAACTTGGTTATCAACGTAAAACTTTATAAGTAAAGATCCCAGAGGTTTAAAGTCCAGAACACAACTACAAAATGCAAGCAAATGTATACTGTTTGCAAAGCTCATTTTTAATGCATTAATGAACACAATCAACAACTTGTGAAAGCCTGAGGTTCACAACACCACGTACGGCTTCCAACTGACTGCATTAATTAAATAATCTCTATCATATGTAAGACAGGAAGGTGAAACCTTGTACAGCTAAACAACCTTGTGTCTAGTGATATCTACTGATATGAAGATGAGAACTCAATTCAATTTAGATACATTTACAACTGTAAGCATAAAACAACAGTGTTTTTAAAGTTTTCCATTTTTGGACATCTGATTCTGTTACTACTGTTGGTTTTATTCTGCTACCCAGATACTACTGATGCTTATCAGGTTTAGGCTTAACCAAACTTACCACCTGAAGGCACTTGCAAAACTTTCCTAGGATAAAACTTCAACCATGTTGAGTCCAAAATACAGATTTAGATTTTGAATTCCTTCAAAGATCAGTTTAGTTGCTCTCTACAGCATATGTGTGTCAAAACATACACTTCCACATCTACTAAATATCAAGTTGAGGATTTTTGTTCATGTTCTCCCTTACAAATCACTGACTAGAAACAATTTTTCTGCTTTCTTGTTTCTGAAAGATGAGTTTTTAGGCCTGTTTAGGAATTTCAGTGACAGTGAGTAATGAAAATAAGACAGAAGAACGTGGCTATGCTCTAAGAATAGTTGCCTCGGTGAGAGTTGGAAATCTGGACTTCTCCATGCTATCAGGCTACTTATTTCATTTGGAAGTTACCTTCTATCAGAGAAAATACCACAGTCAGTCTAGAACCAACTGCTAGATCCAGGCAGAGCATCTTCTTACAAAAAGAAAACAAACTGTCTTCTGTTGCCAACCAACACCATGGAGCAGGCACTGGAAGAACACCACCAGCTTGGGACAGGGAAACATCATGATTCTCATGCCTCTTTAAAAACAGTTCTGTGGACAGAGCAACAGCCTCCATGTATATACAGACTTCGGAATAGTCAAGCTCTTGGCAGACGTGATCTGGCTGAGTGACTGTGCGTGTGGCTGTTACCAGCAAGAACAGCTCTGCGGCTGTAACTCCACCAGGATCTAATGTTATTTTTACCACACACTGACTGTTTAATATTAGTCATTACACACATCTCTGGGAGTTCCTTTTTGTATACAAAAAAAAAACCCAAACAAATAAAAAACAACAACAACACAACACGGCAAGCACTCAAGCATCCCACAGTTTTAAATCCCATGGCATGGGCCTTAAGATCTTGTACAACACCCTGGGCGAGATCTGCTGCCTAACACTGAGGTGCTGCTTGAAAACAAAGGGCACTCCTCTGCTGCAGGTCTGGCAGACTTAAGGATGCAAAACTTAAAACAATGAGAAAAAATAAATAGTATCTCCTCTAATTCCTTCCTCCATTATGTTCATACTCTGGAAATTCACAAATGCAGACATTTATTGGCTCTACAGTTTCATTTAACCAAAAGAAGTTAGCTACTGAGCCTATAATTTAACCTTTAATGAGTAAAATAGGGGAAGATATCCCATATATATCCATATTAATTTAAATATATACATCTGAACTCACACCCAAGGCCATGCTGGTTCAGTTTCCTCCTCAAACCAAAGCTTCTCCTAAATAAGGCTTTTTGCCTATAATAGGTGCCAAAACGCCTTCAATTAAAAACGTAAATTAAAACAGGAGAAAAAATTAATTCATGAAAAATCTTTAATAGTTTAAAAAAAAGCAAACAAACTAATTTTGTAATCAACAGCTTTAAATCAGTCCTCCAATGTCATGGGGAGGAAAAGAGAACTACACAAGAAACAACTCGTTTCCCCAAATCACAGTGCAGCCCTGGTGCCTCTCAAAAGACTCTTTTTAGAGACTTAACTCTGTCTTGTAGCAACTGACTCTGTTCTAAATAAACAGCTGAAAATGTGCCCAACTTTATAGTATTGCAAAGAGAGTCTTTAAAAAGGCTTGCGATCATTAAAGATAAAAGTCTGATGAGTAATGCTGTTCTGCCTAAAGTATATGTTGTTCCCTTTGCCTACCTCCTGCTTTATTTTGAGACAGATATACTTAATATAGTTTTTAAAAATATGGAGATTATTATCCAATCTAAGAGATTTAATTTAGCATTTATATGGGTTTAAAATGCATGCCAACACTTTCCTTCATTTCAGTGCTTTGGCAAGTGTTCACTGTTCACAATTCCAAAGGCTGCAGACACACGTCTGATCATTTTAGGATATTTACAGTTGTAGCCAATAAAGACAGTGCTGAATTTAATTAAAATTTTAATTGCTTTCTGAGACAGCAAGAAGCCAGGATTGCATGAAATTGTGACTAGCTCCTTTAAATGATCGTGGGTGTGGATTGCCAGAAGCATCACTGTCCACCACTTCCTAATGGGTGGGTATAAATAAATGCTAAATTGTCGCTCCCGATAACATCAGTGGCAGTTGGGTAATTCAGCTTGACTGTAAACAACTTTGTTTCAAGTGAGGAGCAGAATATGGACCAGACAAAGGAAAAAAAAAAAAAAAAAAATCAAACCATTAATGAACTATTCTACCAGCCCATCCCTCCCTTAGGAAACTGTTTTCCAGCACTGCAAATGCCAATATATATTCATAGCCAATCTTCAGGCAGGGTGGGACCTTTCAGGGCGCTGGAAGCTGAGCACAGTCACTAGTGTGTCACTGGTTCAAGCAACATTCAGGTCCTCTGGGAGAAAATGGCCTTTGCTGCCTTAAGGCTGTACTGCAGCACTCATATTCTCCTGACATTCCACATCACCTTCCTTTTTGCTCACACTCAGGAGTCAACGCCTGCGTTTTCCATGTGTGCCCACCCTGGTAACTGCTTGCATGGAAACCTCCTGTCTTTCTGAAGCCACTCCACAAGGTCCTTCAGCAGCAGCAAGCAGAGCCATGGCCTGGGGCCAGCCAGTCACCCATCCCAGGGGGCCACCAGCAACCATCGCCAGGCATGGCCAGGAGCCACAGGCAGACTGGACAAGTATTAGTGGCCCTCAACCAGCTCCTCTGGGCACGTGTCCATGCCACAAGATCACTGGCCTGCACTGGGACTGCAAGTCCTGCACAGAGAGCCTTCACATGCAGAGCCAGACACTCCACTGCTGCGTGCAGGACAGCTCCATGTACAAATAAATGACTTCAGCCTTCGAGGCTCTCACAGCAATAAACTGCCTTTTAGCAACATAAATCACTCAGATATCCCACAGGTGATGGCAGCTCCAGAGTAGGCAGCTGGTATGGGCTCTGCCTCAGCATAAGCTTCTAAGAAACAGGAAAGCAGTACTGTGTACCCAGTCAGGGACATCTCATGGGCACTGGTGACCAGCCCTGCCATGCCCCAAGTACTGAGCAGGACCTTCCCTGCATGAGGCAAACAAGAGTGACATCCAATTTCTTTTTATAGACCTCCTTCAAATCATACACAGTTTACATATTTAAACAAATAATGTCATTCTGCGAGATTCTATGAATACTTGGTTCCTTATTAGTTGTTCCTGCTTGTATTTTAGAAGACAACAGCAACTTGGATATATCATTAGTATTTTGTGACAACTAGACAAAACATTACAAGGCCTCTTTGTACAAAACATTTTCAGGTTCAAACACAACTGTGTGGGCCATGTCAAGACATGGCCTTTTTATGTGGTTCTTTATGGCACTGGAGCTGTTAGCCCATCTATAAATGCTTACCAAAGCATAATTTGCTTCTGTGCTGAAATGTAAATACATTCAGTCCCATCTGTGGACAGGCAACATGTAAGACGGCAAGATATAATCTCCTAACCATCAGCTAATAATAATGTTTAGTTACTGGGAGCTTTCTGTCCCAAAGACGCTTACACAGAGCCAAAAGCTGCTTTATAAAATGACCTGCCAGACATTAGTACTGACAGAGTGTGCTAGGTGTGATTACACAGCTATTCCAGGCAAGGGAAAGCCTTACCCAAGGGCTCCAGGAATGGGCTGTTATAGTCCACGGTGGCTGGTGATGACAGTCCCACCCACATTTCTAAATGATTAAAACCTCCCAATTCCTTCAATTACTGAAAACCTTCCCCACTCCTCTAAAGCACCTTAAAGCTGTTTGAGCACATTTCCCAAAGACTCATCTGTTACTTAATACTGAGTGCCTGCCCCTCCTGTATCCTGTTTCAGGTAAATCACGCAGAAATTCATGCTAAGCCTGCTGACTTGTTATAATCTACTTTGAGCACCCATATGAAGAGATCTACATGCTTTCAAACCATTTATTCCCTGGTGGAAATATTGAAAACCCCACTGTACTGATAGAAACAGCTCGTGATGCAACATGAGAAGACCCATGCCAGGAACAATGCTTCCTCAGGAACTGGAGGTTTCCCACAAAGTAAAAATAAAGCACAAATGATTATTGCACCCTCTCACAGAGAAGCCCTTCGCTATCCAGTCCATTTACTCTAGTCAACATTTATTATCTCAGTCCCCCGAGTGTTACAGCCAATGCAAAGGGTTGTTGCCTGAAGTTACATCACCTTAGTGACACTATGTGGGGTTAAATGCAAAAGAATGAGCCATACACATCCTATTAAAAAAAAAAAACACACACACAATGGTTTGAATCACTTATCTATGACAGAATTTATTTATTTTTTTTTTTACACCTATACAACTGGGAACCTTTACAACATTGTCTGATTTTTATGTATTTATTTATTTAAAAGCACCATCATAATCATAGAATCATAGAACAGCCTGGGTTGAAAAGGACCACAGTGATCATTTAGTTTCAACCCTCCTGCTATGTGCAGGGTCGCCAACCACTAGACCAGGCTGTCCAGAGCCACAGCCAGCCTGGCCTTGAATGCCTCCAGAGACAGGGCATAATCAATCTAAAGAAGGAGGGAAAGGGGACTGATGAAGGAAGAAGGTCCATCTAATGCTTGTAAGGACTGAACAGTTCTTCTCAAGCTCATAACGTATTACATTCCATATAATTTACCATTTATTACCAAGGTCTGTACTTATATCCCCCATGCAGTTAAATCCCCTTTAGCCTGAGTGATGTTGATGAGTTTACACAAGTTTAACCAAAAACAGGATTTTTTCCCCTCTGATAATAACTTTACTCAAAAGGCAGAACGGAGCTCTCTGCCCAAAGCTGGGAGACCCTTGGGGAACAGTGCTGTATACTCAGTGCCTGTTCTGCCCGCTTAACTTGGTTGATTTTAATGATTACTTCATGGGTGGAACATACCGTACATCAGCCACAGGAATCCAGGAAAAAGACCACAGAGGCAAACGTTGCTCTCCATTTTCAAATCAAATAGGATATACATCAAATCAATATTGTATTGCTGCGTTCCAGAGAATTTAAATTAGCCTTCATCAAAAGCTGTTCAGCTGCACAGGGCACATAATAAAATCCATGCTAAGTGACTGATTATCTACCATGCAGACCTCAAACTTTGAAGTATTAAATTGAAAACTCCTTTAATTGCACCTCACCTACTATTCAAACTCTCAGCACTGTAACACAAAGAGAATCTATGGGAGATCCCCTCAATCAATTAGTTCATCAGATTTTCAGACGCTTTGCTGTGGTTTTGTATGTTGCTTTGACAATTACATGAATTTTACACTTCTAAAATATTAGTGCACATTTGAACCCAAACGCGAGTCCTAAGTAATTCAAGGAGAATCTTTCTGTTTAATTCAATAGACTTTCAGAAGAACCATGAAGGCCAACAATTTCAAGCTGTGTTAGTTAGATGTCTGTTTTCCTCCTGTGTTTTCATGGAACACAGATAAGTACCTTTTTACCTCTGTAACATTTTCTGGAGAGTTCACTTAATTGTCTTTGTGTATGAATGAACTTGCAAATGAGGTATTTACACGTGTCAGATTAAAATACAGCAAATCGTACTTTTGCGTATCCCCCAGGATGAATTCACGACCCAGCAGCACAGTGAGTATCTCTAGGGTGGCTAGATAAGATTCAGTGCTCTTTTGTGGTCAGGCTTCCCTATAGAAGCCATTGGTAGATTTGGCAGTCAGAGAGGCTGAGGCAGGCTGACAATGAGGATGTTTGAAAATTCCTTCACTATATCTTAGAAGTGCTTAATATGACAGCTTGAAAAGCAGTATAAGATTTGCAGTGCATTTTGACACTTCTTGCCATAAAGAGATTTCTTGAATACTCTGGGACAGTTCCAGTACTATTTTGCAGTCATGTCCATCCACTGCCATCCATTTCTGACTAAAAATGATAGATGGCTGTTATTTTATTTATATTGAAAACATTTTACTTTCTGCTTTAAACATTTTTTCATGTTTAGTTCCCTCAAGTTCCCTTAATTTAACCTTAGTAAGGCTATGTAACTTTGTCAAAAATACAAACGAATTTGGCAGATAATAAAATATCATCCAACTCCACCATAGAGAACTACTGGCAACAAGGAGATTAATATCATCTACATGAACTTCTATTGCAGTTCAAATTAATAGACATATTGTAACCAGTAAATAATTTTTTCCATACTTCCTAATTTATTTGGAAGCTGTATCACATCGAAATTGAAGCCCTATGTGATAAAGATGAACTTTTAAATACATCCTCGTGTTGTCAGAGTTAATGCACAACAGCATTGTCAGCACCAATGTCAAGCAAATATGTATTTTACTAGTATGTCAGAAATATGAAAACGATGACAAGATGGCATTAATTCTTTCACCATTTCGGCTGAAGTTACTCTGTGGTGCTTCTAAGGCATAATTTAGATTAGTTAATTTCATTGGCTACATCTCCTTCACGAAAACAATTTGAAAGAAAATGAAGAGGGATAATCTCACAAATCATTAAATGCCATACTTTCTTTCAATTTCAAGACAAGACCAAAGAACAGGAAACTGATTCAATCCCATTACACAGGGACCAGGAAGATGCACAAGTTAAATGTCCTACAGAAATTTGGTGCCATTGTTTCTAGCTGTACATTTTGCTGAGGCTGCAAAAGTTTCCCCACTGCTTCTGGTATTCCTGTATTCCAAGACTAAAACATATGTTTTCCATCTACACAAGCTTAGATATAAAGAACTACCACTATGGTCAGCCACAAGTCCTAATAATAGAAGTCCTTCCTAAAGGTAGAACTCTTAAAATATTATAGCCGCTGTTCAGGGCATACACAACAGAAAAATTACCTGCTTCACAGCTCCACACAAATGAATAATTACTTCTACCATTTAACATCCACCTTAAATAACAGTGACATTTAGTATTTAAAAGAATTTTGAAGATGATAAAATGGTAAATTGATCACGCCAATCCATTAAAGAAAATACAGTTCAGGCTGGCATCTAGATTAGGCTCATGGTAAGTTAAAACAACTGAGCACCAAGGTTTTGGATAGCATGAGTTGTCTAAGCAGTGATGAGGAGGAGCTGGAGAACTTCAGTGCATCTCTAAGGGAAACGCTGCTTCTTGTAGAATGACGGTATTCCAAAAGACATGAGGTCAGGATGGCTTTCTTTTTTTCCAAGTAAAAATAACAAAACATTGTAGTTAATATCATTTTATTGTCTGATTATTGTATTGCATGTTATTGTTTGTATTTCAGAAAAAAAAACTATATGCAGTAGTAAGATGCAGGGTCCATCGAGCTAAATTTGAATACACACTCTGTTTTGCAAACCTGAACTCTGAATATGCAAAAAAAAAAAATTGGATTAATGAGATGTGAAGCAGAACACAGAGCTGAAGCACACACAGTTTAAGAGACTTGCCCACTGTCTAACGGGACATTTATAGTAAGGACAATAACTAAACACAGATTTTCTGTCACATAGTATAAACACATTACCACTCTTGCTCCATAATCCTACGCCTCTACTTTAACTGACAAATTAACCTAAAGCTTGCGCCAAGTAACAACAGCTGGAGAAAAATACTGGTCCCCAGTTACTACAAAACCCTGTGCCACAAATCTGACAAATAAGTGGTTTATTCTTCAATATGTCAACATCTCTTGTTTATTCCCTCTTCTTCCTGATCTTTAACATCTCCTAAATTATATGCAGAGGTTGCTTCTGTTCTTTAACATTATTTGCATCCAATAGTGCTTATTCAAACAGTTTTTAGTTAACATGCAATTTGGATAAGAGTAGCATTCCAAATCCAGCATTTATCTTGATTATTTTAAACTAACTATACCCACAGGCTCTAAAATACCACTTTGGAAACTGCTCTGGGCACAAGATAATAAGAGATCACTAATTAACTAGGAAGTTTTACAAGATGATCTGATTTAGGCCCTGATTCAGCAAACAAATGACATTAAGTAGGAGCAACCCCATGGAAAACATGTGAAGTAGTCACATAAATCACACAACATTAAGTGCATGCTGAAAGCACCTTGCTGAAATTGGGCCTAATTGAAAAGTCTCGTGTTCTCTTTAATGGTGTGTGCTTCGAGTGCCTGGTGTGCTGTGGTTTCCTCTCCTTCATCAGGGTAAATGGGCTGAGCACAGGGCCAAGAGCCAGGAATTTTGCTTCCTTAATCTTGTTTTGAAGCTGTCTGCGTTTTGGACAAGTCAACTGACATGACTGCATCCCCAAGTTATCACTTGAAAAATGTGTAAGAAGTTTCTACTCAGCAACTTCCTCTACAAAACCATGGTTAGGATAAATTATTTTTTGAAAAGTCCAGTTGATTTCCTAGTAAAGTCTTCTAATATAGTTTTAGCAGATTTTCTGCTGTTCATAATTGACTTTCCAAAGCCGTGTACACTGTGCACACATTCCTTTTCCTGTTGTTTTTTGGTTTTGTGGTTTTCTTTTTTGTTGTGTTCCGTTTTGTTTTTCAAGTTAACAAAAGTCATTTAAGGATCTCAAGGATCCGCTGACATACAGAGGAACAGTAACTGAGACGATTCTTTCCCATTGCCAAGATCCTGCACAAGGGACTGATGAGGCCATGACCCAAGGCAGCACTGCCTGAGAGCATCATCTCCTCACTTCACTTCCATCAAGTTGCTAACATGTTATACTGTGCCTTACAAAATGAAGAGAATAGAAATATGAAAGCCAACGGAGCCCTAGAGAGCCCTAACGTGGAATTTCAGTGAAATGCTGTAGTTCTGTCATAGCTGAGTAGCTCTTGCTGATTCTACTCATCTCACTGATTTTAATAGAAATGCTCAGATATTGGTTTAACTGGACATATGGTACAGTGGGAAACATCAAGCAGAGAATAGAGAACAAGTAAAACTCATGACACGTGTTTCTCTCTTTGTACATACCCTGGTTCTTGACACAGTCTGTATGTAAGGCTATCACTGAGAGTTTCAATGTAAGAGTGAGAAAAAGTATAAACAGAAGAGGAAGAGATTGCTAAAGAAGGATCTGATGTAAAGGATAAAGGTCAGAAGAAAAAAGCAACAAAGAAACAACAAAAACAGAACAGAAAAATACCACTATCTTTTTCGTACACAAATGAAAAATACAACCTTGCTGTTCATGCAAGCCCATGGAGCAAACTCTATGCCAAAAGGAAGGGAACTTTGAACAAACTGGGAGCCAGCATGGAAAAGGCAAGTGTTGCTCCTCCTAACCTGAGCCAGCTCCCTGTTAAGTACTTTCCTGTCCAGACAGGGACATACATAAACTATACAAGTCCCCATCGCTCCTAATAGTAGACGTCTTTTCTTATGTGACCAGTGGCAGTGGGCCTAATGATAAGCATGTTTAGAAAATGGGAGAATTTAATCATAGGCTTTTAAACAAGACATTGCTTTCTTCTTATCCACAACGGACATTTTCAAACACTATTCCTCATACAAATAGTGTTCAGATGTTGCAGTTTTTCAGTGCATTCTTCCCTTGAAAATAATCTCTGAATGAAAGAATGATAACTGCTTTTACTTTTATTACCAGAGAACACATTCCCACTACTACAGGTGGAAGAAAGATTTTCATTAGCTTCCTGGAATATTTTTTAAAAGGGCAAAACTGCTCACACAAAAATAACCTGCATGTTACAGCTTAATTTGGAGCTTTGTAGCGACCTAGCACCCGCTAGGTGAGGAGAGAGAAGGAGGAGAGAAGGGAGAAGGAGAGTGCAGGTTGCCCTCCCATCGCTGCCTTGAGCCTGACTTGAATTTATTCTGAATTCAGAAATCTGTCAGCTCACTGTCTCACCCAGAGCCACTGGGAGCACAGGCATCTGCGAGCTCCTCTATGTGAAGGCAGCCGGGTGAAAAGATTTTGCCCGATCACCGTATTTAGGGTCTGTTGTATTCCCTGAACAAACTGCAATTTCATTCATGACTAAAGAAAGCAGGTAGAGCCATGCAAGTGTAAGCAGCTCTATAATGGCTGCATCTGTTTTAATTTTTTAGTGGCTTGTCAAATAATGATTGTTATTAAAACAAAGTATATTTTGTCACAGCTGCTTACAACAAAGCCTAATTGGCTGCACAATTACCAGGCCATGGCTGAGCAGGCAGAGGAAGCACAGCAGTGGATCTGGGTCTGTGTGCCCAATGGGCTCAGCACCCCACATCCTGCTCACCCTGGGGAAAGCCCAAGGTCAATGATGCCAGAGGAGACTTGGGAACATGCACTATCTACAATTTCCTAAAGCATCAAAAATCAGGAGCTGCCACTTGCATCACCTTGGTCCTAAAGGGAAGGAAGGGCAACGCTGTGACCCCCTGAGCTACTCTTCAGTCCCAGAACAACTTCTTATTCAAGCAAAGCTTTCTTTGCTCATCTGGCTTTCAAGTAATGATAGCAAGACCTGTTCTCCGGTATAAAGGTCCACACAGTCTGCAAGCAGTCTACATAAAGCCAGTATTTCTTAGACAAACATGTATCTTTCTGAAGGTTTCTCATTACTTCAGTGAAACAGACCCAAAACTAACATTTATCAGAAAAGTTTTTAAAAAGAAATTTTCCAAATTTCTAATTCAGCAGGATTTGTCCTTTAAAAACAATTTTAATTATATTTAGGTTTTGATTTAATTTCCATAAGGTGCATATGATATCCTTTCTTCATTTAGACTCTGTCAGTGGAAGTATTTCATTACATGATAAAAATCCCCACAAACCTGTCTGGCCTCAGGGTAGAAGGGACTGGAATGACATCTCTGGATTTTTAGCTGGAGAATTTAATGTGTATGGGCTGCAGCTCCCATCCCTAGTGGCAAACACCCTGCAGGAGGAGGTGGCACAGCAGTATCACGACAGAGTGAGGAAAGAAAAGTTGGGGACGAGAGGCAGCCAAGCTTACCATAAATCTCATAGAGGCATAGAAAACTCCAAAGTAAAACCACACTGAGCTTAATGAGAAGAGTGACTGTCTGGTACATCTGATAGGATTGCATACAGAAGTCAGTAATTCATAGGAATTTACAGAGCCAGATAAACTGCTAAGCAGTTTGCAGCATAAGCTGCTTCAGGAAAAATGGCTGAGGCAATTGCACTAAAACATCAAGACTCTGCCTGTGGGTGCACAGTACTAACAAGGGATAGCTGGATATTCTCTGCCTTAAAATATACATATTCAAACGTGCAAAAACACCTCCTTCACTCTGCACTGATACTGCATTTGAGTGGGATTATTCAGCATCCAAATTATACGCTCAACAAGATCACCTCCATTTTGATAATTGCTTTATGAATGCATAACATGGCAGCATGGGGATTTGTATTCCCAGGAACGTCTGCTATCAGGCATCAATCGTTAGTCTGCTGAGGACGTGGTGCACCAGTTGATAAGGATGAGCACTAGGCACACTTGCAAGATAAGCAGCAAGAATCTGATTCTCCCAGGTTTCACTGGGCTCTTGTTCTGTAGAGCCTGGTCCAGAGGTTAAAATAAAATATGATTTTTTAAAGTATTGTAAATTCCTTACTTAAGGCTTGCACAAACTACTTCTCTCCACAAGGTGCACAAGGAGCCAGGATCTGGCACCCTTAAAGTGTGAGACCTCAGTTACTCATCACTCCCTTAACCTCAGATACCCTGGTAATTGCTGTGACTCAGCCACGCACTTCCAGTAAGCACTCTGCATAGGGGCTGATATCCTCTCTGCTCCTTTCCAAAATAGCAGCCACTTGAGTGGGAGCAGTGCTGATGCACACACGGATGTCCCAGGAGAGATGAGGGGCAGAGGAGCTGGAAGCTGAGTGCCAGAAGCAAACGTGTTGCACCAAGGAAGGGGAATGTGAAGGAGGGGAAGTTCTGGAGGTGTCTGTCCTTCAGAATCACTATAATAATTATCACCAGGTACAAGAACACAAGTGGTAAAACCGTGCATGCAGGCAACAGCCTTGCACACTCTCAGGTGAAGGTAGGTGCAGCTATTGCAGTGGTCAGGAATGCATTTTTGGAGACATCTCTCAGTTGTTCCTGTTTACTGTGCTTTCATTTGTGCTGCACAGAGGGCTTGGGGTATCCAAATTGCCTCTTCATGGACAACACTCAAATGATTGGTGCACCTCCACCACAAATGCATGATCTGAGCATCTGTGCCCAAAGTGCAAACATCAGCTCCTCCACAAAAACCAGCTCACAGTGCAGATCCACTCCTTGCACAACACCATTTGTTACCATACACACCAGTTGGGATTCCTCATCACTCCTGAGCAGCCTGATTCCAAAAGCAGAAACATTTTCCCTTCCACCGCACTCATTTTTCAAAGCTCCAATCTGAACTATTCTCTATCTTTTAGCTGTAGATTGGAAAGTACTGAGCAAAATGACTGGTCAGATGGGTGCTTTCCTTTAGCTATATAAAAACAAAATCCAGATCTTATCTGGTATTCTAGGCATGGAAAACATTCTATTCTAGGAATTACAGGCCCAGCCAGGAAATGCCTGTTGTCACCACATTGCACGCTGTGGCTACTAAACATGCAGCAGTGTGAACAACCAGGCACAGGTCTCTACCATCCCAAGACACTGCTCTCAGCTTTCAGAAAGTTCAGCATTATTTCTTTCATTGTTGTTGGTTTTATTTTTACCATACAGGTACAACAAATTTACAACATCAGATTAATTGGAATTTTTCCCACATGTTGCTACAAAAACAACAGTATGTCATGTAGACACAAATCTACCACAGGAGTTGTTGCATTCACAGGCTTACACAGCCTCGAGGGAATTTTGTTGCTGTGCATTTTGCTGCCTCTCTCTCAGAGAAGGCTGCACAATTTGAGATGTTTTTCTCATGGTCTTGTTGCCAACCCAGGTAAGAGCTGTTCTTCCAAACAATCTCAGCCTTGTTAAAACTGGAGCTTTTTCACTGCAACCCTAACTTTTGGCTTCTGTGAGACCCGACCTGTTTGGCACATTCTCCCCAACAGAAATGTGCCTTCAATTCACACTCCTAAAGACTATACATGTGGACCTGATTTGCAGCTTTTCTGCAACTCCACTTCTTAATCTGGTCCATTTATTCAGTGGAAAAGGCCAAGATTATTACTGCAGGTAACCACAACTCAGAGCTGCAAAGCAGCACACAACGATAAGCAAGTAGAAGCAATTACAGTCAAGAACCCAGATATGGAGCACATAAAACCAGCACTTTGCCAAACTGCTTAGGCCAAAAATCCTTCAGCAGATGCCTTATGAATAACCTTTTAGAAATCATAATTTGAAAACCGTTGGATAGATCAGCAACCAAAAGTTAACATCACTGAAAGCCCAAACCATGTGGGTTTTCTTTTTTTCTATAAACAAGCAGGGCCATACTCTGTTCTCATTTATAGCCATAAAGGATCGCTGCTCTCAGCAAACATCTGTCCAAGATTTATAATCACAAAAAACAGAAAAACTGAGTTTTGTGATATTTCTGTGGCTGAAGCCTTTGTTCTTGGACACAAAGAAAGAGTCCTGATACTACTTCAGCTGTCTTAAGACAGCATGGAAACACAACAGGAGTTTTCTTATGTCCCAGACTACTGTCACAATAGCAAGGAGGGCTGAATCAGAGTTAGAAAGTGCAGAGGGCAGCTGGTTTGCAGATGAAAATGGAGATAAATCACCCTGCGGATGGGAGGGAGCACAGCAGCCAGTAAATTTCCACTTTCTTGTGCTGTATCTCTTCTTTCCATTCTTGGTTACTCAAAAATCCCATCTGAAATCTAACAGCAAGTATATACTACAGACTGGAGCTGGAGAGAACAAAAAGAGAATAAGCAAATTGCAACATTCAGAAAATGAAGGCATCCCAATCACTTAAATTAGAATTACAAGAAATGCATTAAATTGGCCCTGGGCCACCAGGAACAAGCTGAATTAGCTGAATTGCAAAATGTTAATTATTCAGTTTTGCTTTCTATTTTGCCCAAAGTTTGCAAACACTAACCTCCCTGCTTACAAAGAAAAAAAAAGTACAAATGTATTGGAGAGAGGCCAGAAGATAACATGAAGAGGTCCAGAGCAGATGAGCTCTTGAGAGAGACAGAAGGAACCATGGTTATCATAAGAGAGAGCTATGAAAAGACACTTGAAGTGTTTTCAAACAGGTATTTGGAAAGACAGCTTCAAAACTGCAGACTCCTGCTCATGTTTCTACAAAAGAGCAAAGTACCAGAGAACGTCAGACACTCAACAGCATCAGTGTTGTGACAAGTCTGAACCACAGCTGAAGGATCTTAGGAGGCTTTTAATCAATACACATTTCCTTTAAAATATCCCTGTAATTCATTTTGCAGTGGTGGTAGCAAATGGTTTAAACACAGAAAGGGTCATTTTAGGTAACTCTACAAAGGATAGCCTCCATTACCCACAAGTTTGAGAATATCCATTACAGATATCCTTTAAACTTGGTAATGAGCCATATTTAATAGGTTGGGGTTTGTTGTTTTTTATTTTTTTTTTCTTTAAATAAGAAAATTCAAAACAGATTCTCCAAGTAATGAAACAAAGTTGTTGAGCTAAAATTTCACCATGTGGCTGAATGCCGGCATCACAAGTATGTGGGGAGGCTCAGAGCCCTGTATCTGTCCCAGGCATTTGGCAAAAAGCTGCTATTCTGTCCCTGCTGCCACATGATGCTTTTGTGTTCATGGGATTTAAATGTTTCCTGTTCCTGCCCATCCATTTACCATTTTCTGAATGAAAATCTGACACAAAGATTTTAAGAAGCAAATGGTTACTTTAGGCACCTCAATTCAATGCACCAGCTAGTGACAAGAGAGAGAAGATCCTGAGTTACACATTGCTCATTCTAGCACCTGAAACTCAAGTTAAATGTGCCCAACTGAAGGTAAGTTTAATTACAGACTGGAATAAAAATATCAGAGAATTCCAGAATTGCATCCTATCATCTTTACTATGACATATCCATAATCTGCTTTTCCCCTAAGTATGTCTTAGATCCAGTAAAGATCTAATGGTATTTTACTGAATTTTGCAGCTCTGGTTACCCATGCTTGATCAACCTTTGCTCTTCTGGGTTTCCCAGATTGCAAAACAAATTAGTGTGTACACGTGCTGGTGCCCTTTGCTGTATCAAAAAAGACTGCACAAACACACACTGCAGGTCAGCTGTATGCTAGTCACCAAGGATGCATTTGAATTGATGTTGGTAGCAAAGAGTTTGGGCTTTAAGAACTGGAAGGCAATGTTACAACCTTGCTGCCCTTTTGTGACTAGACTTCTATTGCATTCTAGGGATTCATCACTAGCTTTTTTGTTTGTTTTTTATCATTATCATTGGGTGGTGACGCACTGGAACAGGTTACCCAAGGAGGTTGTGGATGCCTCATCCCCGGAGGCATTCAAGGCCAGGCTGGATGTGGCTCTGGGCAGCCTGGTCTCGTGGTTGGCAATCCTGCACATAGAAGAGGGTCTGAAACTAGATGATCACTGTGGTCCTTTTCAACCCAGGCCATTCTATGATTCTATGATCATCAGTCATAGAAGATCTACAGTATGTATGGACATTATTTTTGTGCGAATATAATAGACACCCTCAAGCAAGTACATACATGCCTCCCACCATCTGATCGGTTGGAAGCAACAGATGACAGCTAGTTTTAAAAAAGCTGTGCATAGACTTTATAAACTGAACCTAACAGCAAATCTGAAGGTAAAATCTGCAGTGAAAAATTGTGCCACTGTACGAATTAATACAATAAAGCCAGAAGAGTGAAAAAGACTTCCAGCCAGCCCTGCAGCAACACTACACACTTCTTTTCCCCACTACGGAGCCAGAATATCTTTATCCAAATATTTTCATTTCCCTCATCTAGATTATAACTCCTGCAGAACAAAACTGTTACCATCAACATTAAAAGATCCCTTGACTGCTGACTTGATTTTTTTTTTTGTCCCCTAGAAAACAACCGATTAAATGGGATGCACAGGAAACTACTTGCTTTTCCCCAGCGGTGACAAAAATAGCTTCTCTGAGCAAGCACATCAAAAATAAACACAAGCTGCTGCAGTAAAAGAGAAAGTTTGATTTCATAACTCTTCCTTTTGCAAGGAAGCCCTTTGAAGAAAATATTAGGTTAGGCAGGCCTGTAGACAAAGCAGGGGAAGTCCCATGGCAGCCGCACAATAAATGGCAGCACGATTAACATGAGGTCATCACCTCCGTGTCGCTGATCCTTTGTGTGCTTTGAGCCTGGTGTGCTCCGAGCTGCCGGCAGCTGTTCAAGGGCAACACACAGCAAGAGAGAAAAGCAGCAGCCAGCAAGGGGTTAAAAACACTGATCTGGGATTGTTGGGCTATTTTGTGCTGTCAGCAGAACCCCTTTAACTTGTTATTATCTTGATTCCACCTCCTCCAGACCTGCCCAAGAACACAGCAGGGTGGCACAGGTCTCTGAAATCAATGCAGATGTGCCAGGTGCTTTCATCTGCAGTATAAAACAGCTGTCCCTGTCCCGCATTTCATTCTAAATTGTCACTTGTTCCAAGAACGTTTGTCAGAAAACCATTATCCAGACTTATTCAAAAACGCTATCAGCTCAGCAGCCAGATTATCTGCTCTAGTGTTATTCTGACTTCTTGGGATTCTACTGAGTTTCCTATTAAGAAAAAAAAGCATATTTGTAGAACCCCAGAACCCTGAATTCCTCCACTCAGAATAGCTAGTAAACCAGCACACTACTTCACACCCCAATAACAAGCGTATCTCAAACATGAGATGTGTCATAAACGTTATCCTCACAATCTTTTTTAAGCAACGAAAACAAACATTCCTGAGTCTCATGGCTTTTCTCAAGGCGCTGACAATATATTATTTCCGAATATAAACTATTCTCCAAGTCCAAACATCACATGTAATAAAAGATACTACTTTTTTTGGACCATCTTTTGGCTTGCTGCCAAAAAGCATAAAGCTATCTTCCCTCTCAGGAGTTCTCATTTATTCCTGAGGAGCAGTGTGCACTAGATGGGGCTGATAAATAATTCAAAAGTGAAATAGTCCCTTATTACAAATAGGAAAGTCCCTATTCAAAACAGGAAGAGCAGGGGAAAGGAAGAAGCTGTGCTGGAAATTAATTCTTCGGGATGTTGCAATACCATTGCATAGGGTAGAACAGCTTCCTTCATAGTGCACTGCTGCATCTTCATTGGAGTTTAGTGAGGCTTATGCCAAGGGGCTCAGTAAATAAGAGTGATGTGAAAAGTAAAGCTGCACAGATTTCCCTAATTACTAAAGCCAGGTCAGCACCTGAGTTAGGGACACGATTTTGTACCAACACGGTTATAAACACACTGCACCACTGTAAGCCCTACACTGAACACCTCTGTATGGTTGCAGCGCTCACCTCTGCCCATGCAGGTAGACTTCGTGCTAGGAGCTGCCTTTTCTGTGCAAAGCACCTTTAACTGCACAGACTATGGTTAAGTTAAGGAGTGAGTCACTGCTTCATTCAGTAGCATGGTTGCCATTTCCAGTAACACAGCTCCTTCGCTGACAAGGCATCAGCAAACCACTGTGGGTATCTGGCAGAACCCAGAGCTGATGCGTGCTGCACGAAGGAGCCCATAATAGCCAAAACGCTATGGACTGAGATCCCCATTGCAGTGCACACAGCATCAACAGCAAGCACAGCTAGCAAAGAGATTTCTGCAGGCTTGAGACTAAACAGAATCTTAAGGGAAAAAAAAAAAAAAAGAAAACAACTATACCCCTGCATTCAACAGGCATAAAAACCATTTTGTTTTCTATTACAGTTTTGTCTCAGTCTGGTAAAATCTGCTTTACAGCCAGACCTGGCACTCATCCTCCCTACCTCTCCCATGCACAGGACAGGGAGAGGTTCAAGGCTTTGTAGCTCCTCATTCATTCACAGCTTTCCAAATAAGCCTGCCATTAAATCCCCTTTTCTCTCCCTTGAGTCACACATAAAAGCTGCACAGCCATTAGTAACTATTAACCAAGCTTAATCAAATACTCTAGCCGAGTTTGAATGTTGCTATTCAGTTTGGGATGTTTAAAAGTAATTACAGGCAGCAAGACTTCTTGACACGACAAATATTTTTTAATAACATTACCAGAATTGTTAGTTCTGTTTTCTCTGTGAAAGCAAACAGAGTAATTCCAGCTGGAAAGTTAACATTTATCCTTGCAGTAGGCTAAAAAAGACTCTGGCAGCCATGCAGCCAAGTAAACTGCTTTCACTAACCAAGGGGCGATGGTGCTTCCAGGGAGACTCTCCTAAGCCAGCTTTCCTATGATCCAGAGTAGGGAATCATTGCAAAACTCCACATACCAATATCTCATTCCTTTTTTCCATTGTTTGTTGTTGATTTTTTTTTAATTTCTGATTCTTCCAAAATATCCCTCTTCTCACACACACCCTTTGAGCAACACCAGGTTGAGTCCTGATGAAAATTATTTTATCTTTAGAAAGGGAAACACTGCATTACTCAACAAGGGAAACCTTCCAATAGTGAGATGATGCTGAGCATAGAGGGGTTGGAAGGAGGAAGGTGCATGCTAAAAACCTCTGCGATCAGAGCTGACAACAATAGATTTTTGTTCACTTACGCTCATTGTTTAAATTGTGTTCTACTGCAAGGAGTCTGGGCGCCTTTCAAATGTAAATATTTTACAAGAGAATACCATATGGGAGACACAGCTGTTTGTTTTTATTAGGGAAAAAAAAGAATCCTTTCATTTCAAAAAGATTTTTTAAAAAAAACCCTACTCACGGTTCTATGCCAACAGTTGAATTATCTTAATTCAAATTAATCCCTAAGTAGTTGCAGGAAGCATTTGAAGTTGGGTTTTTGCAGTTGTTAAGCGCTTAAATAAGTTGTAATGGAAATCAAAATGCAAGATGTTTATACATTGGTATTTTCTCATGCTTTATTAAAAAGCCAACACATTGAGTCTTAACTCAATACTACAGGTGACATTCAAAGTTCAACAAGGCATGACTACATCTAAATAGATACATAGTATCAACTACAAGGACTAATTAAATTTGGGTCAGCATTCCCACTTCCCAAGCAGGGAGCAGTATTGGGCAACCAGAACTGCTCCAGATGGATGGCCATGTTGTAATTTTCATAGGTTGTGTTCTTTTCAAACTTCCTGTGGGAGGCTGTAAGTCACTTCCAGGCTAGACTGAAGGTAGCATAAGGTGAAGATTGGTTTAAAGTTAATTATATCCTTCAGTATAGCTGACACTCATGGGTCAAGACTGGAAGCTCCTCTCCCAAATGAAAGAGACTTTGGTGCAGCCCCTGCAGGACAGCACAAAATGCAGGATGCATTTTATGCTATGTTTACATAAGGCAAATCCCACTGCTGTTCAACTGCACTTTCAGAATGTGTCTGGGACTGAATTTTCTACCTGATGTGAGCAAACTACTTCTGTAGTGCTATCACAGCATACACTTTTCTGAAGCAAAAGCCCTTCTCGGGGCAAGGTTGAAACCTAGAGCCTCTCACTCAGTACTCTTTCCCCTCCCCATGTTCCCAGTGACACAAACCACTGTTATGTCACGCTCTGCACAAAGCAAACAAAACACACTTCTCCCTAACACAGCATCCTACCAAAAAGCACCTGCAGGTATTTTCTGAGGCAGGTGACTATGGCTGAGCCTTTCCGTCACAGCCTCATATCACCTAGTCACTGCAAGCATTGATGCTGATTATGAATTTACACTGTCAAGAGTAATGCACAAATGTTGCAGCCTGAACAATCATTCCACACGAGGGCATGACTTTTATAAGCGAGTTTGTGCTTGAAATTCAGTGATGAGATCCAACAGATAAAAAGGTTAAAAAATAAAAACGGTAAGGACAAGATTTCCCTGGACAATAGGCAACAGAGGGGTTACTGACATCTAAATGCATGCTGCAGGCAAGAGCTGACTTTCTGACACCGTGCCCCAAACCATGTTGTTCTTATAATAAAATCATTCAGGCATCAGTTGTGAGGTGGAAGACTACACCAAAATAGTACTCCCCACACAGTATCTTTTTCATTTGCATCATTTACTGCTGGGCATCCAAAAAGAAAGGACAGCTTATGTAAGGGCCTTACCCAGGTCTGGGAATGTTTTTCATTTCTCCTTTGACAAAATCTTTCTTCTATTAAAGGAAAGGCAGTATTTTTTCAAAGCTGGACTGTACAAATTCAGACATTTCCTCTTTCTGGTCCAAGCATTTCGTAAGAGAAGTTATCACTTTGGCTCCATGTTCAGTCTGAGGAGCACAAATAGTCTCATTGATGTTAGTAAAAAAAAACCTGACATCTGTGTAAGGGGGAAGTCTCTAGAATAACTTCTTTTGATGGGAGAGACATTGCAAGCCCTGTTTCTCTGCCTACATGTAATAGTACCCACCACTGGTTTGGGTGTCACTGCTCTGTTGCAGTGGTACCAAAATAAGCACCAGGCTTTAAGAGGCACCTGATGGCACAGCAAGCTAACCAGTAGCTAACACAAGTGACACCTCAGAGCACAGGATAGGTTCAGACAGTGACTAAAGAGAACCACTCAAGCAGCTGCTTTTTGGGTATCAGCCTACCTCAGTGAACACATTTAGTTAGTGGTTCCCCTTAAGGCATAACCCTACATGCTAACTCCATCTCACTGCTATCTGGAAGATTACATTAAAAGTGTTTATTTGGGTTGAAAAACATCAATGGAGATTAGCTGAGATTTCTTGATTCATTTTCTTCCCCAGCCCTCCTTGTCAAAGTGAAACTTCAGTTATGTGTGCAGGATTTAAAGGGTGAGAATAGCTCCCGAGTCCTGCTAAGGGAGGAATCAGCTGAATACACACAGCTCACTAAGTAAAGCAGTACATCATCCTTTGAGTTTTCTACTTCCACACAAAAGTCACCTGTTGACCAAAATCTCCCAATCCTGCCATAGACTCACCACGAGGCTTAAAATGCTTCAGAGCAACATAGAGGCAGCATGAGCATCATCTGCCAGCTTTTAGGGCTTTATAACACAATCTTTCTTCACCATAACTTGCATGTCTTAGATATTAAGAGGTGAAGTTCCACTGAGAAGCTGAGGCATACCTTATATCTCAGAGATGAACGAGCAGTCCTCACACATGGGGACCCTGAACCTGCCATAGCAGCAGCAGCACAGCTGTGTGTGACAGCACGATCCCTACCTCACCGCTGTCTGTGGGTTTTGGATAGGACTCCTTCCCTGCCAAATTCAGCTGTTTGTTACAGTACCTGTGAGAAACATTTGGTGAGCAACTAGAAGTAATAGTTCAGATTTACATTAACAATAATGATAAAATGAACCCAATAAATTTTCAGTGTAATTGCTTCAAAGTCAGGAGAGAGAAAACTGTTACCACAAGTCCAAGTTTTTCATAGGTGATGGCCCCTGTATCCATCTGTTTGCAACAAGCAAAGACACTATTCCAAAAAAAGAAAAATATCTTTTGCATTAGCAATAAATTTGCTACAAAATATTTTCAGTAAGTCATTAATAATAGTGTATTCCCCACTTAGGACTCAAGTGCCATCAAATAAAAATAAGCTGCAGTTGCCAGTTGGAAAACTAACTCCATATGTGTCTGTAGGAGTAACAGCAGCACCAGCGTTCAGGTGTAAGGTTTTAATTTCGGCAAGGAAAGGTCTGTCCATTCTGGAGGTACCTAATCTACAGGAGCCCAGCCCAGAGCATTGTCTCCACTCCCATCAGGCCAAATTGAGAGGATCGGGTGACTATGCTGTAGCTGTTGATGTAGCAGAACACAGATTTCAAATGGCATTCTGACACATGGCTCATTAAGAGCTTACACACAATTGTTACCAAAATACTTAGGGGGATACAGTGCTCATTCCATAACCTGAATCTACACAACGCCCTTCACGTGCGCTCATTGACTTGTTAAGTTTTGACACAAAAGCCATAGAAACTAATCAAAAATAACAGTCTAAATATTCTGATGAACCTGGACCTTCAAATCTTACTAATTTCAGTAGGGACAGAGGAGCTTAAATAAATTTTCAAATTTGGATGATGGGCAACAGGAACCTCTGTATGTACATGACCTGAGAAAGACTTTAGATTCTTCTTGAGCCTTTTGGTATCACCAAATGATACTTATAATGATCACAATTATAGCTTTCCTTGATCTCATTAGCTCATTTGGGATTGATCTGAAATAGCAGGAATGCAACAGCACTGAAACCATCAAGGACAGGGAAAAGTCGAGTCAATGCTTCACAGTACAGCAAGAACATAGGGAGTATATTATGCTAAAATATGACACATTTTTGTCAGAGACAAAGCATATTTCATACAAATGACAGGAAGAAGTGAGGCTGGCAAGAGCATTTCCCGGGTGTGCAATATTTTTTGAGTTAGTTCAAACTACAGCTGAGCTAGCTAAGAGAAAGAGAGGCCATGAGGCAGCCTCTCATAAAGCAATGTAGTACCAAGTCTTCTCTTACTGACAACTAAGAAAAGCATAAAGACTTTCTTCCAAATCTCCCCAGTGACTTTAAAAATAAAATACTTAAATCACAGGTTTACAGATTCCCTCTATTTAATCACAGTAAATGTCACCAAAATACCAGGCAAAGTACACACACAAGAAAGTAGAATCAATTGAGCTTCTTTCTCTAGGGTTGTTCTTAGTTTCACATGTTGCACAGTATCAACTTTCTCCTGCCCAGGTGATGCTATGATTAAATGATCTATGATGTCCACTGCCTTCATAATGTAAACCTACCACTCCTTCCCATCTAACACTTCAAGGACAGGAGTGGTGATGGTGCATGATGTGCAGCTGATGTGGGGAGACCATCGGAGCCAGAAGCCACTTGTCTTTCCTGCCATGCAGCCAGATGGGGGCCCATCACCTCCTGAAATACCACTTGATCAGAATTTATTTGCAACAGTAACCACCAGGACACTACTACTATACTATGAATATGCTCTGCTCACTTAGATATAACATGAGTGGGAGCATGATTTGGGCACTGCAGCTATAATGATGCCAATTTATAATATTTCCTTGGTACTCCCAGTCGTTTGTAAAGTTCTTAGGGAAAATAATCCACAGTATAAAGTAAAAGATCTACACAGAGATTCTTTTGCCTATAGTAATACGTACTTTGACAGCTTTGGTTTACTTGCAATAGCTTCAGATTCAACACTTTGATTGATAATTTGTCATGTTTTCATCTTCACAAGGTATAAGAAGACATATAATTCAGCCTTGGCAGCTACAGGTAATCACTCAACAAATCATACCACTAGCCAAGAACAAACAAGGAACACCAAGTCAGTGAATCTAATCCATTACAAGAAGCAAGCAGGGAGCTGTTACTCAGGATAGTTTTTACAATAACTTTGGAGCAGTAGAAGTAAGGACTTTTGACTCCCATTGCGAGAGGCACCTGAGATAAAGAACTGACATTTCCAAGAGTTCACCACACCACATGCACACAGCTCCACCAAAATAACAGAAATCCTTGATCAGAAATACAAATTCGGAAAGCAATTAAAAAGCCCAAGAGAGATACACCATAAACTGCTTCTCATTAAATGAACAAATACCAGACTTGTTCAATCCTAAAACAGAAGAAAAAGACCTCATCTTCAAATGAACCTCTTCATCCACAAAGCAACAAAGTGCTGAGCATTGGAGCACCAGGTGTAATGAACATATCAGACAGCATTAAGTTAAAACAATGGCTCAGATATCAATAAGCCTCTTCTAGGAATTCAGTCAAATCCAGACTTATTTGGATTACATGGCACTTTGGGAAATCCAGTAGTACCGGATCATTTTCCTTCCCATCAAGATCAAAGAATCTGATTTTTTTCTTCTCTTACACACACACAAGAATACATTGATCTTGTATAAAATTGCTCAACTGTACCAACTTGTAGACAGCCCAGCAGCTTAGTGACTGTGTGTGCCAAGTCAAGCCTGAATAATGATTCTTGTTTGCAGCTCCCGAGGCCAAGAGCACTCGGGAGGCAGCAGAAGCAGCTTATTTCAGGAAAGAGTACATCTCGTTGTCCAGTAAGAGCCTGCTTTGGCCCTGATCCTATAGTTTAGGAGTTAGAACCTAGGCGATAAGGCACAGAACTAATGAGATTTGAAGACTTATTTCAGTCCCACATGATGTACAGCTCTCCTGGCCCTCACTTCTCCTGCTCTGGGTCTAGCAAGGAAAACACTACAGTGCTACACCTTCTGGAAACAAACCAACCCTGCCCTGTGCCAAGATGGGAGCAACTCTGACACTGAACTCAGGGAGACACGCTTTCAGCTGCTGTAGAACAGTCAAACTCTGCTGACTGCAATGGAACTGCATATATTTTGGGGAGCCATGCAGCTAGCTCAATTACCTGGACACTCCAGCAGTGGGCATGCACACATGTAAAGCAGAGCCAAAGCCTTGCATGAGCATAAGCAACAAACATCTTCATTTCCATTTATGTCAGTGGGGGCTACAGTGATTCAGTATGACTGAAATCAGGCATGTCTTAACAACATATCCATACATGGATTTAAATAGATGTCTCTTTAGGATGCCATATTGAGATATTGGCCTCTTCTCCTCATAACTGTTAGCACCCGAAAACTCCTTTAGATTGAAGGAAAATATTTCTCTTTTTCTTCATTCTTATAGCAATGTAGCATCAAAGGCATCAAACAGAGTAAAAACAAGTGTTAACAGTGAAAATGGAGGCTCTAAAATTATATTTGGTAACTAAACAACGTTGATGTAAATAAATGAGCAGACTCAACTGAAAGTAATTCAGCCAGCACTCTCTGTGCTTTTGCTGCTCTATAAAGAAGAACGTGTGGATATTGTGATGAAACTCAGCTTGAAGTCATTAGTTTTCCAAACAAAGACATACCCTGATGTTGTTCTGAAAGTTGTAAATTAGGAGATGGAAAGAATTCCAGACTTTCAGATTCCATCACATATTTTCACAGTCAAGAAGAAAGTTTTGTTATCCTCCTCAGAGGGCTGTTGTGTCTTTAGGAACAGCTTTTCTTTTGTTCACCATTTCTGTTTTCCTACACTGTGTCATTCAGCCCTGTATGACAGGTCTGTATGGCTTGAATAGCTATTAAGATGGCAAGATACTAAGATTAAAAGTAGCCACAAGCTTCACTTCAGGTTGGAAGTTCAATTTTTTTTTTTTCCTGGTTCATACATTATCAGCAATAGTACAATTCCTTTCAGGTCCAGCACTGTGTAAATCTGTTACTTGTGAATTATGCCTCCTGTGTCATCTGGCCAACCCCATTTCCTTCTCTGGGGTTGTGTAAGTGTCACTGGGAGTATTGTCTGAAGACAATGAGTTTGAAATTTGAAGACAATGAGTTTTTACAGGTGGCTTTGGAAGACACATACACAGATAAGAGTAGTTTTTGTACTGTATAAACTAGGTAAGTTTTCGGCATTTTTGTCAGAGATGTGGTGGGTTTGCAGAGCAGAGTAATACACCACAAGCCCTAACTTCAGTGGTGCACAGTGAGCAGCTCTCTAAAGTAAGACTTGTCTATATCATTTCTTTTCAAATAACTGTATTTTAGTCACTGAACTGCCATGGTCTGGAGAACAGGAAACAGGAAAGCAGAGGCTAAAAGCAGCACAAAGCAGGTGTTTCAGTGCCCATATATTTTTGCCTCTGCACTGTCAGTCACAGGCACTGAGGCCTTCACTCCAGCTGACAGAGCTGTACCAGTGCAAGAGTTTTGTGTCAATGCAGTTAAACCAGGGCAACTGTGCTGATGGAGCTGTGGCTGCAGCATTTATAAGGAGAAGGATAAAACCGCTTGTCAGATTTATTCTAGTCTTTACAGGTTGGGATGAGCACAGTTGTGTTGGTAGAGGTGCATCCACACAAGAGCCTTTGGCCAGAGGAGCCGTGCTGGACACAGTGACTTGGCGGTGACAACCACATGGCAAAGAGGCTACAACTGGTCTGCAGAGTGACTGAAAGCAGAACATCAGAAAAATGCATGCCAATCTGTGCTGACTTTGAATGATGAGCTGTCACCTCCAGGACCAGCTGGTCCTCAGGCTCTGGTAGTAGGAGTGATGGCACTACAAGTACACGAGTGGCCCACAGCTGGTCCCTGGGAAGTCGGTGCCAGTCTTCCCAGGGATCTTGACAGAAACTGAAGTTGGCACAAAGCGCTGCAAGTCATTTAATGATCTTATGATGACAGTACTCTGAGCAAATCAATATTAAGGCTGACTTCCATTTTATAAATTGAATCACAGATTAAATTCCTTTGTCTTGCAGGAAATCTCTGCCTTACAAGACACTACAAGGAGAAGAAAACTCAAGTGCACCTTATAATCAGCTGCATCTATTCTAGGACCACAATGACTAAAATGCATTAATCACATATTTACCATGGAATTATTGGCTCATTTCTTATTGTATAATAGTGACTTATTTTAAATGTCTCCTTAGCTGCAAAATCTCTGTGCTTGCAGTGCTTAGATTTAGGTAAACTACAACTAAGCTGCTAATACAATACTCTCTACCCTCGCACAGCCCCCAAAGGGAGGAGGACCTATCAGGGATTGTATAAACCTAAAAGATACTTTAGCTGTTTACAGTCAACAGACAGTTTGGCCCTAACTGTTGTAAAGCTCAGGATGGGAGAAAAGAACAGCATGTTCCAGCCTAGAAAGCAGGCAAGAAGGACATCAAACCCCTCCTTAGTTGTACTTAGATTAAAACAGATGATATTGGGAGTGTCCTAAACACCCATACTCACTCTGCTGCTGCTAGGAAATCATATGATGTATAAGGGTGGAATGCTAATTTTAAACCAACTTATGGTGGAACATTTTTAGAACGGGATCGTGTCTAGTGGGTTTGATGCAAGGATACAAAAAACCATGAACGTGTGGATAGAGGTGCCCAGCACTGTACCCCTTTGGGGAATTATTTACACATTCTCATCCCTAACGTTCAGAAGGACAGTGGAATTCACTAAGCCTGGTAGTAAAGGTGAATTCATTACCCATCTAGTTCTTCCCTTCATTATCTTGAAAGTCTGATTTCACTATCAGTAAAAGCTACAAACAACATTTGTCTCACTGTTCACTCAGTTGGGCCTCTGGAAATCAAAATACTTTCCCCAGTGTTAGAAGAAACACTTCATATATATATATATCTATATATATTATATATATAGAATCATATTAAAAAATAAGCTGGACCATACTCAAAACTGTAATTTAGAGCTAGCTCTACCCATCTGCTTCCTTCCTGTTCCCACCTCCAACAACAGTCATTTCATTCATCTTTGTTCCCATAAGCTCCCCCCCATGCATCATTGGTTACTCTGTATTCTTTGTTTCCTCAGGTCTATTTCTAAGACTACCTGTCAGCTACATTGTCAGATGATTCAGGAAACTTCAGTGTTGTGACTGACTAGAAATTGATGAGGGTTAAAATAACTTTTGCTATTAAAAGCACAGCCAAAAAGAGGGAACATTTTTCTTTGGAGGAAATCCATTTGGATGCATTCACTCCTAGAAGCCCTAAACAGCTTGATCCAGGACCTGCTAAAAAGAAGCATAATTTCTACTTATAGCAGGATGAAGCAACTTTTCCCTTGGAGATTACATCACTTACAATGGATGTTATGTTTTCCACTCTGATCTCTTTAGTAAAGTCCAAATGTAGGAGAAACATATTGCTCATTGGAAAGCTGCATAAAGAACAGCTGCAAAACAGGGAGAAAAATACCAAAGGAAACAGAAATCAGTGTAGTCAACTATTCCCCGATTTACCTTTGCACAACCAGGTCTCAATGAAAAGGTGGTTGTCAGCATGGGAAGGACAAAGCTGATAACATTTTGCCTTGAATATTAACTGTTAAAAAATCTTCACAAACCCTGAAGACGAAACAACTCCAGCAAGAAACAAACAACTAGCTGAAACCCAACACTAACATTACAAAACATTAATTTTAGTTTATAGCATGTGCATAGAAATAGAACACAGTGCAAGAACCACTGTGAGGCAAAGAGAAGGTTGCACAAAATAGCATTCAAAAAAAAAAAAAAAATATCAGGAAATGCCAGAATTAAGGTTGCCCAGGCAACCTTAATTTTACCCCCCGTGCATATGCATTTTACAGCACAGTCTTTAAATACACCATAGCATTCCATTTCTCGAATGGTATCACAGAAGAAAGCTCCTAACGGCAATACCAACTTGCCGTGTTCTGCAGTTGGTGACATTTGCTACAGGGAGGAGGTGGATTCTTTTGCAATCTTTCTTACTTCAATAGTGAATTAATTTTACTAACTTGGGAAGTGAATTTTCAACCATTTTTAAGCCTTGGAAAGTAGAAAATTTTCATCCTGGTTTAATGTCTCATACCAACATAAATATCCATACACACACACCTGTGTGGGCAATGTAAACTTTGCTCACAATTGTAACTTCTTGTTCTGCTGTTTTGCAGAGATGAGATGAATTAATTAAAGCAAACACAGAACTTGTTAGATTTGCTGGATTCCTTTCTCTCACAGGTGAATGCTAGGCCAGGAAATAAACCGGCCCCTGGGAAGCAACAGAAAAGAACACCCTTTCCAAAAGGAGCTGTGGGTGTGAGGCCACTACAGACAAATAAATATGATTTCAGGAATGGAAGTAAGAAACTTCATAGTAGCTTCAAGAAGCTAAGAAACCTTTATTAATAATGAACCAAGTGAGAGCATACACTGCCTTCTCTCCAGCATAGGCTGACAAATAAAGAAACCCAAACAGCTGCCACTTTAAAAACATCTAATACCAATGATAACAATGCATTTTGTTTCCATCTTGCTTCCCTCCTGTTTTAAGAAGGATCTTTGGCATTTCTGAAAAGCCAATAAAAAAAACTTGTTTGTGTTTATCTTATTGAGACTCCAACCACACAGCATATTGATCCACTGAGTATCAAGACAATTTTCCTGAGAAGCAAATGACTGCTCACAGGGCCAGATATGGCAAAGACAAATGGCCTGTGTGGCTTCTATCCACCGTGGTAACAGGCATCATAATTCCCCAGGAGGTAAGAGCCTGGCCATTCTGCTGCTGCCCTCAGATAGTAATGGACACACAGTGCTCCAGCTACAATCAGCTTCAAACCCCCCCCCCAGTCTGCAGGAATAGATCCAAAATTAGTCCAGCACAGAACAGAGGCATGTATTTCAGAGCACTGAACCTGCACAACAGAGACTTGGCTTCGCTCTGCAATCTGTCTGCTTCTCCCAAGCAAGCCATGTCCGTTCTGTGCACCCTGTGCCCCCTGCCAGATTTCCCCCTCTCCCTGCTTACCCTGTAGGCTCTTCGGGGCAGGTTTCTCCTCCAAGTACTCATTGGTGTCAACATACAACATAGTAAAATTCTGATCTCAGCTGGGGTCTCTAGGTATCCTTGGAATGCAAATAATAAGTAGTAAACTAGCAATGAGAAAAAAAACAACTTTGATTTGTGCAAAATAATCCACGGCTTGGATTGTCACGACTTGTGACAGATTCTTTCCTACAAACATTAAGTTGATGGCAAAGCTCCCATAAGTCCCAACAGGATCAGAACAGCCTGTATATATTGAAAGCTTTCA
This sequence comes from Pavo muticus, assembly GCA_016647715.1. NCBI lineage: Eukaryota > Metazoa > Chordata > Aves > Galliformes > Phasianidae > Pavo > Pavo muticus. Next base: position 429,096 of record JACDJE010000005.1, read on the forward strand.
AAAGGCCAAGAGCATCTAGTTTGAATGACATACAATATTTCAGCTCCTATGGAAATTTCAAGTTCTCATTAAGCGTGTGATGCAGTCAGTCCTGAGTCACAAGCTACATCCATTTCTGAGCACAGAGGATCCTTGGGGACACAGGCACCTCAGAAGCACTGGATGCCTTATGAGAAGCTTCAGTGACCCAGCCAATAATACTTACAACAAAAATAATATTTTCCATTCTCACATATTACTAAGTTGTAAACTGTTCCTTAGATACCTGGACACAGAGTTTATGAGAAACATATGTAAAATTCTGACAAGCAAACCTTGTTTATACCTTCTCACAGAATAACTACTGAAAGGACCAGTTTTCAGATGTCTGCTGGGAGCTGTCAAGCATGCCAGCATGCCAAAGCCATCTTCAAGCTATGCATTTCAGACACTGTCTGCTTTCCCTGTGATACATGCCACCCCCTGAGAATTCCTTTGCTTTTTTTCCCCGGGACAGATAACACCCTAATGGTTGACTTCAAATGTCACCAGTAACTCAGCAAGAACTCACTGAGTCTTCACAGTAAGAGAAGGGAAAATTCTCACGTTCAGGAGAATTCCTCATAGGATTACACTGTCTGGTTTAAATCATGAGTGGGTGAGCAATGCATCTGTGAGATGTTGCGCTGGGATGTGATAAAGACCGTTCTCCTCAGCTCAGAGGATGCAAGACCTGATAAGTTGCTCTACATTTTGAGATCAGCCAGAGGACTCTCTCATGTCCTCCTTGGGGGAGTCGTAACATTTCTATTTTCACTCCTGTCACCGAAATAAGGAACAGCCAACACAGCAAGGACTTTCTGTCCCTAAAACTGTAATTCCTGAACACTTAATACAAGTGAATCTGTTCTAACCAGCTGCAGGGTTGGTGTTGTGATCATTTTTTTCTTTTTATCCTGTGTTTCAACATGACAGCATACGGAAGGATCTCAGTCACAGCTATGGTGACTGTATACTAATAACATGACTCCATCCCTCTCTTACCACTTCCAAGGAGAGGACAGGACAAGTAGTTGGATACTTGTTTTCAATTATTTTCTCTTTCTATCTTTACTTTACCGTCTCATGACGCCCTTCTGTTAACTCGACCTTTATACTTTTCAGCATAGCAAAAAAATTGCATTCAAGATTGTTTTTGTACTTCTTGTAGCTAAGCCTCATTGTGATTAAGCTGTTTTATATGAAGATGACAGAAAGCTGGTGTGCCCTGTTTAGATACACATACTGCTTGAAAGTATACCAGACAAATACTCCTTTCAGCTCTGTGCTGTTACGCAGTTTTAATCCCCAGAGCAATAAATTTGGCTCTAATATATCACTCAGTACCTTGAATGATACAAAATGGATTCACTGTAGATTAGCAGTGCTGTAACGGAATAAAATCTGCTGCTACAGAGTCTGGATTTACTCAGTAAGTAATCTCTGGCTTCTGAAGTTCACCAAAATGCATCCCCTTATCTAAAATTAGACCAAAATGACAGTGAGAGTTTCGTTTCCAGTCTTCACATCTCTCTTCCTTCTAGCTACAGCTTCCTAAAAATTGTGTTGCAGACAAAGGCAACCACTGAAGAAGTGTCATAAAAATTACATTTTGGGCAACCCAGTCACTCTAAAATTATTATCAGAAGAGTAGCTTTGTATTATGCCATTTTAGAGGATCTAATACACCATCATTTAGTCCTCTGCACCACACAGTATTACCGTCTAGCCCCTACATAAGCAGTCATGGCATTCTCTGTATTTCTAAAGAAACTATTCCTCCTTTTACAGGTTGCATTTATTTATTTATTAGTTCACAGGTAAGAAATATCCTGAGGAAATAACTGTGCTTCTGAAGGAACAGAGAGTTGTGCAAATTGGAAGCATTTCTTTTGTTGAAAGCAGACAGTATTTTCACCATGAAACAAGTAGCCTAATATCCCTACTGAATTTAGGTCTTAGACATCTGATAAATACACTGTGAAGATTTCAGAGGCCCCTCGCAAACTGAACGTTTCTAACTCAGCAGCTGTAAATGCAAATACCTAACAAGTGTGCTGAACAAACTGTGCTCTGAATATCTCCGAATTACAAAATTGAAGCTGATGGCAAACTGGAGATTAACTTTATCATACAGAAAAAGAGCAAAAGACCATGCTTTTAAAATTATGCACAAGTACAAGGGTGAACAAGTAACCTCGTCCATCACACTTGGTTGAAAGGAGAAATCTGAAAATGCAGCTTGGAGAATTTCAGCTCTATTAAAAGATTTTGAAAAAAACTTTAGTCTACCAGCTCTTTAGACATGAGATGCTCTTCAGTGATTAACAAACACCCTCTGAACACATCACTGATAGAGAGGTATACCCAGGATACAGACGCTCACCTACAAGGAAACAAAGAAAAGAGAGGAGAACCCCTCTCTTTTCTTGATAACAAGTTATAAGCTTGAGAAGTCAGAATATTCCCCTCCCATCATGGAGAGATTGATGAAGATAAAGGTATTAAGTAACTATTCCATCACAGGTCAGGGTCTCAAGGAGTTCTGGCTTTTTTTTTTTAGAGAAGGCAAGTAAGCTCACGGGGGGGTCTGGGCAGTGCACATACATTAACGAGCAGTGTAAAGGTTTGGTGCTGGAGAACCTGGTTTTCTTCACTGCCTGGCAGACACTCATAAGAGTAGCTATTATTTCTGAGGTATTTCTGTTCTTCTCTGGGAAATCTAACAAAGTAGGCTCAGGCTGCTGTTACCTGCACCACTATATCAAGTACAAGAGAGCATCTTACTGGAAACATGCACATTGGCTGCCAAAATTGCCAGACATATTCCCTTTAAGTCCGATTTCCATCAATGCAGACAACTTTTCTGACCACCTCTCTCCCAGAGTCTGTCTGAGGTTGCTACATGAGTGACAGAGCAGTTATCTCACCTAACACAGCCAGAAGCTTCCTGCTTTCTTGGGCAACAGGAGGTGGAAGCCTAAGAGTCCCAGATCTACCAGTTTCTCACTGCTTTCTTGGATGCAATACAACCCATTAACTGGCCAGACATCCCTCCGCGGCTCCATCTGGAGCTCTGTGGAAGCCTTTCTCTGTCCTCCTTTTACTACTAACTGAAATAGTATCAAATATGCAGTACAAAATACTCAAGCAAATTTTGGATCCCAGGCCCTATGTTATATTAAAAGAGGCTGCAGTGGGAGAAAGGAGGTCTTGCAGTTAAGCATCAGAAAATTGGATCATTTCTGTTCCCCCAACACTGTCAAATCTTTGCATTTCATCCACCTCTTCATGCTCCAGCGCCATCTGTAAAACAGAGATGCTAATAATCCCTCACGTCTCACAGCTGTTCTATGAATTAACTCACTAGAGCTTAGCAGTGTTTCAGTACCAGTGACAGGAGCTAACAGGACATACACGACATCTTTTCTTTGTCAGGTTATTAATTACTGCACATATTCTCCAAGTCTTTGCAACTCAGGGTGTTTTAAGGCTGAATGAAAAAAAAATGAGAGCAAATAACCTTTCCCTGCCTACACATCATCCATCTCTCACATTATTGGATATAACACAACTCCTAATCAATATATAATTTTGCCCTTGTTTTAATGTGTTGCTATATTACAGGCTACCTATTGCTGAATGTGATCATGTCTCCTCTTGGACTGGTGTTAAACAGTGCTAAAATGCAAGATGATGCCAGCCCAAAGCTGCCATCTTTCAGTTGCACTGAATAAGCCTGCATGTGTTGAGCGCATGTTTAAATTACATATTTCACTCAGCTTCCTAAAGAGGAGACAGCAAGAGTTTTATAACCATAGCAGATCTTGAAAATTAAAGCAGTCATGGTAGATTTTGCAGAACTCCTCTTTTTTTTTTTTTTTTTTTTTTTTTTTTTTTTTTTTTTTTCCCCTCCATAGAATAACCAAAGAAATTTTCCTAAAATTTGCTTTAGACTAAACAGAGTTCCTTCTCACTGTCTGGTCTCTACCTCCTTCTTTTGGGGATTTAAGGAACACATTAAACAAATACCTAGATGGGAAGCATCCAAGGAATAGTTAACTGCTAATAGAAAGGGATTTGGGATGGTCCTCTTCCTTCTGGGTCGGGAATAACTAGAGCTGGGGAGAGAAAGGCTGTTGCCTAATGCAGCATTTCAGCATTTAAAAACCTGGTATTTTTCCAAAAGAAAAATGGGGCCCTAGCAACTTGGCAGCCTGCTGCTCAGCCACAGATTCCACAGTGCCAGGATGTTCAGCCCCATGGCACAATGCACGCCTGGCTGCCCCAGGCTCACACACCCTCCTGGGAGGGCATCACCAGCCCCACAGCAGCTTGCACAGCTGGCTGGCTCTGCAATGGGGATGCTGGAAAAGATCCAACTTCTGCCACAATTTCAAGCAAAAAATCAAACCATGTCAGCAAAATATACAGCTCCTTGCAAAGCAGGAAATCCAATTAAATAAATTTATCTTATCAGCTTTAACGTAAATCTGACAGCTTGCCATGGTGTGGGGCAAAGTGAGATTTCAAATGAACTCAAGTAAAATTGGGTTTGTGACCACACGTGGGTTCCTTGCAGCTTTTGCAAGAATAACCTTTACAGTCCAGTTTGAGTCGTGCTGTTTCACAAAAATGATGATCGGGGATTCAAGAAATTGGAAATAAAAAAACTGAAAGCATAGAAAGGCCATAGTTCACAAATAAAACCAAAATATCTACTCGGAGTTCACTATTCCTATTTCTGTCACCTCAGTCAGGTTGCATCCAGGGCTGGGGCTGAGCTCCTCCTTCCCCAGCAAGCAACACTACCTCAGGCATATGCAAGGGAAACTCAAGAGGGAATGAAATGATCGAGACCAGGAGCTTTAGCATCTCCATCGCAGGATGCAAAAGCTACTCCTCTCACCAGGCTACCCACACGGACACCATGTTAAATCCCCCAAAACACATACAGATAAACAATGCCCAGATGGCACTAGGGAGAAAAAGAGAAACCTCACTGTATGTGCACACTGTAATTTGGGGAAAGCGTTCAGATACGAGGGTGCAGAGCTCTGATACATCAGACAAACGTGCATTTGAATGAGCCTGCAATATTGCTGCTACACTACTGCTTTTAACCTCTGCTAGAACAGCAATGAAAAAAGGGACCAGGCGACTACAGGAAAGGGATTTTTGGTGGTTGGAACAGACTGGGCTGGCTCAATAAATCACTGCTGTTGCTATTCCTCTCTGCTGCAGAATGATCTAACCTACCTAAAAGCAATGGCAAAATTCCCATCGACTTCATCACTGGAAGGAGGATTACTGAAAACCTCAGCACTGGAGGTGTCAGGAGCCCTGATTCTAACTAACATTTTAATAAATTATCCAGGCCTTGCTGCTTGCCTTTTTTATGGGTGTTAACCCTTTTCAACACTGACTTTTTAACCAGTTATGATTTGTACCATGAAGAACAAACTGAGGCAGAAAAATGTTGAGACACACCATTTAATACTTGCCAGATCTGCATACGTAGATCTATCTTCCTCCTTACCCTGTTTAGAGAAAGCATTTTCCCCTTCTTAAAATCCCTCTGCTCTAGGCTGCATGTCTGAGACATGAAGTGAACTGCTCTATCACAGCACCTGATCACCGAGCAATAACAGCAACCATGGACAGCAAAAGTCACAGAAAATTGACCTCCTGTTGCTACCACGGCCTTATTTGGTGTGGAAGCTCAAACATACCATCATTAATGAATCAGACCAGAAGTATTTGTCTCTTGGCTTGTTCAGAACAGACAAACCTCCTGCACATTTATGCTGCTTGAGCACCCAGCACAACACCACAGAGTCTGCTCATACGCCCTGTCTGCACAGTGGGCTTAGGGATGCTCCAGCTGCCCACCATGGTAAGTTCTTCTGCACCTCATACACCCTAAAGCTACAGCCAATATCTTTAAATTCCTAGTTCACATTCTGGTACGAGTGACTGCAATTGGACAAGCTGTGTTATCACTCCTTTCCAAAATGCAGTCTTGATTCATATACAAGTCCAAAGGTACATATGTGTCTAATATTAGGAACTGTGATTTGAATCTTTCAGCCTCGGCTCTGTAAGGCATCTGGTAATAAAACTCTTTTCCATTATAATGAGGTAGAAAAAGCTTTTACATGTTGCTTACAAATCACAGTATTTGGTGCCTATAGAAGCTCATTTCCTTTGGGTACTCAGCAGAGCTGATGGGTTGTTCTGTTGGTTCTGTTTTATAGACTGGTGATGCATAGTGCATTTGTTACTAAAGGCTCGTGGCTATGCAGCAAAGTCACCCATGCGCATACACTTCAGCAGCCTACTGAACAAAGCAATGAGATTTGGTGTGTTACCTAAAAGCGATCAGATGTCAACAGTTCTTGTCGGTCAGAAGGAAAGAGGATGGATAACTGTAAGTGCTACAATAGCTAAGAGAATACTCCAGCTAAAACAAACCAGATCAAAACGTCTCACGTGAAGCTCAACGTGAACTGATACTGATTTGCAACCAAAGATACCTGAAGTTGTTCAGCCTATTTCAATATCAGATTTTAAACAACAAAGCTCAACAACTTCAGAAGTGATCATAAAAAAATAATAAAAATTACCAAGACCACAATTTCTTCCTGAAGTACCAAAAAATACAAATAATATAGAAAGCAAATAGCGCATACATTCCATTTCTAATTCCTCTATGGGTAAAAGCATCTGCTAAGGAATTCCTTCACTAAAATATAGCATCAAATATCACTGTAACATGATAGAAAGCACAAAGTTGCAAAGTCCTAGGATACAGCAAGCAAAGACTTACTCAAACGCAAAGGCCATAGGCACAGAAATAAAAGACAGAATCTGCTTACCTTTAGAAGGCCTCAGGTACACAAGGGTCTCCAGAGAGATACCCTTACCTCCACTGCCAACCCTTAAATGAGGTCTGGGAAGGGGTGCATCCTGGCTCCTCCCCTTCTGGTCATTCAGGAGCATTACATGCACCTGAGCTCCCCTGGGTTGGCCCTGCCTTCCCACCAGGTGCTCAATCACTGCTTCAAGCAGTGACTGAGCATTTCCACTAGATTACCAAAGCGATCCTGAAGCTTATGTTCACTTTTTGGAACATCTACCTCGAACCAAAATAGATGGGTCAGATTTTTGGAGGGCTGAGTATCTGTGTGGAGACACACACTTTATTTAAGGTCTGTACACTTTTCTGTCGCCTTAATGGGATACAGAGAGATACATAAAAGAAAGTGCAGTACATCACGCGACCCTGGCAAAACTCAATAAGACCAATACACACCAACCTGCACATGAAAGTCATGCCAGTGTAGATGGAACTGTTACAATTACAGCTTTTTAAGCAAACCATCCAAGCCTGTAGGATGGAGCACAATCTTCTGATGCTTTAAGCCATGACCAGGTCAATGTTCTCTCTATAGCTCTGGTCACATCAATGTGACAAGTCAACAAGACACAAGGATGTCTGATTTTTTTGTTGTTTTTTTTTTAATGGAGAACTAAAATGCCTTCAGTAAGTACGATTTCTACACAAAATCCTCTGCATGTCATGGAAATAAGCATATTACTGCCTGCCTACTCCAGACAGCCGTTCTTCCAGAGCACAACATCCAGTATTTGTCTTAATACTTTCTGTTCACCCCACAGAAAGTTCACCCTCCAAGGGCAGGATCTCTGCTTTGCTTTTGCATCATGCTGCCAAACCAGGCCTTTGTGAACAGCTGTCTGAATCCCAAAAACACACGAAAAGCTCCGAGGAATGTAACATCATCTGCTCTGTAAACATGAAGAAGTCCAAAAGACCAGTTAAAAAGCTGGAGCTATCCAAATAGGAACAAGTCTGAATGACACCCAAACCAGTAGCAGAGTACCAGCTTTCCTAGATTCATTTATTTTCCTAGAGCTGGACAGTAAATTGGACAAGGAGGTGTGACCGTGGTGCATGGAGAGGAAAAAAAAGAAAAAAAGCTCACTAAATCTCTGAAAACATATTTTCCATAAATATTGGAATCACCCGTAAGATTTTTAAACCCAGATTCACTGTAACATCCAAGTGTCACATGGATGATATTTTTCAAAAGAAATACAATAAGAGGGAGACAAAATTACACAATGAATGGACTTCTTTTTTTCCTTTTAATTCTTCACATTTTACCTTAGAGACAAAAATTCCCCCAGATTTACATGAAAAGAGCATTTTCCTTTTAGACATCCTAAATCACATTCAGCAGACAGATTGTGGACACGCAGACCTACTGGGCAAGGTACAGAAGAGCAGAACAACTCTGAACTTCGTTTTATTCCCTGGTTCGCTTAAGGCAAGAACTTCTGATGCGAGCAATCACACCTACAGCCTCAGTACGTAAATACTAACCAAAACCAAGAGATGCTACAGCATGGACTAGCCCCAGTTTGACAGCTGCTGAAGGGAAGACAACAAATGCACGCGTGAACATAATTTCAATAAAGTTGCAGTAACCCCACTGTAGATGAGCACTGCTCGCGGTGTCCCACAGGAGAGCTGGGATGCTGTCCCCAGAGGTTGTGCTAATCGCTGCCTCGTGCCTTGTCTCCTTCCTCTCATTTAGATGAGCTTTATTTTTTTTTTTAAATCATCTGTAATCACTGGGGAAAACATTTCAAATTCACACCCATAGGAAAATGAGGCTCTGTTTACTTGTTAAATTTTCTTTATTTCTGCTCAAGTTTTGCAATCTACAAAAAAATTAAAAAAAAAAAAAAAAACAGCTTTATCTCACCTAAACTACAACGAAACATGACAGCAAATCTGTCAGCCTCATAACCCAGCTCCACAAGTATCTGTCTTCCCTTGCCATAAACTTCTGCTCGAGCAGCAGGAATATGGCAGCTGAACCATGCGCTGGCATATTTGCAATACTAAAGCTCTCTGGAGTAGCTTGATGAAGAGATAAAAGATCCATATCCCTTTGTGAAACAAAGCAAGGGACATAAATCCCAAAGTGTCTCAATGGCTAGCAGCACTTTGCACAGTTCTGTGAATAAATACTGCAGAAGAAGAGGAAGGAACAGTTTGCAAACTGCAGCCTCTGCCTCCGTGACCAGCAGATAAGCTAGAAAATGGACTGCAGCTATGTGGTAAGATGCTGCTATGCTGCTTCCCCCATTAACGTTATATCTATGATATTTTTCAATGGGGGCAGGCTTTTTTCACTTTTCTTTCCCTTTTTTTTTTCTTTTTTTTTTTTTTTACCGATTCCCAACAGTGAGCCCAGGACCCCATTGACTCTCAAAGTACCAGACTCTCAGATTAAAAAACAGGCAACACGCACAAAAAGATTCAGGGGATTAACTATTGTTAGTGAAACTCTTGCTTTTCCTTCTTCTTCTCATACATACTAATTACATATTGCAATCATAGAGGCAGCAGTAGATCCAAATATCTTTGAGCCTTTCTACAGCTCCTGAAACTACTCTATATTCACTGGTGGCATATGTCCCCAAAGGCCCCTTCCTCCCACACTTCCAAATCTTTACCCTTTGCATTTGCTATTTAGGGTATCAGTTCCCCACGTACCTTTGCTGCTTCAACTTTTAAACCTAGCCCAGCGTGTCTACATTGCCCATGCCTTTTAAAATATTTATTATTACAAATGATATAACTGCAGGCTTGTAAATGTAATATCGTGCTGAGCTGCTTCTACCATAAAATGACTGTTAGAGACACAGAAGGACAAACAGAAGGCTTGTTGCATCAGGGAGGCTATCTGCCCACACACTAGATGGTGGGCTGACTGGGGAATCTGCTGCAGGCAGCCCCAAGCAAAGATACAGGCCCTATATGCAAACAGTGCCAAAGGTGCAGATTCCCTGGAATGCAACAAGTCAACGAGATTCACTGCTTGGTACTCCCAGAACAAGGGCAATATTAGTCTGCAGGTAAAGGTCTTCCCCTTGATTTGCTACAGGTGACCACAAGCATACAGCATGCTTCAGAAAGACACAGACATAACTCTGGCCTGTCAGCACTCAAACAAATATAAGACAAATCTGTATTAAAGTGCATCATTATTCAACAAGTGGAGGCATTAACGTGCAGACAAGTAGGAGTGAGAGAGAAGCAGCAACTCCATCAGAGAGCACATCAATCACTGCGGCAAGAAGAGAGGTGATAGCTCCATTAACTCTGGGACAGACAGCTCATGGGCTTGCTTGTTTGTTTTTTAATACGTATCAGACTTGTTTGGAACTTAAATATTAAGGTCGTGATAAATTCACTGGTGACGAATGCAGAATGGTTTTGTAGGAGGTACTTAACCAAATAATTGGAGGAGCAGGGCTGAACAAGACATGTCCAACAAAACTTTCTTCTTACTAAGAAATAAGGCTTATGACTCAGCAAAATAACCAAACGGAGGACATAACTTATCCTCAAAAAAAAAGATCTTACTTTTTTTGCCCAGAGAATATAAACCACTCAACCACTAAATTCCTATTCTAACTTTCTGGAGAATATTCAAGCAAAACTTTTCAGTACTTAGTTTTTGTCCAAATTCTTAAAATCATCCATTTTTCTTTCTTTTTTTAAGAACGCTGAAGAGGTTTTCCTGAAGCCATCAACAAACATGGATGCTTTTCCTGCTACCACCAAAATGTTCAGGATGAGCTGATGAGGAGACCATCACAGCACTAGGATGCAGAGATAGCGTGAAAATAAGCGTAAGAATCGGTAAGTGACACAGCCTGAACACCATGAAATTGGACTGAAATTCTACAAATAAAAGACAGTTGTTGCAAAAAAGCAATGTTTAAGGTTGAAGGTAGCCAGTTCCAGCTTAAGCCACGAGTCCTGGCCTCTGGGCAGGTATACAATTTGAAGGAGACGAGGCAGTGCTCCGAATGCCAAGTATCCCCATAAAACACAATCAAATCATAGGAAAAAGCATCTGGGTTGCAGCTTTTCCAGTGTTTTCTGTGTCTATCAAGCTCGCTTCCAGAAGTGCAAATAAATCATTCATGCACAGAGGTTTTCAAAATGCTGAAGACAGCCTGTAGACTGCGTATAGATTGTCTCTGCATAAAAACACACACCAAGTAGGAGGACAAGGTCTGTGAGCACACACTGAGAAGGCAGGAGAAACTGGATTTGCCAAATGCAAGCAGCTGAAGCTGGACTCTGCCCCAGCACCACTCAGCCACACCAGCACCTGAACCATGGTGCAAGATCCCGCATCCCATACCCACAGGTGTGCACAGATAGGGTCAGCTCCCTTGGGCAGGACAGGCTGTTGTGTTGTAGTACAGCCATGCATGGGTCTGTGTGCACAAGGGAGCGTGCTTCAAGAATGAATCAATTTATTTCTCCCCATATGAATAATGCTTATTGACAAAATAACTGGGTTTAAATGGCTACAACAAAATTAAAAGCAACACAAACAAGCTGATGGGCTGAGATGAAAGACATTGTATTTCTTCTGTGAAGGACAAGCATATAATGCAGTCAGTGACCCAGAAAAACATGCTGCAACATCTAGGTCTGTTCATTACAAGTACTGTGAAGTGAACTGAAAGAAGAGAGAGGTCGAGCCTTGCCTCAGCCAGGGAAGCACTGAGCCACAGTGTGAATGCATTTGGAAATAAACACCCATGTGGGAAAGTCACTTCTCTGGTTGTCATCAGCTTCAGAGCTAGACAATGTGAAGCCGTCACATGCCATCACCAACACACCTGCAACATGCACCAGGTGCAAATATTCAGGGCAGAGGCGGGCAGCAACTTTCAGGGAGCACCAGACTGATGAAACCTCTTTGTGGAGCACAGACATGACATGTGTGGCCACTGCCTACAGTTCCCTGAGGGAGAAGGATGTACCCATGCTCTCTGTGGGCCTAACTCGGTTCTCATGCACACCAATGTTAAATCAGAGTAATCAAGTCTCAGCACAGCAGAAGTCAGTGTGATCCCTGCCAAGTCCAGTGGCAAACAGAAACATTTACAAACTTGTCCATGGTAGCTTTACAGGGAATTTTAGGCTATCAGCTGTGCGCTTAAATCTTGAGTGCTTACATTCAGATTCTGCAGAAAGCCTAATTATATTTGCCCCTTATCAGCATGTTTAGAGGGCTGTGAAAACACACAGGGCATGTCTCATGTCAAGGCCACATGTGTTACTAGCTCATAAACACCTGGAAAACTCTTCTGTTAGCCAGAAAATAATGCCTAACAAGATCCCTTACGGTCACTGAAAGCAAGTGCAGCTTGGGAAAACCTTGAAGTTGCTCTAAATTGTCTGTAGGGGAAAAAGCAGCCACTACCTTTTTGGGAAGGAACATATCTACAATCTCATGTACTATGCACAGCATCAGACTGCAAACTGATAAGTCAACACCAAGTCTGGGAAAAATCAGCTTCATTTCTAGCCTTTTGAGTATTTCATTATTTCCTATAAAACAAAGCTATTGTCCAAACCTGGGCAGGCAGCTGAGCTCACCCACAGGTGAAGTTGCTCAGCCTTGTTCAAGGCCTGCTCTGGCTGCAACAGAGCTGCATTCCCCCCCCTCCAATCTGTCTCTTCCTCTGCAGGCAGGCACTCCCTAACCCAGTTGTGTCAAAATGATCCAGGTTGGCTTACTATTTAAAAGCATGGAGGGCTTTCTTTAACCCAGATCATTCTGACTGATTTGGGTTAGAGAAGGACTGCACGTGTGTCTGCGTCTGTAGACACCGACCCCACAGCAGTGGGGATAGGGCCCAGGCACTCTGGCCTGGCTTGGGCTCAAAGCCTTTGAACTTGGCTCAGCTACAAGCCAAGCAGCACATCTGGCTCCAGCTGTACATACTGTTTGGGGAAAAATGGCATATGAGGTTGAATTCAGTGTCAAAGATGAACTTTGATGAACTATGTACTGTAAAAAATATGACTTATGGGAAACACCACTCAGCTTCCATTCCATTAGTACAAGAAGAAAAGATGCTAGTGCTAATGACCTTCATTTTCAAACCAAATTATTCATTTCAGGGTAACTAGGTTTGGGTTGTTAATACTACACAGCCATAGACAGATAAAGTTTTGATTATGGAAGAGAAGCTCTGCAGCTCTTTCAGTGTTCTTCCATTTTAAGATTCATCCTTCTGGAGCTGGAGCAACTGAAACAAATGCATGGTCAGCTATAGCTCAGGAGGTGACTGAAGCTGTGCTGCTGTGAGATGCTACCTGTTATCTGTAGGGTACCAAGGAAGTCTAGTTCCTTCTCTCTCCCTGCACTGACCACTGTCTTGCATATCAGAGCTCCTTGCAGGCTTCCTAGGCACAGACCACTAAAGGACCAACGCAAACACAGTCTGCAAGTCACAGTGTGAGGGAACAGTTTTGTACTCATCTTTTGTTTCCCTGCAAAATGAAGTCAGACCCATGTCCAGAATCACATTCAAGTCTGTCACAAATAGTGAGACTGATCATCTTTTCCCCAAGCTTCTCACCTGGGCACACCTGACACCATCCTGCTCCAGAACTCTCTGCTAGGACTGATTGTATTTTCCTGCTGGGTAACACCACCATAAAACAGGTAATGATATTTCCTTGTTTCACAGAAGTTTGGTTAGACTGAATACATTTGGCTTTGTAAAATTCATCCAGATCCAGAGATGAAAGATTATCTTTAGGTGCAAAGTGCTAAGTGATTGTTTTAATTTAAGAATACAGGAACTAGCAATCCAGAATTTGTCTGGGGATATTTTGAAGGATTAGACTCCTCAGATCCAGTCAAGGGGGGGAAAAAAAGTTGAGCATATACTTCAGAATAAAAGAATTTCTCTGACATACAGCCAAAACCATTTTATCTCTGTAAGCAATCCTTAAACACTGCAGAATGCATTCACTGCTTTCATTACCAAATTACTTTTTAAAAGTTCAGCAGGTAATCAAAGTTCCAAATATCTTAAATTAGTTTGGCAACAATGAGATTTCTTAATGGATTTGCTGTCCAAGAACTTCAGAGAAAAAAACAAACTGGTTGGATACTAAATATACACCCTGAAATAAGATGGATTAGATTTACACAAAGAAGCTAGCTTTTAAAAAGGGAAAACATTTGAAATGAAGAGTAAAGCTCTGCCCAGGAGAGGTTCTGTGATGTTCAAGCTTCAGTTCATATTCAAAACCATAGGGCAAAAAGTCCTGAGAATTTTTCAATGACACTCTGTCAGCCTAAATGCATTCCTATTGAACTCAGGGGCTGTTAATTTCAATGGAAAACTAATTAGGACAAAGCTGTCCCATATATTTTGTACTGTTAACATATTCTCGATACTGGAGGGCTCAAAAACCTTTTTCCTAGATATAAAAAAAAACCACCACCTTTTGTTGATTACTTTCCCAACTCATTCAGCAGGAGCGCTGACAAGAACGAGCCTAAGCCTGTCCCACACCTCAGGTCCCCTGCATTTAACGTGAGGCAGGCAGAGTGCAGAGCAGTGTGGAGCCCAGGCAGCTGCCAGCTCCAGAGGTCTAATGAGGACTCTTGCCCTGCCTCCATCAATAGCTTTCGGCAAAGCATTTTCTGCCTCAGTTCCTCACATTTATAAAGTGGAGATAATGACAGTGTTCTGTGTTAATAACCATTGTATGCATTGCTTTAAGTGTTATTATTGTATAGTGCTTTTCATCCACAGCCAATTACCCAATTCTCACAGGGAAACTGAGGCATGGAGTGATGCTAATTGCCTAATGTCACCCAGCGGGCCACAGCAGAATTAGGATGTCCATCTCCAGAATTTTGCATTACCCACTAAACTTATCTACAACATCAATACCACAAGGTGAAAATTGGCTGGCTGTTTGTCCAGCACCATCAGACAATAGGACACTTGCTTTCTCCTGCTAGCATTGCTATTCATGTCCTATCCTGTTGCTATTGTTCCTGCAGAGAAAGCACAGTGTAAGATTTGTAAAATCACATTATATGGGAAGGCACTGTGATGACAATCACAGGATTATGGTCTCACTGCAGGCTCCAGCAGCAGGAGAAACTGGTGATGATGTGGGCTGCTCACAGGCTAACACAGATAGCTTTAATGACAACAAGAGGAGCACAAACAACAGGACCATGGGCTTTGCTTTTCACAGAAGCAATCTTTTCTTCTAGGATTACTCCAATGCAAAAATCCTTTCTGCAATGACTCAGTTATCACAGCAAGGGGATAACCGATATTTAAGAACAAGAAAAACTGAAGAACCTACACTTCTGACATAGAAAATATGAGATGCATAGAATAGAAAGCCTAATAAAAGATGATAGTCTTTCACATAAGACTCCTTTATCCAAATTACGGTTCCTACTCATAAAGGCACAACCATTTCATCTCGCAGACATGCAACACTCATTCTTTTATCACAAGCTTACTGCCAAGGCATTTCCATCACAACAACATTCCCACTTGTAAATACAACTCCAGGATGCATTCCACTTTGTTATGAAATGTTGCTGACTGCAAGTAGAGCCATTAGAAATACCAACAGAGCTGTCCCAGCAGACAAAGCAAACCAGGCTATGCCTAAGAGAGAGCCTCAGAAAAGTTATGGATGCAGAATCGCAAGAGCTCCCAACAGAAAAGTTGGTGCACCATAATTTACTCTGTATGAGCACTACACACTAACAGGGAGAAGAAAGCTGAAATATGGGGAAGATTGGTTTGCTACAATTTGGGTCCAGTAAGCATCAGAACAAGCACCCACTGATTTGGGATATTAAAGAAAACCAGAGTCTGCCTTTCCATGCACTCAACAGGTGTTCCTTTATAAGCCTCTTATCAAGCAGTGGAAATAGGAAAACTCTGCCTGGCCAACATGTGGTGTTTAACAGCTTATAAATTTCTTTAACGACAATAACATCATTTTACAGTCCCTCTCACTCTGCAGGACTACAACGCACTTTGCCATCTTAAACAATGAACTGTGACATGTGGGACCCACGTGTAGCTGGACAGGAAAAGCTGGGGATGTAAGAAGACTTCCCCTAGGCATCCAGGCTGCAGCATGATGCAGGCAAGCCTGTGTGTTCCCAGACTGCTTAGGCAGCAGGATGCCTGAACATGGTGTCTGTGTGTGCTGCCCCTGACACAGAGCTTTCAGAGGCTGTAGATGTTTCACCTTGCCTAAAGCAAGAGAGGTGACGCAAAGTCACTGGAGGTGCTAAGAACAAGCATCTTCATCTTGAAGCTCTATGGAAGAATCACAAGTATGAATTACCTCTCAGCACTAAAAAGCATCAGTTTAGACAGGCAAATTCAGCAAATACTTATTGACAGACAGCAGCGCTAGAAAGTATAATTTTAGAATAGAAATGCAGAAAAGCAATAAATTGATATAGTTATCTCAAAGCACATAGAGGAATACAGTGTTCCCAAACAATATAGTTATCTAGCCAGGATATTAGGAACAAAGGCCTCCTTTCCAAAAATTGCTCGAGTTAAAGGGGATGCTCTTTAGTTTCTCCAATTGCTTCAAGATTCCAGTTTTAACTTCAAACGAAATGCAGTTTCAATGTCTAGGTGTATCCTTGGGGCTCAAACATGTATATGCCAATGACAGATCCAGCAACATCTACGCTGAAGGAACCCTGACAGCTTCCATCTAAACATCCATTTGCAGAGTCTCTGCAGGATGCTACTGTATGATAAACACCCCCATGACAAGCTTTCAGTTTCCCAATTAACATTTGTTTATTTATCTGTATGTAAAAGTGTGACACTGAAACAACAACAAAAAACTTCTCTGAACATTAATACCACCTAATCCAAAGCAATACATTACAGCTTTCCCATCTGTTTCTGGAAGGAGAATAAACTCAAATTACTTCAGCACAGTGGAAATATTGTGTAGAATTACACAATAAGAAACATTGGGACAGTTTCAAGAGACTGAATATGAGGCTTATATTTACACCTACATCTTGAATGCCTCCTGTGACAAGATAAAGCCAGGGCCAGTTGCCCACCAGAGTACTTCTATAGAGCTCCTGCATCCTCTGATGTTAAAAGGAACTGCACAAGGATGCATCCAGACTAGATATAAGGAACCAATGCTACAACAGCTTGTGGCTTTCCAAATCAAGATTGTTCATCAACATTTGATGTAATAGAGATACATGGTTTTGTAATGCATGTTTTAAGGTCTTACATAGTACCTACATCTGTAAGTCAATGGCAGAAATAAGGGCAAAACTTATATAAATCACTGCGTAAACTCTTTAGCCATGCAGGGTTTTAAATCACTTTTTACAGATAGTCAAAATAAAAAATGTAATGGCATTTCATAAAAGGAAACAGCCACTACTCCAGACTCCCACCACTTGAAGGGAAACAGGACAGCCAAGAAACTGGAATATTACAAACAGTTTTGCTCTTTCCAGCAGCAGACCTGAAACTCCCTCCACCATCAAGAGCAAAGAAGCAGGACTGAAGAAGAAGAGAATAATTTGTTACTGCCTGATAAGTGATTGGTATGCTATCCCTAGCAAGCCAGGCAAGGATGGAACCTTGGAGCTGGATCCGTCCAGGAAGCAGCCAGGATTGCAGTGGTGAGACGGCCAGCAGGGACAGTCCTGTGGGCTCAGCACAACACACGTGTGCCCAAGACCAGTTCAAATCAGGTCACAAAATCCAATTCATGAAAATAACCTTTTAAAAATAGATTGCTACAGTTGGCTAACTCGGAAACATAAGTGCTTCGGGCTGCTGTCTGAGCTACTCTTCGCAGGGTGTCCGCGCACCAAAAAGAAAAGTAATGACTGGAAAAGCTTTAATCCAGATCCTGGAACAGCTCTCATCCTAGAGAAAATACATACATAGAGTGTAAGGGCAAAAAAGGGAGCCAGGAGAGGAGATCCTTTTAGAAGTCATTAGCTGCAGCTGTTAACATCGCTGCACAGTAGACCAAAAAAAAAAAAAAAAATGGAGCTTAGTCCTGCTTTGTTCCTATGTGCACTTCATGTGCCTGCTAGTTAGGCACACCAAAGCTGCCCTCTGTGCTATCCTATTAATGCCAGGATTAATTTAATCTACATAACGTTTATGTCCTGTCCATTTGAAATTCAGCTATTCTGTGTGCACACAGGGGTCACTGCACCCCAGGAGCAGGGAAAGAGGGAAAGGGATGATGGACTCTCCCCCTCCTCCCCCCGCCCCCTCAAGTACTCTTGCTCAGTTCAAGAAGAGAGGCTCATTCGGATTCGAGACTTTCGGAGCCAGGTATTCTCTTTCCTTTATCTTCCAGATATATATGAAAGGAAAGCTTTTGCTGGGGAGCTGCAGCAAGTAAAACAAATGAGAGCTGCACTCCAGACTGGAGGGCAATACAGGGGCAACAGTGTTTACTGGTGGAGGACAGAGCTCCCCCAGCAATCCCTGCAGCCCACAGACCCACGGTTGCTGTCTGTGCCATACCTTGCACAGTATCTTTCCCTAAATATAAGAAATACCAAGGTAACTTCCAAAGAGGAAGTTTTCCCTTCTGCTATATATTCCCCTTGGATATGCAATATGACTTTATTTCTTGCCAGTCTGAAAATTACTCTTCGGAGTAGTGCTTATTCACATCTCTTTGTAATTCTCATTCACACCTCACACAGGGAATGTTGCTGCTGCACACAGGTAGTAACTACAATCCAGTTCTGAGCTCCTCAGAAGACCACAGGTATTTATTCCACTCTGAGAAATTCCACATTAAACGAACTGCTCCATTTGGAAAAGCAGCATGTAGCTTCCACATTCACTTGATGTATACCGAGAGGAAAAAGTATAAGGAAAAATGAGACCAAGGAAAGGAAATCGTATACTATGTTTATAGCTCTGTTAAAGTGTGCTGTGTGGAACCAGCCAGGAGGCACCTCCCCATGCCCCCGAGTAACCAATGCACCCATGGGAGACGTCCACGGCACAAACCTTGGGGCAGAGCACTTGGATCTGTAGCAAAAGGGAACCTGGCACTCGTAAAAGACCAAAAAAAGCAGGATCAGAGCTCTGAATGGTTCCTGACAGCATTCGCTTCAAGAAGAGATCTCTGTAAAATATGGAATATATTACCAAACCTGGCTGGAAAGCAAAGCATTTTTAGGTAGGTGGAACTTTTTAATAGTATGTCATTAAATCACTCTTACATTTAGCATTCAATAGATGTAACTTTCACAGCAGCACACTCATTACGAAAAAAGCACAAGGGACTGTACCAAATAGCAAGCAGAATGGACCCAGCACCCAAGTGCCTCATTTTTTTTAAGCATTTGGATACCATGGTGATGAGAAACATAATCTGGATGCCTTAACGCATCAAATTAGAAATATTCTTACTCTGCTACCAGTCGTCTGGCCCCATCCTCACCTGAGTGTCAGCTGAACACAGGTCAGAATTTCCGCCTGGGTAAATTACTGCAGCTCCTCTGGTGTCGCTGGCATTGGGCCATTTTTTGGACCAGATGTGGGTCTGACCTATGTATACTTAGAGAGTCAGTGTAATAAATATCTTAAAGCCATTTGACTGGCTAGTGTGGACACAGGAAAGGTGTGTTAATCCCATTTCCAAGACTAAGAGCAAACTGTACAACCTGTCTGAAGTAGGTCACCTGCATCCATATATAGGTGCCCGCATGGAGTGGTTTAAGGAGAGCTGAGTGTTTGCACACCAAGCTGATGTCACTGTCGCTTTAGCTGTGACTTTTGACAATCCTGAGGTACAAAGGGATTGGTGTGCTTTTCCTGGCCCGTGACCCAGCAGTGCAAGTTAAAGAGTCAAGCAGAGTTGTCAGGATGTGCTCCATGAGCAGAACGTTGAGTTTACACACACACAAAAGTGCACGAAGCCCACATAACTTCAAGAAAACCACTTTTGTGCCTGATTATCCCTCTTTCACAAATGGGTTTTATAAGACTTCCCCATTTTACACAAACACTGTCACTATTCAAGTGTTCTGAAATGTTTTACTAAATCTGTTCACTAAATCTGTACAATTATCTCCATTATCTGTGCTGTTATCTCTATTGCTATGTGACACCAAGGAGTGGCGAGGGTGGCTCAGGCAGGCAATGCAACTGCAGGTCATCCTGCACATCTCCAGAACTGTTTGACTTCCCAGGCAGAAGATGTGGGAAGGTGCCATTTGAATACCTAAGTGGGAACCCACCACTCTGGTTTTGAACTATTGCACGTGACCACCAGAAGTCTCAGGCAAAAACACTTCAATGGAGCTGAAGCTGAATCAAGCACTGAAACCAATTCCAATCACAGCAACCGGGGCCAAGCTTCCAGTTACACCTTACTGCACAGCTCAGTGATGTAGACAAGCAGGTTTTTTTTCCCCCATTTTTAAATCTTTTCCCATGATAAGGACTTGTATGCGGAGAAGCATTGTTACAGATTCTCACTGCCACGCAGATCAGTTTTAATTGATCTGAACCCATCTAACCCATCAGGTTTCTCCTCTGCTCAGTTTTAGCACCAGAGGTGTTTTAAACCAGCATCAGCAACTTCCGCCAGGCCCCCAAATAGTTAAAGACCATTTCTTTAGGAAATTGATAACTAACCTGCAGAAGCAGACAGATAACAGAGCAGCAGGAACCTGTGAGAGACAGCTGTCCTATTTCACACCCTAGCTAACTTTCAAGCAGGATTGAGCTGAACTGGAGCAAGCTGCTAACCAGAGGATTGCACATCATGGATCTGAGTCCTTGAAGCTCACAAGAGCATTACTATTCACCCAGCAGGCTGACTGACTCCTTCGGACTAAATTTATCTGAATGCCTCAGACTGACTCTATTAGCATCACTCCTGAACTCTGCTTCAGCACAGAAAAGCAGAGCAGGAAAGTTAAATTGCTGTGAACACAGGGGCAGTCAGATCCAAGGAGACCGGCTATTCATGACATCTTTCTGCAAACAAGAGGCATTAAATGTGAAACAGGAGGATTTGGGCTCAGTGTCATTGCTTCATAGGCAAATGCCTTATCTCTGCAGCATCAAAGCAAGGCAGGCATTGGGTACAATCACAACTGAAAGACCGCAGTGTGACAGTAACTTAGATGGTGAGGGGAATCTCCTGCTGGAGAAAACCCTGCTGGTTTTCCTGTAAAGTGCAGTACCTTGTATGGCCACCTTCCTTATTGTGAGCATGGCACATGCACAGGCTTGGCCTGTTACCTCCTTTAGCGATGCACACTGCCAGAATCTGATACCTTTGGCTTTCCATCCTGAGAGCTACATACAGCTCTAATCAAACCTCTCATTGTCTCATTTCTGTGATTTCCTTTGGCTTCTGACCTTCCCCACACTGACATCACCATTTCCCTTCCACATAGGATGCAAGCTGTGACTGCTTTCCCAGCAAAGTGCCTTCCAGCTCTGCTCTGAAGCACTCTGCTGGAAAACCTTGTTGCTTTATTCCATGTATTTCAGGCTTCCCTACAGTTTTCTCATTTCTCCCTCCCTTTTTGCGTTGCTCTCAGCCATTCCCTGTGCTCCACATCCAGTGTCAAATTCCCTGATGCCATGGGCTAGTCCTTCAGACACATTTAAAAGCAGAGCAAAGTGAAAGACAATCTTTGGTTAAAAGAATTTCCAGTTCACTCAACAGCTTCTAATGTAAGTACTTCATGGCAGAGACCATCTTTTTGTTCATGTAGCATCCATTTCAGAAGGAACTAATCAGCAACCAAGACAATAACAGAAATAAACACCAGTAGAGAACCATCATAACACGATGACAATATTATAGGGCCCAAAAGAGATTAGCCCAATAAAAAGATTCAGTATTGCAATTCTTCCAGTGGTCTCCTGGCTCTAGAGCCTCAGGAGCTGCACAGACTGACAGGTTCAGCCCCGAAGGGCCTGCTGAAGCCAGCAGCAACCCACTGAAACTCTGCATCTGGAATTTCCACTAACCTGTCCTGTGGGAAAAGACAGTAGTAAACAGTGGAAGAGAAACACAGTCCAGACGTTTCCACAGAAAGTAAATCTGCTACCACAGAGTACTGCATATTTCTTGTTAGCTATTATTTTTAACCTCTTGCAGATTTATTTTTACTGCAATTTAAATGTATCTGTTATATGCCATAACATTAGTATTACGAGACACGGTAAAATACTGAAATATCCTAGGCACTTGATGGTATTTTACAAAACAGGGTGTTAAAGCCGGTGGGGACTGTGGATCACCACAGCAGCCACCAAAGCAATGACCCCATTACAGCTTTACTTCCTAAACCCTCTTAATGAGCAATGGAAAAAATACCCAAAAATCATGGAATTAGTCCCAAAGCTGTTGTGTGTTTCCATCTTGCCAGTAAATTAGGAGTGAGAAAAAGGAATTACTTACATCCAAAGGGGTGACGATCTGTGCTGCTACCAGGGTATAGGTAGGCACGAGCCTTGAGCTCCCAGAGCCCCCACAGACCTCATGCCAAGAGGACATTTATCATGAAAGCTACCTGGGACTGACACATACCCTGAGAATTTCCATTCCATTTTTTATTAAGGTGTTTTAAATAAGTGAAAGTTTGTCTGAATAAGTGTCTCAGGATTTGGCTGTACAGTATATTCTCTATTAAGTCTAATATAAGACATTTAAATACATAAATTATGTCACCATTAATCAACTTTTCAGTGATGCAAAACTGGTGATTTATTCACAACCAGGCAAACTACTGTAGAGTTTCTTTCCATCCTTTTGATAAATGCTACAACAAAGCTTTGTTTTCAGCTCGGATGCTGTTTGGCACAACAGTTTGATATTTACTTAAAAGATCAGTGAAAAACATGCACAGCTAATTTTCCTAAGTGCCATACCAGCGTCTCTGGGGGCTGTGTGTTTGCCCACCTTCTCATACAGTAATATGATTTGCCCCCAGCTAATAAAGCACACCTCATGTTAGCTAAGGCAAAGAGGTTAGTTAGTGTCCCCATTCTTTCTTGAATTATATATTCATGGCAAAATGCTAAAGATGAGAAAGAGCATTTTAAAAATACGTGCGTACATATATACATTATATATATATATATACAGACATATATATTATTTTTTTAACCATATGAGATACAAGCCGATAATCCCTGCAGACCTCCTTTTTCTTCCTCATTGCCCCACGGTTTATCATGTCCAATTAGCCATCTGCCATGCCTGCCCTGCCACACAAAGCGGTCGCTCTCCTCCCCATAGCCCAGCAGCAGGCCATTGTCCTGACTGACAGACAAGCAGACACCATTGTCCCCAGCAGCCACTGGCTCCCAGCATGGACTGCTGGTCGCAATGAGAGCACCTAGGTACACTCCAGGAGCCAGGAACTACGCCAGCAGCACCAATATCATCAGGGAGCCTTCAGAAGGCTCTTTTTGCAGCATATATTCTGATTTCAGGTAATAAACCAGCCGAGGCCAACTCTCACTCCTCATATCCCACTGCAGCAGGACATGCTGCCTTTGCTGCCTTACCTTTCAAAGGAAGGCTCACAATCCCCATGAGAATGCAACATCTTTGAGTGAAATCTTTCCTTTTAATGATTTGTATTTTGAAGATAAAGCATATCTTCTGCCACTTCAGCAGAGCTTATTACACACACAAAGAAGGGTTTAAAAAACCTGAAAGCTCAAGCAAGTCTACATGGGTACCATTTACACAACGAGGTTAATTTAATTTCTCTCCCAAACAACATTCACTCACCCTTTTTCCCAAGGCCACTTCACTTACAGAAATGACCAGAGCAGCTGGTCTGCCAGTCACTGAGATCTTAAATTGAAGATCATTTCCTCTTATTATTCTCAGCAAAGCATGATGTGACCTTACACTAAAAACTACAGTCTGCCTAATTACGGTAGTTTTGTTCCATCAGTGAAACTGCAATGCTGGTTCAGATAGTTAAGGTTATGAAAAGGGAATTTCATTTCTAGTCTTAGGGACAATTTGTTGCCTTGAAGTGGGAGCATGACAAATTACGCCCGTGTACCTCAGTCACTGTACTGTGTAATATTTGAAAACAGTCCAAGGTTTTAGTTACAAAGCCACATAATGTTGATAAGAGAGAAAGAACCCCAGTAAGACGATTTATTCTAGGCAGCAGTTAATGAAAGTGAGCAAACAAAAATGAATATTTCTATTTAAAAGCAGAAACAGAATTAGCTCCTAAGCCTTTGATTAGGAAACAGGAATTATTTAACCTTCAATTTTTTACATGGTATTTCGCACCCCAGTATAGAACATACATAATTTGAATATATCAGTTTTACTCTTAACTGTATCATTCAAAATATAATAAATGAAAAGTGACTGAAACTGATGTTATTCCTCAGCAGTCACACACATAACTTTTACAATGACTTACAGCAGAGAACAATGCTTCTCCTGAGTTCAAATACTAGGCTCATTCTGAACCAGATCTGAAATACAATACGAAAACATAAATATTTTGCTGAAATATTACTCCATTTTCAGCCCAAAACACAGTGAATCCTATTTCAACAAGCTGCAACCCACACCTTGCACAGGTGACTGACTTGAATCTAGATTTATGACTGCTGCTGCAGCACCGGGGCCAAGTTCTGTTTTCTGGCTACATCAGTGAAAATTCCCAAACAATTCCTCTCAAGTCCTCTGGATCTGTGTGACGGTAACACAGCCTGTCTAAGAGAGGAGTGGAAAAAAGGGATTAACAATATTATGATTTTTCTTTTGCAGCCCTCTGCATTGTAGCGTTCTCCATTCAGACAATTCTATTGGACTTCTGTTTGCCTTCTCTCTTCATACCCAGCTTTCTTTTGCAACAGATATATCATAATATTCGCTGTTATTCTTGCCAGAGTTGCTAGGCAAAACTCCCCACATGGCACAGGCCTTTCAGTTAAACACAGGGCATGTGTGCCACACAAGCCTGTAAAACCAGGGTTGTTTACCCAGAGAAATAATAAAAGCAGAACAGCAATCCAAATCAAACAAAAGCACAAATACCTCTAAGTTGTTTCACGACTTACTTTAGGTTTCAGTCGTAAAACGTACAGTGCTACGGGTTTATAAGGCCTAATACTCCATAAGCATTTTCTTTGATGCATCTATGAAGTACTTATAAATACCGCTGAGTACAGCACGGCACATGTCGCCATGGAGCAATAAAGCAGCTCTACATCCATAACCAAACTTCCTAGGGACCATAAGGTCACAGCAGCTGGAACAACAAAATACTTCATCCTGAGCCTTCCAGAAGCCCAGAACACCTGCCTGGCTGCAGGGGTCCCCAGAGGGCTCTTAACACGGAGGGGTGTGCTTGAAGAGGGGGAATCCACGAAGAAAAATATAAAATAAATCAAAGTTTCTCCAAATTCAGTCCTAGTGTTTTCCTAGCCCCTTATTATGAGACTTGACACAACGTGGGGTTTGGCACGGAGGGGAACAGCAATAGTTACATTTTCCTCTTTGATAGAAAGACTTTGGGATAGCACTTTGCTTCTTTTGGAGCTTTGCCCTAAAGTCAGGTGAAAGCAACGTGCCCTTCCCCACTCAATATCACCTGCAGGTGCCACATCAAATCTACCTACAGCACCTGTGAACTTTACTGGTGTCTGTGCTCCAGTCTTATTGCACTACTTCACCCTGCTTTGGGAATCAAGGGCTGCAAGGCTCACTATTTCCCAGCCCTGAACAGAAGCTAGGTGTAACAAGCCTTTTCCTCTGGAAGCAACTCCATTCAATAATTAACATCAAACAGAACAAATATCTTCCTGCTGGACTATACCACAAAGCACTCTCAGCCACAAGCAGCATATTGCAAATGACTATCAAGTGGCAACCCTACTATCCTGTTCATATATCTGAGCAAGGAGGAAGAAAGGAGAGTGAAGAAACACTCCTCTGAACACATTTTGTGAACTAAATCCCTGATTTAAATCGCTCCCTTCCAGGATCAGACAACAGAGATCCTTTCCCTTTTGTCACAAGGCCCCCTAGGTCAGCAGATTCTGCCTCATTTGTGACCAGAACCTGCAGGGCCGGGGGAGAAGATGATAGCTGCTCCTGCCAGGACTCATTGATTCACCCACATCTCCTTTGCTGCACCTACATGCAAGGTCCCTGCCAGTTCCCCGGGTAGCAGAGCTCCCCTAGGAGCCCCGCAGAGCAGCAGGGCAGAGCCATACAGCCCAACATGCTGACAGGGATTTGGGACGATGTGGGTCCACATGTGAAATGACAAAACTGTCCTCTTGCCCACATCAGTCACAAGAAAAAAAAAAAGAAAATAAGAAAGAAACAAACCTCATATTCCTGACAGGGTCAGAGGTCAGAGCCTCCAGAGGGCAGTGGGGATTTTAATTAACAGCAACATCTTCAAGAATATTGGAGCTTTCCAAATGGTGTGTACAACCTGACAGCCCTTCTACACCAGAGCATCCTTTATCAACGCACATCACCAGACCTTATGAATTATGAAGTGTCAAGGTGAGGAAGCCACGTGTCACCCAAACACTTCACCCCAGTGACAACTAGACTGAATCAATTCATCTGCTCTGTGAGGAGACACTTGATTCCATCAACCTCAAGGAACACTTCTGAGCAGACACCACTTCAAGCACATCTATTGATCACACAGCCTGGCCACTGCCAATCATTTTTAAGTTATTTAGTAGCGGAGTTGTCAGTCACTTGTGCACAAATGAACAATGCTGGAAGTCTAACGGGCTGGTAGAAGGCTGAAAACAAATGGAATAATTCATCGCAGTCAAAGGAGATGGAGCAGTATCAATTTTCAGCTCAGCCACAGGAAGTATCAATGACAGATCAGGCATCTTCACATCAGATGTAATCAATTTTATACTTAAGTGCCAGAAAAAATAATTCAGAAAACGGTACTGCTAGCAGACAGTAAATATTGATGATTAACCCCTCAGTAATCAGTAGTTCGATAAGTTGTTCTGACAATGACCTCTATAAATCTTTAATATATTGGAAAAGGATTTTCTTATATGCTGGACCTCTGCTTCCAAACCACACTGCAGAAATTCCTGCAGCTTAGGCACAAAGACAAAGCTTTCCTCCTGTGTCTATAACCAAGGGATGTCTGCCATTTGTACGGATACAAAGAGACCTACTTTATGTTTCAAACAACAGGTATTTGGATTCGGTTCTGTGCAACGTAAAAGTCTCAGTCACATTTAATATAGACAGCTTAGAGCTCTAGAGAACTTACTCATATTTCATTATCTGTCACCAAAATAGACATAAGAAACTTAATAAGATATACCTAGGCACAGATTGAGTTTCTTACTCAAACATGAGCTCAAACAGAAGCAATAGACTCAGTGCAGAAATTGCTGCCTTGATCCAGCAGCCTCTGTTATCCTGGAAATCTGAGCTGGAGGTTGCAATCCTCATTTCTGCCCTTAAGGTCCCTCTGCCTGGTGAAATGTATCCCAGTTACATGGGAGCAATTGTCTAAAAGACAGAACTGCTCTTTGCATATACGTGATGGTAAAAATTAGACTAGTCCTTTGTGTCTCTAGGGATGCTTAACTGTATTTCAGCATCAACCACACAGGTGTTAAATCCATGCTTTTCTCGAAGTCATTCCTAGCTCTCACCCATATATGCTCCAGAACAGGCCTGCCTTTATTACCCTGTGTTAATTCCCTCGCTTTTATGTTCCACATACAAATCAGAGACCTGCTGTTTCAATTGTTAGAATCACTAAGGGACCTCTCTGTCCAGTCTTGGGTGCTGCTGGTGCAACACTCCAGCACAGTGCCATTCCCAGCAGCAGCCCTGCAGCAATTGATCCTCCTGGCTCCAGCACAGACTGTCTGCTTGCTGAAAGCCTCCAAGTGAGACATTAGTCCTTCGGAGTCCATTTTTTCACTGAGAGCAATGAGTTCATGCTTTGCCGTGTAGCAGCAGTGAATTCAGGAAGAGTTTATGCATACTAGCGTATGCTTATGCTGGTGAAGCAGCTACTCTTTAAGCCACATAGGTTCATATTTTATTTGCTGCGGATGATCAAGGGCATGAAAGACACCATGGTTATGCTTGACAAATCCAGAATACAAGTCAGCACACAAGAAGTAAAAGAAAAAAACTCACACTGAGTGAAAAAGACTGCTGAGCTTATGCAAGTCTTTGCAGCTATGACAAACCAGACTCCATCTCCCTCCCAGTCCTGGTTCAGTCACTGATGGGGAAAAGAGGAACAGAAGAGTCAGCAGCATCTGTCTGCAACTTCCCTCTGAAGCCCCTCAGTGGCTGATCTCTTGCCACCCAGTGAGACCAAGCCCAGCTCCAGCACAGCCTCAAAGAAGCAAACAGTACACAAACAGTGCAGAAAACCAACGTTTAAATTTCATGAGCCACGCCTGCTATCATTTGTGCTTTCTCCCCATTTCTCAGTGGGTTGCCTGGTCATTGTAACAGCCGACAACCAAAATGAGTTACTAAGATTTTGCCATGTCACCTTTTGCGTGCAAAATGCTACGTTAGCAGTACAGAAACAAGAATTCTGTAAGCTCCTTCACCGAAGCCTTTTCAGAGTAGATGAGCCAACCAACAGGAACGGTCTATGCATACATGCTTTGGCACAAGGATTTGGCATCCCTTCCAAACCCATATTTCTGTGCTTTTGTTTCCTCCAGAAACATCAAGAGACAGGAGCAGGCAGCAGCATATCTGTGGTTCTACAGGTGAAATTGCTGGTGGAGAAGGCAGAGTGGAAGAAACACCTCGTCACACGATTCTCTGTGCCTTTTCCTCATTTCAGAAATGCTTTTTTCATACAAGCTAGACAGACCTGGCTCTCTCCAAATTCAATTCTGTTAACGTGCTTATGCTGAGGAGGCAGTGTCACAGGGAAATGAATTAGCTCAGAGGAAGGAGGGGAGAAAAGGTGGGGAGACCCTTAAGCAGAATGTTTCTAAAAAGAAAATTAATGCAATTTTTCTTCTGTTTGTTGTGTGTGTTTGGTTTTTTAAAACAAGTCTTTAGTTGCCTGCAAATGCTGATGTTGTGGAGGCTTGGGAAATGAGCCTGTAACCAGGTGAGCTATCAACAGGCAAATATCCTATGACTTAATGACTTGTGGATCACAAGATACACACAGCCAGACCTGGTTACAGATATCCCCTAGATCATAGGCTTTTCACGTAGATGGGGCACAGGAGCTGCTGCAGCCTTCAGGATTTAACTACTTTAAAGTTTTGGTGATTACATAATTGCTTGGGTGTTGGGTTTTGGTTTTTTGTTTTTCTTTTTTTGGTAACTCAAATCACTCTGTAGCTAATGAGCAGGTAGATGGAAGAAAACAGCTGAAAAGCAAAGTCTTGACAAACAGCTGTGCTAATAAGTGTCAGCCTTCAACCCAAGGGTCAATCCCCTTATGAAACAAGCATTTAATCCTTTACAATTTTTAATTAAAAATCTACCAAGAATCCTGTAATACTTTCTCGAGATCCTGATTGTCAGGGGAGTGCTGACCATAAGTTGTTTCAGTAGAGATGTTGATCCAGTGTAAATCCGTGTTTCAAAGCTGAGGGCTACCACACCATGGGCGAGTGATGCAGCACGTCCCCATCGCCCACAGCATTTAACTAATCGCTGCATCACTAACGAAGGACCCCTCCCCGCTCCTCCGCAGCCCAGCGACCCTTCTGCTCCACTTCAGCATCCTCTGAAAGCGGAGGGCGGAACGCACTCTCCCATATCCTTGAGACATTTGGCGAGCTCAGCATCCCCGGGGAGCAA
Source organism: Pavo muticus (assembly GCA_016647715.1). Lineage (NCBI taxonomy): Eukaryota > Metazoa > Chordata > Aves > Galliformes > Phasianidae > Pavo > Pavo muticus. The sequence continues at coordinate 458,875 of JACDJE010000005.1, forward strand.
CGGGCGAGTGCTGCCCGAGGCTCCCCTGCCCTGGTCGTCCACACGAGGGCGGCAGGAGGGAGCCGAGCCGTGCCGGGCAGACAGCCGGCTCCGCGTTCCCGAACCGGCCGGTTCCCGGGTGGCTGCCACTGCTCTCGGGGCTAAGCCCAGCCAGCGCAACCTCCCCCAGGGCTCCGTTACGCGGCTCGCTTTGAGCATCCCCGCGGAGCTTTTGTGCCTGCCGGGGGCGGGAGCCCAGCCGGTCCCCTCCCGCCCTGGCCGGCGGTGGGAGGGCAGCCCCGTGCGGCGGCTCCGCAGCAGCAGCATCCTCCCGGGGGCGTGAGAGGGCCCGGGTAAGCCGAGCCGAGAGGTCTGCGGCGGACAAAGCAAAAAGACGAGCGGTGAACCCCCCTCACATCAACACCCCCGAGGCTCCGTAGCCGCCGGTGCCCGCACCGCCGCCAGCCCCACATCCCGCGGCAGAGGCAGGGCCCGGTGCTGCCCCGGCCCCTTCCTCCCCCGCGGCTCCCCTACCTGTTCGGAAGAAAGCATCCACCTCCGAGTCGGGGACAGCGCCTTCCTCCGCCGCCCCTTCGGTGGGATTCATGGCTGGGGGAGAGGAGGCAGCGAGCCCGGCGGCTGATAATATCCAGTGAGTTAGGGAGGAGTAGAGCCGAGACAGAGAGAAAAAGAGGGAGGGAGGGAAGAGGAGGGAGGGAGGGATGGAGGCGCGTTTAGCAGCAAGCCCAGCCGAGCGCCGCCCGGCTCATCCCTTCCGCGCTGCTTGCGGGGCGGCTGCCCCGGGGCTGGGCTGAGCTGCGCTGCCTGCGGGCTGCGCTGGGCTGGGCTG